>SJYQ01104530.1:236442-307081 GCA_006410935.1 Redunca redunca
TGAATTTTTTTTTTTTTAATTTTTATTTTAACTTTAGTTTACTTTACATTACTGTATTGCTTTTGCCAAACATTAACATGAATTCACCACGAGTGTACAAGCGTTCCCAAACATGAATCCCTTGTTTTAATAATTAACATTCATATTATATAGAATAAAGCTTCTGATCTTTTGTGTTTGCTGGTATAAATCTCAGTTCCCTTTTCCATCTTGGCCCATCTTTCTAAAGCTATGCAGACTATGAAAAATAATTAGTGAAACTTGACTTATCCCCATCTCATCCCCAATAAAACATTTGTAAGGAGTTTCCCACCACAGGTAAGCCAGATATATTTCTAAGTCTGTATGGTTGGGGATGACCAAGTAAGTTAGAAGCTCACGGTCCTTTGGTCAAAGTAGTGACACTCTAGCTATTTTGGTCACACCTAATTCCCAGGTATAGGAGTCCTTGTGTTTCAGTATTTTAAGAATTGCAGGAGCAGTTTTGACTTTGTGTATCTGCACATAAGCTCTGAGGATGTCAGGGCTGGCTAGATTCTCGGGTGATTTTTCTGCAGCTGTGTTCATGGTGAACCTGAGGTCAAGTCTGACTCTCCTAAAAACAGAGGGAGATTGTGGTTTATCAAACCCCAGTATCCTGGACAGCTCTCATCCCACACTGTTAAAGGCTTTCCTGTGGCTGCCTTCCACACCAGTGGAGCCAGGATTCATATACTCTGCACTGCCCTCAATTCATGCCTGCTTGCTTTTTCTGTGTGCTTTGAAATAGCTCAGTGAAGATGGCAAATGGAGGAATAATAGGGGTTATGAAAATACCCTCTTAGGAAAATATTTTCTGAAGAAACAAAATTAGAGACAGGAGGCTTCCCTCGAGGTCCAGGGGTTAGGACTTCTCACTTCCATTACAGGGGGTACGGGCTCAATGCCTGGTGGGGGACTAAAATCCCACCTGCATGCAGAATGGACAAAATAATAATAATAATAAATAAAAACACTAACCTTTGAGCACTTAGTACATGACAGGCACTGTGGTAAGCATTTTTTTTTTCATTTTAAAAATAAATAAAATTAGAGACATGTCATAGCTAATTGGACCCACATTCACCAACCATTCCTGAATTTCTAAGTCTCCCTCTTCTTTAGAACCTGGAAGGAATGAGCCTTAGTTATTTCTGATCACTTTATACATACTGCTCATTTAATCCCCTCAATGCCAGGAGTAAGTGGTGTTATCCTTGTTTTATTGGTAAGAAAGCAGTTTTCAAAAGTTAGGAAACAGGGGTTTCCCTGGTGGTCCAGTGGTTGTGAATCTGCCTTGCAATGCAGGGGTTGCAGGTTCGATCTCCGGTTGGGGAACTAAGATCCCACATACCACGGAGTAACTAAGCCTGAGTGCCACAACTACTGAGCCTTGCCTGCCACAGCTAGAGAGTCCAAGTGCTACAACTAAAACCTGACACAACCAAATAAATGAATATCTTTTTAAGTTACGTAATAGGAGCACACAGCAGTAAAGCAGAGCCTCTGAGATTTGAACCCAGATTTGAACCCAGACCAGTGTCTCTGCCAAGCCCATGTCTACACTCCCAGCCTCTCTCTTCCATTGCCTCCACTTTCAAGGTTTAAATTTTAAAATAGTTTAAAATAGTTTTTTATTTTCCATAAATGCACACAAGTTTTAGAAGCCCTCGTCATTGTTTAATCAACCACATGATGGTCCAGTGACTAAGACTCCACACTCCCAATGCAGGCAGCCTAGGTTTGATCCCTCAGGGAACTAGATCCCACAGTCTACCACCAAAAAAGATCCTGCATGCCACCATGAAGGTTAAAGATCCTATTGTGTGCTTAGTCGCTTAATTGTGTCTGACTCTTTGCAACCCCATTCCCTCTATCCATGGGAATTCTCCAGGCAAGAATACTGGATGGAGTGGGTTGCCATTTCCTTCTCCAGGGGATCTTCCCAACTCAGGGATCAAACCTTCAATGCAACCCAGGTCTCCCTCATTGCAGAAGAATTCTTTACTGTCTGAGCCACCAGGGAAGCCCTGCGTGCCTCAACTAAGACCCAGGGCAGCCAAATAAATAAATAAAATTTTTTAAAAAGAAAGCCAATTTCTTGTAACCCCATGGACTATCGCCCACCAGGCTCCCCTGTCCTTGGAATTTTCCAGGCAAGAATGCCTAATTGGGTTGCCATTTCCTACTGGGATCTTCCTGACTCAGGGATCAAAACCGGTCTCCTGCATTGCAAGAAGGTTCTTTACCGTCTGAGCCACCAGGGAAGCCCTTCTAAAGAGGCCACAAAGACCCAAAAATATCGAAGGAGACAGGGGCAGAGCTGGCTTGTTTCCCACTTCCTGACTCTTTCTGTCACAGAGCTTTTACCTGTGCCAGACACAGTTCTGTGTACGATGCATACACTTGGTTATTAAATCTGCACTGCAACACTGGGAGGGAGGTACTGTTATTATCCACATTCTACAGAAAAGTTGGCTACTGGCCCAAAGTCTCCTGGATAATAAGAGGGGAACACTGAGCTTCGGGCCCAGTGGCTCCAGAGTCTGTGCTCTTCACCACCACACTAGACCCCCTTGCCATGACCTCCCCAAGCCATGATGGATGATCAGGGCAAGATAACACCACCCAAAGTATGCTCCCAGAGCCCTGTGCCACAGACACTGGGCCCAAGGATTAGGAGCGTGCCTCCTGGGGAGTGGCAGTGTTCTCCCACTCTGTCTTATTGAGATTTTTCCATTTCATGGACACCAGCTCACAACCCATGGAGCCAGTGTTCTGTGCCTGGCACTCCAGGAAACCTGGAGCACCGCTGATTAGTAGCAAGAAAAGGAGCTATAACTACCCAGTTGAAAGCACTGGCTCCAACTTCCTCCTTTCCAGAATCTTTCTGCAAACACGGTCAGTGAGCTTAGTCTCAGCCCCAACTCTCCATGCTGGATGAGCAAGGCGCTTCATCATTCTGCCCCCTCAGCAGACACATTTGGAAAACAAGGAGGTCACGCTGATTTATCTCTAAAGTGTATCCCAGTTCTCTTATTTATGACCCTATTAACCCTTTTTTGTTCTGCAAATTCAGACAGAAAAATGTCTACAGGAGGCAGGCTAAGGGCACACTTGTATTTTTCCTTAAGATGAAAATCAGATGTTTAAAAATATCTTCATGCAGAGAGACCAGTTTATTTGCTGCCTTTTTTCAGCCTGGGTTTTACCTAATGGAGCTGAGAACTAAGCCCTCCTTTCATATTTAGCATGATTGCCACAGAGTCATAAAGTTTCTGCAGTGATGCCGAGGGAGGGAGACCCTCATATCCAATCTCTGAGCAAGTGCAATGGTGTGGTCCTGCGGGGGTGCGTGGCTTGGACTTTCCCTGCCTGGGCTCAGCCTTTTCTTCTGAAGTAAAGTATTGCTATTAAATAATTATTGTTGATTTTTTTTTTTAAACAGGCGCTTGAATAAAATTGTTTGGCGAGCATTATCTCCAGAGGAAAAAAAAAAGTAAGCCAGTTCCTTTTCATCTTTAAAATTGCTTTTTAATTTTGGTGAAATTCATATAACCTACAGTTAAAAGTTTCCTTTAACTATTTTTAAATGTGCTACTCGGTAATACTTAAGTTATTCACAGTTAGTTCACTTTGCTATACAGCAGAAAATAACAACATTGTAAAGCAACTATACTCCAATAAAAAAAATTTTTTAATATTGTGCAAGCCACACATTCCTTTACTTTCAAAACTTCTGTATCATCTCAGAAAATACCTTGTACCTGTTAAGTACTCCTTCCCCATTCCTCTCTCCCACTTTAGTAACTACCAGTCTGCTTTCTGGGCTTCCTGCTGGCTCAGATGGTAAAGAATCTGCCTGCAGTGCAAGAGACCTGGGTTCAATCCCCGGGTCGGGAAGATCACCTGGAGAATGGCAACCCAGTGCAGTGTTCTTGCCTGTAGAATTCCACGGACAGAAAGTCCTAGCAGGCTATAGTGAGTTTTGAAATTCTCCCAACTTTGTTGTTCTGTTTCAAAACTGTTCTGGTTATTTGTGGCCCCTTGAAGTTCAATGTGAATTTGAGGATTGGCTTTTAAGAAAGTTATTTTAAGTCTTTGTCTGTCAAACCCAGTGTCTGAACTTTATGTGTCTGTTGCTTTTTTCCCCTGTGAATGGGCTGTATGCATCCATGTTTCTTGGTATTCTTTGTAATTTTTTGTTGAAAACTGAACATTTTGGACATTGTAGCAGAAACTCAGGAAATTAGATTCTCTACCCTCCCCAGAAATTGCTGTTGTTGCTTAATGAAGGCTGCAGTTGTCTGTTTAATGTCTTTCCATGCTATTTTGCAAAGACTATATTCTTTATCATGTGTGTTCACTGAAGTATTGTTATCCCTGTGGTCAGCCAGTGACCTGACAGAGATTTCCCTACATGTCAGCCTCTCTCTTCATCAGGCGTTCTTCTGAATGCTATGTAAGTATTCAACTACATTCTTGAGTTCCAAAACGGTTAATTCTATCAAATAGTTGTTTTGGTGAAAAGACCAGTTCCTTGATTTTTCTGCTCCACTGTCTTTCATGGCATCACTTCCCTCCTTACCATCTAAAGCAGGATTTTGAGTGAGTTATGACACCACTGCAGTGCTTGTGCTTGTGCTCAGTTGCTTCAGTCATGTCCAACTCTTTGCAGTCCCGTGGACCCTAGCCTGCTGGGTTCCTCTGTCCACGGGATTTTCCTGGCAAGAGTACTGGAGTGGGTTGCCGTGCCCTTCTCTAGGGGCTCTTCCCAACCCAGGGGCTGAACTTGTGTCTCCTGAATTGCAGGTGGATTATTTACCTCTGAGCCACTGGGGAAGCCCCATATTGAGGTAGTTTCCTCCTAATCCTAGTTTGTTGAGTGTTTTCATTTTTAATCATGAAAGAGTGTTGAACTCATCATGATTTTGCTGTATCCATTGAGATGATTAAGTCATTTTTTCCCTTCATTCTGTTACTGTGATTTATTATATTGACTGATTTTTATGTATCGCATTCTAGGAATAAGTCTCATTCTTTGGTGTCTCATTCATTTAATGTGTTGCTGAATTTGGTTTGCTAGTATTGAATCAATGTTCAAAAGCAATAGTGAGCTATAGTTTTCTCATCTTGTAGTATCTTTGTCTGGCTTTGGTATCAGCGTGATGCTGGCATCATAGAATGAATTTAAAAATGTTCCCTCCTCTTCAATATTTGGAATTATTTGAGGAGGATTGGTGTTAATTCTTTAAATGTTTGGTAGTTCTCTCCATGGAAGCCATATAGTACTGGGCTCATATTTGTTGTGAATTATTTGTTTGCTGATTCAATCTCTTTACTAGTTACAAGTCTGTTCCAATTTTTAATTTCTTTCTGATTCAGTCTTAGTTGGTTATATTTTTATAGAAATTTGTCCATTTCTTCTAGATTATCCACTTTGTTGGTGTATAATGGATCATGGTAGCCTTTTATAAAATATCCTTCTTATTTCTCTGATAACAGTTTTAATGTTCATTCTTTCCTTTCTGATTCTAGTTATTTGAGTTTTTTCTTTTTTCTTCTTCATCTAGCTAATAAGCATTTGTCACTTTTGCTGCTCTTTCCAGAAACTAACTTAGTTTCATAGATTTTTTTTCTACTGTTCTATTTCACTTATTTCTGCTCTCATCTTTATTATTTCTTTTCTCCTGCTAATTTTGAGTTTATTCTTCACTTTCCCACTTCCTTGAAGTGTAAAGTTAGGTTGCTGATTTGAGATATTTTCTCTTTTTTAATAGAAGTACTTAGCACTATAGATTTCCCTCTTAGGACAGCTTTTGCTATATCTTAGAATTTTAATATGTTGTATTCTTATTTAAAAATATCTCAAGATATTTTACAGTCTCCCTTATGATTTCTTCTTTGGCCCATTGGTTGTTTAATTTCCACATATTTGATTTCTAGTTTTATTCCACTGTGACTAGAGAATATATTTTATATGATTTAATCTTAAAACTTTTAAGATTTGTGCTTTTGCATGTGGTTTATCCTGAAGAGAATATTCCATGTGCACTTAGGAAGAATATGTATTCTGCTATTGGTTTGTAGTGTGTTCTGTGTATGTCTGTTTGGTCTAATTAACCTATCATGTTTTTCGAGTCCTCTGTTTCTTTATTGGTCTTCTGTTTCATGGTTGTATCCATTATTGAAAATGGAAATTGAAATCTTCTCTTACAGTGTTTCAGTTTTCCCTTCAATTCTATTAATGTTTACTTCTATATTTGGGAGCTGTAAAGTTAGGTGCATGTTTATAACTGTCATTTCTTCCTTGTGGATGGATCCATTTTACCATTATATGATGTCTTTCTTATATGCGGAGTCAAGTGGGCCTTAGGAAGCATCACTACGAACAAAGCCAGTGGAGGTGATGAAATTCCAGTTGAGCTACTTCAAATCCTAAAAGATGATACTGTGAAAGTGATGCGCTCAATATGCCAGCAAATTTGGAAAATTCAGCACTGGCCACAGGACTGGAAAAGGTCAGTTTTCACTCCAATCTCAAAGAAAGGCAATGCCAAAGAATGCTCAAACTACCACACAATTGCACTCATCTCACATGCTAGTAAAGTAATGCTCAAAATTCTCCAACCCAGGCTTCAACAGTAGTGAACTGTGAACTTCCAGATGTTCAAGCTGGATTTAGAAAAGGCAGAGGAACCAGAGATCAAATTGTCAACATCTGCTGGATCATCGAAAAAGAGAGAGAGTTCGAGAAAAACATCTATTTTTACTTTATTGACTATGCCAAAACCTTTGACTGTGTAGATCACAACAAAGTGTGGAAAATTCTGAAAGAGATGGGAATACCAGACCTCCTGACCTGCCTCCTGAAAAATCTGTATGCAGGTCAAGAAGCAACAGTTAGAACTGGACATGGAACAACAGACTGGTTCCAAATCAGGAAAAGAGTGTGTCAAAGCTGTATATTGTCACCCTGCTTATTTAACTTATATGCAAAATACATCATGAGAAATGCCAGGCTAAATGAAGCACAAGTTGGAATCAAGATTGCTAGGAGAAATATCAATAACCTCAGATACCCAGATGACACCACGCTTATGTCAGAAAGTGAAGAAGAATTAAAGAGCCTCTGGATGAGAGTGAAAGAGGAGAGTGGAAAAGGTGGCTTAAAACTCAACATTCAGAAAACGAAGATCATGGCATCTAGTCCCATCACTTCATGGCAAATAGATTAGGAAACAGTAGAAACAGAGAGAGACTTTATTGTGGGGGCTCCAAAATCACTGTAGATGGTGACTGCAGCCATGAAATTAAAAGACGCTTGCTCCTTGGAAAAAAAGCTATGATCAACCTAGACAGCATATTAAAGAGCAGACATTACTTTGCCTACAAAGGTCTGTCTAGTTAAAGCTATGGTTTTTCCAGTAGTCATGTATGGATGTGAGAGTTGGACCATAAAGAAAGTTGAGTGCCAAAGAATTGATGCTTTTGAACTATGGTGTTGGAGAAGACTCTTGAGGGTCCCTTGGACTGCAAGGAGATCCAACCAGTCCATCCTAAAGGAAATCAGTCCTAAATATTCATTGGAAGGACTGATGTTGAAGCTGAAACTCCAATACTTTGGCCACCTGATGGGAAGAACTGACTCATTGGAAAAGACCCTGATGCTGGGAAAGATTGAAGTGGGAGGCAAAAGGGATGACAGAGGATGAGATGGTTGGATGGCATCACCGACTTGATGGACATAAGTTTGAGTAGGCTCCATGAGTTGGTGATGGACAGGGAAGCCTGGCGTGCTGCAGTCCATGGGTTGCAGAGTCAGACATGACTGAGCGACTGAACTGAATTGAATGTCCTTCTTTGTCTCTTGTAACAATTTATGACTTAAAATAGTCATAATTTTCTGATTTTTTTTTCTGATTTACCAAGTCACCTTTTGAAGCTCTCTAGTAAATTTTTCAGGCTTCCCTGGTGGCTCAGAGGTTAAAGCGTCTGCCTGCAATGCGGGAGACCTGGGTTCAAGCCCTAGGTCGGGAGGATCCCCTGGAGAAGGGAATGGCAACCCACTCCAGTATTCTTGCCTGGAGAATCCCATGGGCGGAGGAGCCTGGTGGACTATAGTCCACAGGGTGGCAAAGAGTCAGAACACGACTGAGTGACTTCACTCACTCAGTGAATTTTTCAGTTATTGTATTCCTCAGATACAGAATTTCTGTTTGGTTCTTTTTATAGTTTCTGTGTCTTTGTTGATATTCTTAATATGTTCATCCATCATTTTCCTGATTCCATTTAGTTGTCTGTATTCTCTTTGAGCTCAATGAGCATTTTTAAGACAGTTATTTTCAATTCTCTGTTAGGTAATTCATAGCTCTTTTCTTTAGTGTAGATTTCTGGAGATTTATTTTGTTCCTTTGATTAGGCCACTCTTCTCTGTTTCTCTTTATTCCTTAGTACTTTTAGGCAAGATCTGGACATTTGAAAAGGCAGACACTTGTCCCAGTCTTTATAGATGACTTCTTATAGGGGAAGACCTTCACCAATCATTCTGACTAGAGATTCTGGGAACCTTTCACAGCTTTTCTGAGGGTATTTCTTCTAGGAGTGGTAGAGGTGGTGGTGGTGGTGGTGGTGGTGTGTATGTGTGTAATTTCCCAGTCGAGGAGGTTTGCCGCTGTCTTTTCTCAGGAGCAGGTAATCTTTTCCTCCCCCTGGTGTCTTTCTTTGGGTACTGCAGTATCTCTGGTGCTGTAACCAGCCATGAAACTTGCCTTTGCTCTCAGCTGCCAGTAACCTAGCATGCAAAGTATGCTGCCATTTTTATTGGCACTCTGAGTCAAGTGAGACAAAAGCTAGTCTCTCAAGCAGCCCCTCAGAAGGCCAAAATGCTGCATACATGTTTCATTCTTCTCTTTTGGAGAAGCCAGCACTTCATTTCCTCTGAGTTGCTCCGCAGGTGCCAAGAAAGGGGAGGGGCTAGGCAAGGCAACGTGCAACAAATGTTCCTAATACTCACTTCAGTGCCCACTCTTCTTGGCTTTAAACTCCTGGAGAGCTGGTACCTTTTAACTGGCTTCTTGGAATTCTCACAAAGGCAGTTTGTCCACATATCATTGTCAGCATTTCTGTGGGGGAATGAGGCCTGGGGTTTCTCATTTTACTATTTTCCTGACATCACTCTCATTTAGATTTTTAATAAGAATTTTTGCTGCCTTCTGGAGACAAGTTTGTCTGTGGATTGAGTCCTGTGATTGTACTGGGTTTACAGTGTGCTCTTCCAACACACACAACACACACTTAAAAAAATAAAAAGTTGCTTCAGCAATAAGAGAACGATAATTATGAAATGTTCTTCTTCCCACATCTCCCTCAGTCAATCTATCCATCGCCCTCTCTGTAACCCCTTCCATGAATATCTGACTCAGAAGTAGCTGGGACTGGAAACAGAATTTAGGACTTGGGCCCTCCACACCCCACGGGCTTCCCCTGGAATCGTGCGTCCTGTTCATCAGCTGATAGAAAGTTTGGCTTCTGTTCTTTGTGAACCAAATCAGTGAAAGCAGAAAATATAGGCCTATTTAGGCTTATAAGAGGACAGGAGATAAAGGCAGCAAAAATGAGCTAATAGAATTATTGCACTTAGACAAATATTTGGGTTTAGTGTTTGCTTGTTTTCCAGAGTCACTCCTAGGCATAGCTGTTTGAAATCTCTTTGAAACTTACTTTTGCTTCTGCCAAATGTTAGGCCTAAGGAGAAAGGAGTGGGTTCCAAACATGCTGAAAAAAATTGTTGGAAAAAAAAAAAACTTGTGTAACAAAGTTCTATAAAATCAGATCATCAAATTATATAATGGGGAAAAGAGCCTCCCATGACTCAGAGATGATTATTTCTAACTTGTGCAAACTACCAAAGCCCCGATGGACAAGAAGGCGTGGCTGCAATTCTGTCAACACCTGACATCTGCTCTGACAGATGTTTCTCTCAGGGGAGGGTTGACTGAAAAACCATCTTTCCATATGTTTTCTGTTATGATCACATTACGTTTCTCTTTCTTCTTCCTTCTCTAGGTTAGATGCAAACAAACCAATGCGGTACTTAGAAAACAAGGCAGCTTTGAATGAGGCATTAGAAAGGTTGAATTGGCCCATTTCACTGAAGGAGCTGTCCATGCTGGAGAATGAAATCCTAGCTGGGAAAATGTACGTGCAGCAGGCCATGGAGCTCCAAGAGGCTGTCAAGAGGGAGAATTATGTAAGCAAAGCACTCGAAGAGGTGCGTACCATGGTAGGGTCTGTGTTTGCTCCCTCCCCTCTGGTCTGAGCCCTTGACATCTCTGTGTTGGCCATCCCTCTCCTCCACTTCTCAACACACTGATTTCTAAGAGTTACACCCAACCCTCTGAAGGTCTCAGCACCTCTTTCAGTAGAAAGGAAATGGAGTTTGATTTTACTCTGACCTTATTTTTTAAACAATACATGTTTTAACTGGAAAATAAAACTAAGCAGAAGTATCACAGAGTGATTAAAAGCCTGGACTTTGAAATGAGCCAGACCATCATCTGGTCTCAGATCTGCCATCTAATCCCCATGTGATTTGGCCAGTGACTCTCTCTAAAACTTAGGGTTTTTTTTTTTTAATCTGTGAGATAAGAGTATTAATAGGCTTGTTATGAGAAAGTGAACATTTAAAGTAGTTAGAATTGAAAGTCTTCCATAAGTATTAGCAATTATTGTTACTAGTAAAACAGACCTTCTAAAAAGAAAATTTATTATCTAGCAGCCTTAATATTTATTACCACTTTGGATCATTTACTTCTTTATTTATTTATTGTTTTGGTTGCACTCAGTCTTTGTTACTACATGTGGGCTTTCTCTGTTTGCGGCAAGTGGGGGCTACTCTTTGTTGCAGTGCATGGACATCTCATTGCAGTGGCTTCTCTTGCTGCAGAGAATGGGCTCTAGGGTGCTTGGGCTTCAGTAGTTGGAGAAGGCAATGGCACCCCACTCCAGTACTCTTGCCTGGAAAATCCCATGGATGGAGGAGCCTGGTGGGCTGCAGTCCATGGGGTCGCTAAGAGTTGGACACGACTGAGCAACTTCGCTTTCACTTTTCACTTTCATGCATTGGAGAAGGAAATGGCAACCCACTCCAGTGTTCTTGCCTGGAGAACCCCAGGGACCGGGGAGCCTGGTGGGCTGCCATCTGTGGGGTCGCACAGAGTCGGAAACAACTGAAGCGACTTAGCCTAGCATAGCATAGTTGCAGCACATGGGCTCAGCGGTTGTGGTGCACTGTCTTAGCTGCTCCGTGACATGTGGAATCTTCCCAGACCAGGGATCAAGACTGTGTCTCCTGCATTGGCAGGCAGACTCTCATCCACTGTATCACCAGAGAAGTCCTGAATCATTTACCTTTTTTAAAAATTAATTTATTTTTTTATTAAAGGATAATTGCTTTACAGAATTTTGTTGTTTTCTGTCAAACCTCAACATAAATCAGCCATAGGTATACACATATCCCCTCCCTCCTGAACCTCCCTCCCGTTTCCCTTCCCACCCCACCCCTCCAGGTTGACACAGAGCCCCTGTCTGAGTTTCCTGAACCATACAGCAAATTCCCCTTGGCCATCTATTTTACACATGGTGATGTAAGTTTCCATGTTACATCTCACCCTCTCTTCCCCTCTCCCCATGTCCATAAGTCTCTTCTCTTTGTCTGTTTCTCCATTGCTGCCCTGTGAATAAATTCTTCAGTTCCATTTTTCTAGATTCTGTATATATCCATTAGAATACAATATTTATCTTTCTCTTTCTGACTGACTTCACTCTCTATAATAGGTTCTAGGTTCATCCACCTCATGAGAACTGACTCAAAGGCATTCCTTTTTATGGCTGAGTAATATTCCATTGTGTATAGGTACCACAACGTCTTTATCCATTCATCTGTTGTAAATAGTGCTGCAATGAACAATGGGCTACATGTGTCTTTTTCAATTTGGGTTTCCTCACGGTATATGCCTAGGAGTGGGATTTCTGGGTCATGTGGTTTTATTCCTAGTTTTTAAAGGAATCTCCATACCTTCTTCCATAGTGGCTATATCAATTTACATTCCCACTGACAGTGCAAGAAAGAAAAAAGAAAGTGAAGTTGCTCAGTTGTGTCTGTCTCTTTGCAACCCCATGGACTGTAGCCCACCAGGCTCCTCCATCCATGGAATTTTCCAGGCAAGAGTACTGGAGTAGATTGCCATTTCCTTCTCCAGGGGATCTGACCCAGGGATTGAACCTGGGTCTCCTGCATTGCAGGCAGACATTTTACCATCTGAGCCACCCTTTTCTCCACACCCTCTCCAACATTTATTGTTTGTAGAGTTTTTGATGATGGCCATTCTGACTGATGCGAGGTGATGACTGTAGCTTTGTAGCATCTTTTCATGTGTTTGTTAGCCATCTGTGTGTCTTCTTTGGAGAAATGTCTGCTTGGGTCTTTTCCCCACTTTTTGATTGGGTTGTTTATTTTGCTGGTATTGAGTTGTATGAGCTGCTTGTATATTTTAGAAATTAATCCTTTGTCAGTTGTGTCATTTGCTATTGTTTTCCCCCATTCTGAGGGTTGTCTTTTCACCTTGCTTATAGTTTCCTTTGCTGTGCAAAAGCATTTATGTTTAATCAGATCCCACTTGTTTACTTTTGTTTTTATTTCCATTACTCTAGTACGTGGGTCATAGAAGATCTTGCTTTGATTTATGTAATCGAGTGTTCTGCCTATGTTTTCCTCTAAGAGTTTTATAGTTTCTGGTCTTGCATTTAGGTCTTTAATCCATTTTGAGTTTATCTTTGTGTATGGTGTTAAGAAGTGTTCTAATTTCATTCTTTTACATGTGGCTGTCCAGATTTCCCAGCACCATTTATTGAAGAGGCTGTGTGCCTCATTGTATATTCTTGCCTCCTTTGTCGAAAGGCTTTCTATCTTGTTCCATTGGTCTATATTTCTCTTTTTGTGCCAGTACCATACTGTCTTGATGACTGTAGCTTTGTAGTATAATCTGAAGTCAGGGAGTTTGTTTCCTCCAGCTCCATTCTTCTTTCTCAAGACCACTTTGGCTATTCGGGTCTTTTGTGTTTCCATATGAATTGTGAAAATTTTTGTTCTAGTTCTGTGAAAAATGTCATTGGTAATTGGATAGGGATCACATCAAATCTGTAGATTGTGTTTGTTAATATAATCATTTTCACAATATTGATTCTCCCTACCCAGGAACATGGAATATCTCTCCATCTGTTTATGTCACCTTTGATTTCTTTCATTAGTGTCTTACAATTTTCTGTGTACAGTTCTTTTGTCTCCTTAGGTAAATTTATTCCTAGATATTTCTTTTTGTTGCAAGGGTGAATAGGATTGATTCCTTAATTTCTTTCTGTATTTTCATTGTTAGTATATAGAAATGCAAGTGATTTCTATGTATTGATTTTGTATCCTGCAACTTTGCTAAATTCACTGATTAGCTCTAGTAATTTTCTGATACTATCTTTAGGGTTTTTTATGTACAGTATCATGTCATCTGCAAACAGAAATTTACTTCTTTTCCAATCTGAATTCCTTTTATTTCTTTTTCTTGTCTGCTGTAGCTAGGACTTCTAGAACTATGCTGAGTAATAGTGGTAAAAGTGAACACCCTTGTCTTGTTCCTGACCTTAGGGGAAATGCTTTCAGCTTTTCACCATTGAGAATAATGTTTGCTGTAGGCTTATTATATATGGCCTTTACTATGTTGAGGTAGGTTCCTTCTATGCACATTTTTTTGAAGAGTTTTAATCGTAAATGGGTGCTGAATTTAGTCAAAGGCTTTTCCTGCATCTATTGAGAGTATCATATTGTTTTTATCTTTCAATTTGTTAATGTGGTGTATCACATTGATTGCTTTCCATATATTGAAGAATCCTTGCATCCCTGGAATAAACTGAGCTTGATCATGGTGTATGAGCTTCTTGATGTGTTGCTGAATTCTGTTTGTTAAAATTTTGTTGAGGATTTTTGCATCTATGTTCATCAGTGATATTGGCCTGTAGTTTTCTTTTTTTGTGTTGTCTTTGTCTGGTTTTGGTATCAGGGTGATACTGGCTTTGTAGAATGAATTTGGAAGTGTTCCTTTCTCTGCGATTTTTTGAAAGAGTTTTAGAAGGATAGGCAATAGCTCTTCTCTAAATGTTTGATAGAATTCTCCTGTGAAGCTGTCTAGTCCTGGGTTTTTGTTTTCTGAGAGATTTTTGATCCCAGCTTCAATTTCAGTGCTTGTAATTGGGTTGTTCATAATTTCTGTTTCTTCCTAGTTCAGTCTTAGAAGATTGAACTTTTCTATGAATCTGTCCATTTCTTCCAGGTTATCCATTTTATTGCCATATAGTTGTTCATAATAGTCTCTCTCTCTCTTTTTTTTTTCTGGTCAACAAGTCGTCACTTATACATTAACACAACTCCAAGTCCAGAAAGCTGCCTGACATGAAGACTTTTCTTTCTTGGTTATGATCTCCTCCAGACAGTAGAGTGACAGGGTCATGGATCCCCTCCAACAGAGTGAGATATGCTTGCCCCAGGGTGCCCTCTTCAGAGACACACTGTAATTTTGCCAGCCTTGCCAACGTGTGACATGGGGGGGTCACCCCACTGTCTGTTGTAACCTCTCCTTTTTCATTCCTAATTTTGTTGATTTGATTCTTCTTTCTTTTTTCCTTGATGAGTTTGGCTAAAGGTTTGTCAATTTTGTTTATCTTCTCAAAGAATCAGCTTTTAGTTTTATTAATCTTTACTATTGTTTTTTTTTTATTTCTTTTTCATTTATTTCTGCTCAGATCTTTATGATTTCTTTCCTTCTACTAATTTTGGAGTTTTTTGGTTCTTCTTTTTCCAGTTGTTTTAGGTGTAAAGGTAGGTTGTCTATTCAGTGTTTTTCGTGTTTCTTGAGGTAGGATTGTATTGCTATAAACTTCCCTCTTAGAACTGCTTTTGCTGCATCCCATAGGTTTTGAGTTGTCATGTTTTCATTGTCATTTGTTTCTAGATATTTTTTGATTTCCCTTATTTCTTCAGTAACCTGTTGGCTATTCAGAAACGTATTGTTTAATCTCCATGTGTTTGTGTTTCTTGCAGTTTTTTTCTTATAAATGATATCTAGTCTCATAGTGTTGTGATCAGAGAAGATACCTGATACAATTTCAGTTTTCTTAAATTTACTTAGGTTTGATTTGTGATCCAAGATGTGGTCTATCCTGGAGAATGTTCCATGTACACTTGAGAAGACGATATATTCTGCATTTGGATGGAATGTCCTAAAGATATCAGTGAGATCCATCTCATCTAATGTATCATTTAAGACTTATGTTTCCTTATTAGTTTTCTGTTAATTAAAGTCTCCTAATTAATTAAAGTCTTCTACTATTATTGTGATACTGTCAATTTCTCCTTTTATGTCTGTTCAGTTCAGTTCAGTTGCTCAGTCGTGTCCAACTCTTTGCAACCCCATGAATTGCAGCATGCCAGGTCTCTTAGTGTTTGTCTTATGTATTGAGGTACTCCTATGTTGGATGTTCCTCTTGGATTGATCCCTTGATCATTATGTAGTGCCAACAAAGGTCATCTAGTCAAGGCTATGGTTTTTCCAGTAGTCATGTATGGATGTGAGAGTTGGACTGTGAAGAAAGCTGAGTGCTGAAGAATTGATGCTACAACTATGGTGTTGGAGAAGATTCTGGAGAGTCCCTTGGACTGCAAGGAGATCCAACCAGTCCATCCTAAAAGAGATCCGTCCTGAGTGTTCATTGGAAGGACTGATGTTGAAGCTGAAACTCCAATATTTTGGCCACCTGATGTGAAGAGCTGACTCATTTGAAAAGACCCTGATGCTGGGAAAGATTGAAGGCAGGAGGAGAAGGGGACAACAGAGGATGAGATGGTTGGATGGCATTACCGACTCAATGGATATGAGTTTGGGTAAACTCCAGGAGTTGGTGATGGACAGGGAGGCCTGGCATGCTGCAGTCCATAGGTCGCAAAGAGTTGGACACGACTGAGTGACTGAACTGAAACAAATTGAACTGTCCTTCCTTATCTCTTGTAGTATTCTTTATATTAAGCTCCATTTTGTCTGATATGAGGATTGCTACTCCAGCATTCTTTTGCTTCCCATTTGCATGGAATGTATTTTTCCATCCTTTCACTTTCAGCTTATATGTGTCTTGAGGTCTGAAGTGGGTTTCTTGTAGACAGCATATATGAGTCTTGTTTTTGTATCCATTCAGCCAGTCTGTGTCTTCTGGTTGAAGCATTTAATCCATTTACATTTAAAGTAATTATTGATATATGCATTCCTATTGCCATTTTCTTAATTGTTTGGAGTTTATTTTGTAGATCTTTTTACTTCTCTTGTATTTCTTAACACTTGTTGTAAAGCTGGTTTGGTGGTACTGAATTCTCTTAACTTTTCATAACTTTTGCTTCTGAAAAGCTTTTTATTTCTCCATCAATTTTGAATGAGATCCTTGCCAGGTACAGTCATCTTGGTTGTAGATTTTCCCCCTTCAGTACTTTAAGTATATCTTGCCATTCCCTTCTGGCCTGCAGAGTTTCTGCTGAAAGATCAGCTGTTAAACATTGTATGTTACTTGTTGCTTTTTCCTTACTGCTTTTCAGATTCTTTGTGTTTATTGTTAGTTTGATTAGTATGTGTCTTGGTATGTTTCTCCTTGGGTTTATTCATGCCTCTTGGACTTGATTGACTATTTCCTTTTCCATGTTGGGGAAATTTTCAACTATAATCTCTTCAAAAATTTTCTCATACCCTTTCTTTTTCTCTTCTTCTTCTGAGACCCCTGTAATTCGAATGTTGGTGCATTTGATATTGTCCCAGAGGTTATTCTGCTCTTCAGAAATTATTTCCACCGTTTTATCTTCCAGCTCACTGATTCATTCTTCTGCTTCAGATATTCTGCTGTTGATTCTTTCCAGAGTATTTGTAATTTCAGTAATTGTGTTGTCTCTGTATGTTTATTCTTTAATTCTTCTAGGTCTTTGTTAATTGATTCTTGTATTTTCTCCATTTTGTTTTCAAGATTTTTGATCACCTTTTCTATCATTATTCTGAATTCTTTTTCAGGGACTTTGCCTATTTCCTCTTCATTTATTTGGACTTCTGTTTTTCTAGTTTGTTGCTTCATTTGTATAATATTTCTCTGCCTTTTCATAATTTTTTTTAACTTATTGTGTTTGAGGTCACCTTTTCCCAGTCTTCAGGGTTGAATTCTTTCTTCCTTTTGGTTTTTGCCCTCCTAAGGTTGGTCCAGTGGTTTGTGTAAGCTTCAAATAGGGTGAGATTTGTGCTGAGGTTTTGTGTGTGTGTGTGTGTGTGTGTGTGTGTGTGTGTGTTTGTCCTCTGTTGGGCAAGGCTGAATGAGGTGGTAATCCTGTCTGCTGATGATTGGGTTTGTACTTTTGTTGTTTGTTGTTTAGATGAGGTGTCCTGCACAGGATGCTACTCGTGGTTGGGTGATGCTGGGTCTTGTACTCAAGTGGTTTCCTTTGTGTGAGTTCTCATTATTTGATACTCCCTAGTGTTAGTTCTCAGGTCGTCTAGGGTCTTGGAGTCAGTGCTCCCACTCCAAAGACTCAGGGCTTGACATCTGGTTAGGAACGAAGATTCCACAAGTGATTTGTTATGCCATTAAGTGAGCTTAAAACAAATACCCCAAAGTGAGAAACCAAAGATGAACCCCAGACAAACGGCAGTTACAAAATCAGATAAATAATAATTTAAATAATGGAATATACACATATACATATACACCCATAAGAAAAGTCAAAACAGTCCAACTAAAACAAAGTACAGTAGATTGACCTGGTGAACAAACAAAATCAAAACTTATATGTGTGTGACTGAATATAAAAAAGTGTGACTGAATATATACATATGCATATACACGCATAATCAAAATCAAGAGTCCAACAAAAATAAAGTACAACAGATTGATCTGGTGAACAAAGGAAGCCAAAAATCATATCTACCAGTTAAGAGCAAAACTTAATAAAGCACAAACTGGAAAATAAAACTAAAGCAAAGTGCCAATTGGGGAATAAAGCAATAAAATAAAACTAACAACTATGTTGAGAGGAAAGGAAAGAAAGAAAAGAAATAAAGAATAGATATGCAAGGTTAAATGGAGGTAGGTAAAGAAGATTTATATACATTAAAGATTAACCACAAGGGGAAAGTAACAGTAGGAAAAGCAAACAAAGGAATAAATGTAGAAAAATGAATTAAAACTAAAAAGAGAGAAAAGGAAAACAACAAGGAAAACTCCACGGAACTGCAAAAGCCCAGTGTAGAGACAGAGGTTTATAACAACAATAAAAAATGTGACTGAGAAAAAGAGAAGAGAAAAAGCTCAAAAGCTGAATTAGATTTCATAGTGCCAATAAAATTGACAACAACAGAGGAGGGGGAAAGGAGAAAAAAAAAAAAAAAGAATCTACAGAACAAGTCAAAACAGGAATAATAGATGTTTTTCTTGAGTCACTGCTCTCAAAGCCCTTTCCTTCACTAGGAGTCACAGTCCACCTCACCTCCCTAGGAGGCCCTCCAACGCTGTGCTGATCTCTGGGCCTGCTGTGGGGGCAGCTTAGATTCTAATCTGGTCCCGCTTCTATGTGTTCTTGCCTTCAATGTCTACAGCTGTCAGAACTGGTGTGTTTTCTTTTGTGGAAGCTCTCAGTGTTCTTTTATATATTCCATAGACACAGAGTCTGCCTAGTTGATTGTGTGGGTTTAATCTGAAGCTTATACAGCTGGTGGGAAGGTTTGAGGTCTTCCTTAGCCACACTGCCTCTGGGTTTCAACTGTGGTTTTATTTCCACTTCTGCATGTGGGTTGTCCTCTGGGGTTTGCTTCTGAGGATGCCCTGGAGCACTTGGGTTTGCCCCTGTGAGGGCCAGGTGTGGAGGTGGTGCAGCTGCTTGGGTCGCAGGGGTTCTGGCAGCACCAGGTACTCAGGGGAGTTGGTGGCTAGGACAGCAGGAAATATAGTGCTCTAGAAGGGTATGATGAGTATTGGCCGATACTTACTGTATTCTTGCCTGGAGAACCCCCTGACAGAGAAGCCTGGCGGGCCACAGTCTACAAGACCGCAAAGAGTTGGAGACGACCGACCAACCCTGCATGCATAGACGCAAGACTTTTGTCTGTGGCAGCTCTGCCCCAGTGAGAGTTGAGCATGAAGGTGGTGCAGCTGCTTGGCTTGCAGGGACCCTGGCGGCACCAAATGTGCAGGGACGTGGACTGCCTCTGCTGCAGGAGTTATGGCCCTATTATCAGAGAGTAGTTCTTTGAGCCTCTTGTAGCTGGCGATCGGAGAAGGCAGTGCCATCCCACTCCAGTACTCTTGCCTGGAAAATCCCATGGACAGAGGAGCCTGGTAAGCTGCAGTCCATGGGGTCGCTGAGGGTCGGACACGACTGAGTGACTTCCCTTTCACTTTTCACTTTCATGTATTGGAGAAGGAAATGGCAACCCACCCCAGTGTTCTTGCCTGGAGAATCCCAGGGACAAAGGAGCCTGGTGGGCTGCCATCTATGGGGTTGCACAGAGTCGGACACGACTGAAGTGACTTAGCAGTAGCAGTAGCTGGCAATCAGAAGGCCTCTTTGGCCAGTCTGTCTCCATAGCTCTGCCCATTCAGGCACTTAGAGGGCTTCCTTGCCTGGGGTCCTTCTCTATTGTTTGATGCATCAGGCACATAGAGGGGGCCTCCTTGGTTGGGGTCCTACTCTGTAGATCGGGGTGTCAGGCACTTAAAGGAGCATCCTGGGTGGGGTTCTATTCTGTAGTTCAGTGCATCAGGCACTCTCTGGGCCAGCCTCTCTATTGTTTAGCTGCCTCCGCTGGCTGTGTAGAGAGAGAGAGCCTATGGTGATGGCTCCACCCACTATGCGTAACTCAGCAGTATCGCCTTGCTTCTGTTGCTGCCCAGCTTTTCTCCACAGGCATTTCTCACCACTGTCTCCTCCCTCACATCCCCTTGATCCATGTCTCCGCAATCAACAGCAGCCCTTGCCCTGCGATTGCTCCACAGTCCCTAAACTCCAGCTCCCAGCCACTGTGCCTTCCAGGGAACCTCATCCCCGTCCAGAGTATGTATGGCTGCGGCAAGGACTGTCTGACTCTCGTTCCATTTAGGCTGCCACAGATCAGCTGTTTCCCTCTCAGACTTAAATGTTTTTCCTCTGACTCAGACAGTTGCCCCAATATGGGGAATCAGACCCTTGCTTCAGTTCCCCCACCCGTCGAGGGCAGGTCCAGTCTTGCTAACACTCCTGTTTTCCCCCCTAGTTCCTTCCTACCGAGTTTAGTGTGATTCTTTCCCACTGGTCAGGCACTCCTGTCTGCTCTCAGCTGGTGTTCTGCATGCACTTCTGTATCTGAGGGTGTATTCCAGATATATCCATGGAGAGAGATGTACTCCATGTCCACCTACGCCTCTGCCATCTTTAAATCCTCAGTCATTTACTTATAATTGTTTTTCTTCCTTGAATAAATTTTACACATAGATACAGAGTGTCCATAATCATTTTATATTCTACTTTTCAATTCAGCATTGTCTTATATACTTTCTTTCTGTTTTTGCTGCACCATCAGATTGATATTTTTTGTGGTTATATGATATTCCATGGTGTGTAACTACCCTCATTGGTGTAATGCTTCACTGAATGTTGGACATTTGGGGTTTTGTTTTTTTTTTTTCAGTTTTCCTTTCAGATGTTTTGATGCTTCTATGATACATATAGTGAAAGTGAAGTCGCTCAGTCGCTCAGTCATGTCCAACTCTTAGCAACCCCATGGACTGCAGCCTACCATGCAAGAGTACTGGGATTTTCCAGGCAAGAGTACTGGAGTGGGTTGCCATTGCCTTCTCCATATGGTGCATATAGTTGAACTATTTTGTTAAGATAAGTTCTTAGGAGTGGGACTCTTGGCCCAAAGAACATAAACACCTGGGGGCTCTAAATACTTGCTGCCTATATAATAAATATTCTCTTTCTGACTGTAGTAGAATTGTGTGGACCTGGAATAGTTCATCCAGAATCTTACTGACTTCTATAAAATTTTCATATATTCACCATTTGATGGCATAAAAAATATATATATCTCCAAGGAATTGACCTTTGAGATTCATCTATTTTTTATTTCAGTCTTTGCTAAATGATACTAACTTTGCCTGGTTTTAAATTCTGTTTTTGCTATTCTAGATTGTTGTGTTTTGTTTGCTTATTTTTATTTAATTTTTCCCTTGAAAATGGCTTTTTCCCCCTTTAGTGTAGAAACCTATTTCTTTTCTGCAGAATGTAAAAGTTTTATCATATCTTTATTTTTGTTTTTACTTATTCTGTTTTATTTACTTATATGTATTGGGATTCTTATTATTGTTTTTATTCAAACAAAGAGTTGTTCAGTCTTTCCTTGGAATGCACCATCTGTTGACCCCAAATGTGTGGCTGTCTGTTGGCCTTTCCCACATAGATGTCCCATGGACACCCAAGAATCAAGAAGACTGAAAAGGAATTAACTCCCTCTCCCTGGAGATCTCTTCTTTCATCATGCCTCTTCCTCTCTGTTTGTCCCTTCATGTATTCATTGAAATATTTATGAGTTCCTCTGAGGTGCCAAGCCCTATTCTAAGCACTAGAAGTACTTAAACACAGGGACCAAGCCCCACTCTTATTCTAGTTGAGAAAACAGACCATTATAGGTCCTAAATGATGGACTTTCCCATGTTGAGCTCTGAAGACGTTACTGCCTAACAGCAGAATTTTCAAGCTTTCGATCTCTGGGTTAGGAAGGTCACATGGAGGAGGAAACAGCAACCCACTCCAGTATTCTTGCCTGGGAAATTCCATGGACAGAAGAGCCTGCAGGGCTACCATCCAAAGGGTCGCAAAGAGTCAGACATCACTGAGTGACTGAGCAGCGGCAGCAGCATTCTTTCATCTATACTGTACATTAAATTTAAAAATGGGAGCATTGCTAATGTAGTGAAAAGAAGCCTCTTATGATTCAGAACAAAGTATGTTCTGAATTTGTCTAGATTTATGGGATTCAAAGGCTCATTGTTCGTGAGATATGAGTTAATTGTACTGTTTCTTTATTCTCTTGTCCACAGAGTGGTAAGTAAAATAATTTCCACAATTTCTTCATCCAAAAATATTTGTTCACTCCCTACCATGGATCAGATTCATGGCACAGGTGATCTCAGGCAGTGAATAGCCTGTCACATTCTTCTCTCTTTCCTTGGGATCTGCCAAGGTGAAGCTATACATTGAACACAAAATAGGGGCTTGTTAATACCATTGGAGACATGGGTTCAGCCCAATGTAGGAGACATACTGTATTAGAAAATAATCCCCATGAAAGCTGAGATCTTGTTTGGCCTCACTTATACCTGTATCCATAGCTACATCCACTGAGAATGATGCCTGGCACATGGTGGGTGCTGAAAAGTATTTATTGAAGGAATGAAACCCAGACCCTTCTATCAGAGTATTAACAATATGGCAGTAGAGGCATGGCCATGGAACAACTGGAAGATGGGGAAAAGTGAACAATTCTGGCTGGGGAGTTGAGGCAGTCTTCACGGAAGGGGGTGATTGAATTTGATTCAGAAGGATGTGTAGGGATTTGAGGGTGGCCATGTGAGAAGTGTTCTGAGTGAGAGAAACAGCTTGTGTGTGCAAAGACAGGTAGAGGGGAAGAACATGGTGTATTCACCAGGGGTGTGGCAGGAGACAAGACAGGGAAAGGGAAGATGGACCCAGAATACAGGGAACTGAAAATCTCTCCTAGAATCAGGGACTCTGTCCTGTAGGAAATGAATACCAGTGAGAGATTTACAGCAAGCATAAAACATGAACAGATTTTTGTTTTGGAAAGATTATTTTGGCAGCAAGATAAGACTCAGTGTAGCGGGGAAAGACCAAAACCAGGTGCAGACTCTGAGAGACGTTGATCCTTGAGCCAAGCCAGAACAATGTGGAGGGTTTAGGCAAAAGAGGCATGAGTTGGGGGAAAGTGAATGTGTGCAGTGAGCCAGAGGGCAAAGCTGAGAACACCCACAAACTTCCCATCTTGGACAGCTAAGAGACAGAGGCACTGTTAACTACCACATCCATATCACCTCTGCTTCTTGAAGAGACAGCCCTTCTAAACACCCTGTCATTCTCCCACCCCTTACTGTATTTTTGTTTTCCTCACAGCACATTTCACCACCTGACATTATGTATGTATTTGTTCATGATCTGTATCCTCCACTAGAATAAGAGTGGGACTTGGTCCATTGTGTTCTAGGTATTTCTAGTATTGCTGGAGTATTGCTTGACACCTTGTAAGCACTCCCAAATACGTGAATGAATAAATAAATGGAAGAAGAGAAGGAAGAGGTACCATGAGAGGAAAGGAAAGGAAACTCACTTTGGGTCCTCTCGATTCTTGGATGTCCCCAGGGAATCTGGGTGAGAAAGGCCCATAGGCAGCCACATGTTTGGAGTTTAGGAGAAAAGTCTGAGTTAAGGAGACAGATTTGAAGGTTCTTTGAGGTAATGAGGAAGGGAGACTGTAGAGGGGCCAATACAGGACAGCTAGAGCAGCAGAAGCTCCAGGTCGGGAGCCATGATGCCAGAGCCTACAGAGGAGAGGTGGCAAGAGCCCTGGGCCTGGAGTCAGAAAGACCTGGATTCAAGTCTCAGCACTGCCACATTCCAGCTGAGGAACCTTCCTTAGGCTGTCTAAGCCTAGGTCCCTCATCCTTACGTGAGAAAAATCATAATGGCCACCTGCAAGATGGTTATGAGACAGCTCACATAATATGCTCAGGACAGTGTGCAGCATTAAATGTTCAATGGGAAATGCTCTCTCAACACACATTGTCTATCACTGCTATTTTTATGATTAATGAATTACTGAGGAGTTTTGAAATAATCATACAGGATGATGTCTGAAAGCCATTTGACTTTCAAGAGGGATAACAGTAATGATCCTAGCCAGAACAGTTTTGGTGGCCTTTGGGGAGTGGAAGCCAGTTTGTAGAAGGTGGAGGAGTGGATAGAAGTTGAGAAAATAAATATAGGAAGTTAAGACTTTAGTTTCAAGATCTTCACAGAAAGGAAAGGAGAAAAAGATGGCGGGAACTTGACATGAGAACCACAGCGAGAGAAGACATTGAATTCATGTAATGGTATTGGTGGGTCCACTGCTACCCTCTTTCTTGGTCAAGGATTAAAGATGTCCTTTCACTGTCCTGTCACTTTATCAGGTGACCAAAGCCCCCACTGTCTGCTCAGGGCAGTGCCCATGTGCCCAGGACAGTTGTCCATAGGTAAGGAATGGGTGGAAGAGGTTCATACTTGGCAGCTGATCCACAGTTTCTTCCACTCTGAGCGTGGCCCTCTGCAAAGGAAGATTTTCTGTATAATTCTTAAGGTGATGCTTCTCCTTACTGTATGTGATGTATTGTGTGATATTTTACTTCATTTCTATCTGAATTGATTTTTTGACCCACTAACAGGTGTCAACCTTTCTGTGTGAAAAATGGTTGGAATTGAAGCTCAGGATTGCAAGACTTTTTGAGATCCTGCAGTGAAAAATCCATCACGTGTGCAGTCATCTTTATTGATTCAGATATAACTAGAGTCTCATTTTAAATTCTAATAGCAAAGGCCAAAGACTTTGATCAATGATTGTAATTTGGAGAGGAAGAAACCTTCTGGTTTTTGTTAAGATCCCCTAGAGTTTATTGATAACACAGCAAAAGGTGGTCAAATTTGGTTGGCATGAGAGGCGATCAGAAATGCCCATGTGTGTTCAGCAGGGAGTGGTCACTGTATTTGATCCAGTCGAGGGTGCATCATGGGGCCTGTGGGCCTGTGGCTCTCAGATACTTTATCCTGCCGTATGTTGGCACCCAGCATAGACACACATTGGTTCCTGAGCTTGGGACAGCTTCATGATTTTTCTGTTGGTCAGGATTAGTGGTGAGGAAAAGTGGTTATACATGCCAGTGTCTGGCATTGTGCCCTGCTTTTCCACTCAGACTTTCCCTGGCAGTTCTTTGCAAGATCAGATGTAGGGTGTGAATCATTGTTTCACCTGCTCTGCCCAGCACATTATCCTGGGCACACCCCATGCTTAACTGTTCTCCCTGTTTCTGTAATCCACTCATTCTGTGGCATCCTTGGAGATAGGTGCTTGGGTTACTGACTACGTAATAGAAGGAGAGGTCTTAATTCTGAACTTTTATTTTTTTAATGAAGAAATATCTTTCTGGTATTTATTTTTGGCCACACTGCATGGCATGTGGAATCTTAGTTCCCCAACCAGAGATCAGACTCATGCCCCTTGCATTGGAAGCACGGAGTCTTAACCACTGCACCACCAGAGAAGTCCCTTAATTCAGAACTTTTTAAATTCCACTGGAAAGCTCCCTTCACCAGCACTGCTCTTGTTGCTATGATTGAGGAGTTCAACGACATTAGCCCATCTTGAGCCCTCAGGGCTGCAGGACGGTGGAAAGCACCAAGGGGATCCAAGATATAATTAACCTCCCCTGGGAACCTGGTGTAGGGCAGCCCCAGTCATAACCTTGGCTGCCTTGAAACACACGGTGGTGGAAAATCTTGTTACGCTATAAGCATCTGTGAACAACCTGAATAGAGACCTTGGAAATGAACTGACCCAGCTGGCCGCACATGGTTACTACTCCGAGTTGTGACCAGCAAGGAATCTGGAGTCTTTGGCTTTGAGAAATAGCTAATTAAGTGTTCCATTCCATGGAAAATTGTCCAGGAGAAAGAGAGCATTAGGAAAATGCACCACAGATGGGAGGATGTGGGTGAGACTGGGTGAGAAGGGAATGGGAGAATGAAGTGATGAAAAGAAACTACTTGGATTTGAAAACATTGTATTGGATTGTGACTTTGACATTACACAAGAGAAGGGTAGTTCAGGAGACTTAGAAATTTCTTTGAGTTGTATAAAATGAAGTCAGAATAAGCAGAGTCATTTGTTATGTTTTCTCCCAAACAGTAATTGAACCAGTTGTCTGTCATTCCTGCCTCATAACCCATCTTTATACAGCTCTCAGTTTTCCTTCTTTAAAGGGAGGCATCACACCTTAACCCTTTATGACTAGCCAGCCTCTCTCATTCCACGAGTGAAAATTGTAGTCTCTTCTGCTGATACTTGAGTCTGATAGGAGGACTGACTTCCTGAAGACTGTGACATAGAAGGTCCCCTGGTGTGCAGGCAGGGAATTAGCAAGTCTGGATTGTGTATCCCCGATGCCCTCACACAAAGAACGACACATGCACATCGAGGCAATAAGTGAACACTTGGAAACCAGACCCACCATGGGCTCCTGTGAGATGATGATGGTAGGACACCTGGCCAGTGTGAGGCTGAAATCCCAGAGAGTGAGGCGCCCGGATGTGATGGGCAAAGATGCCAAAGAGAAGATGCTGCCCATGTCATGATTGTGCCATGGTTAGCTGGGGATTTTAGGAGAGGATTCTGCTCAGGAAGACCAGCCAATGGAGGAAATTCAAAGAAGGGAAGAAAAACTCCCACCAACTCTAAATAGTGTCCAGAAAGGTTTCTGTCTAGTACCCTGATGTTCAGGAGTGGAAAGGGGGGGTGTGGGGGTATCAGCTCCAGGAACAAAAATCAACACCTTGATTCTTTTTATTGTAAAGCTGAAGGCAACCCTCTTGGCTAGAGATTTCAGCTGTGTGGACCCCAGCACTCCCCTGCCACAAGGCTCGTCTTTTTTTTTTTTAATTTTGTTTATTTATTTGTGGCTGTGCTGGATCTTCATTGCTGCTCGAGGGCTTTCTCTAGTTGCAGCGAGTGGGAGCTACTGTCCGTGGCAGTTCGTGGGCTTCTCACTGCAGTGGTTTCTCTTACTGCAGAGCTTGGGCCCTTAGGGCACTCAGCTTCAGTAGCTGCAGCACATGGGCTTAGTAGTCGGGACTCATGGTCTCAGTTCCCCTGAGGCAAGTGGAATCTTCCCAGACCAGGGATTAAACCCAGGTCCCCTGCATTGATTGGCAGGCAGATTCTTCACCACTGGACCACCAGGGAAGTTTTCATCATTTTTCCATTGGCATAATTCTACCCTAAACAGGTTTGGGTGTGGTCATTGACTTCACTGGCTAGAGGAGGAAAATTGAGTGCAGAGGGCTTATAAGGAGGGTCTAGGCAGGAAACAGAATCTCATTCAGTCACTTCAAGTGAAGAAACATTAATGAAGGGACTGTTTGCAGAGGGCGAGGCAGGTCAAGGCAGCTAAAAGGGGATTTCACCCCAGAACTGGCAAAGCAGGAAGTTGTCAGCACCTCTGTAGTTCAGCAGTGGAGGGAAATAGTGATACTGGAGCCTGCAAGAGTGCAGTCCACTAATTGGGGTGGGGGGGCCGGGTATCTGTAGAGAGACAAAAGACAGGGAGGGAGGTTGGAACCAGTGCCCCAGCCCTTCTCTCCTTGCTGCCCTCTGACCTCCCGCCTCCCATTGGCTCAGCCTATCAGAAAGTCAGTCAACAAGAGAAATTGGGCCATGTTGTCCTTGGGGAGGGGTCAGCCTTCTGGAACATGGGGCAGAGCAGGGCAGAGAATGGATCTAGGGGCAGACGGGTAGGCCAGAGTAAGCAGCACAGACAGTCTTTTGAAAAGGTTTCTTAAAGGCCCAGCATTTCTGTTTATACCATCACCTCACTTGAGCTATTTCTGTACAACCGCAGCAGTCAGCTGGTGGTGGTCCACACTCCAGGCAATGGCACAGAAGTGGCTCTAGTATGTGCATCTCTGAAGTACCTGCCTGTGGATAACTATCAGTAACATCCAAAGTACAGACTTCAGAGCTGCAGTAATTTTCAGGTTTAAATACTTAAAACCTTTTCAAGTTTTCCTCTCTTTGATTCTTCCCTAAAAGAGCAACGAGGGAATATTCCCTGAGAAGATGTTACAAATGTGCTTTTCAAGCTACAGAAATAATTTGATTCAGCATCTAATGCATATTTATTAGGTTCCTTTGCTACTAGCCTGGTGGCTCAGGTGGTAAAGAATCTGCTTGCAATGTAGGAGACCTGCGTTCAATCCCTGAATGGGAAGACCCCCTGGAGAAGGGAATGACAACCTACTCCAGTGTTCTTGCCTGGAGAATTCCATGGACAGAGGAGCCTGGCAGGCTGCAGTCCATGGGGTGGCAAAGAGTCAGACATTACTGAGAGACTTACACACTTTAGATACTACCAAAAAAAAGAAACACCTGAAAAAATTCACCCTTCCACAAAGCCCTTTGAGTTGCTATAGATTGAGATTTGGTTGGAGACTACTATCAGAGTGGTTAAGTCTCCCTAGTCCAGTGCTGCTGTGTGCTGGACTGCAGGCCATTCAGGGCTTCATTCTATCATTGTTTCCTATGCTTCGTAAGCAGCTGCTTACACAGCTCAAGAAACCACACCAGGACAAGGGTAAGGCCAAGCCACCCCTGGAGAGGGGATTAGAAACTGCATAGAAATTTGCGGACATGTATTGCTCATGTGTTTTCTAACATTATGAAATTCCCTGAGGAGGAGGGGAACAAAGCTCTGCAAAAGACTTGCCAACTCTGCTTTGGATTTGAAAGTACAACTAAGTGTCAGAGTAGCCTGCCAGGCTACAGTCCATGGGATAGAAAAAGAGTCAGCCACAACATAACTTCTGAAATGGGACAATAATTCTCTGCATGTTCTCCTGTTTGCAGCTTCCCTCTTAAGCCTTGGGCTCACAGATGGAATCCTCAGTGTCCCCAGGAACCCAGCACTGACCTGGTGTGCTTGAGAAATCTTGCAAGGAGACTTGCCCTCCTCTTGAAATGGAGGGAGCTGGGACACAAAATTCCACTTAGAACTTCACTTCTATGGCTTTAGTTTGACTCCTGCTAAAAATGCAAATTTCCTATAAAGGAAAACTCTCCAAGTCTTTTCAACTCTCTACCATGGGTAGAAGAAATGAAGAAGGAAATGGCAACCCACTCCAATATTCTTGCCTGGGAAATCCCATGGACAGAGGAGCCTGGCAGGCTACAGTTTGCAAATAATCTGACACAATTTAGCAACTAAACACCAACAACAGCAACCATGGGTCGGTCACTCCCATTCTGCTGCCTCAAAGGACTGGGCAGGAGTTTGCCACCCTTGGTTTACATCTTCCTGTAAGGTCATTTTCTCATTTTCTCTCCAGAACCCATTTCTAAAAGGGACGCAGATCCTGGATACTCTTGTGGTGGAGCAGACCCCTCTACATATAAATGAGAGGAAAGAGAGAGTAGGTCAGAAAATGCTCCAGGCTGGCCTGTTCTCCTCACTAGGTTTCAAAAGAGTTTCCAAATGTTCTGGTCTCATAATTAGGTTCTCTATGGAGAGGAAAGGTCAGAAGATCCCTGGTCCTACCTGTAGTATCTGGATCACAGCAGTCAGACTTTACTTGGCTTCAAGCACAAAATATGGCCAGAGAAGCATGTTGGCTCTGCTGCTAGTACTGTTTAGGGGTTGTTTGCAGCAGAGTTCAATGATTTGAGGCAGGAAAAAAATACAGCGATTTTACAACACCATTTTGAGCCAAAGACTAGTTCTACTTACATCATAGAAGTGTGTTCTGTACCTGATGTGAAAACATGCTGTTTGTTAAGTGGAAAATTCTAAAGGATCAAACATTTAGTGATCTCCACCTCACCAATGCAAACCTGAGAACATGACCTTGAAACTAAGTAATAAAAGGAGGGTATTGCATCTTGGATCCTGCATCTATTGATACATCACTTGATAACTGAATCTGGCAAAAGAGTGAATTGGAGTCTCTGAATTTTGGAAACAAGGTAAAATCAAATTACCCAGAGAACAGCATCCCTAACTGCCAGCATCACTGCCCATCGGACTTCCTCACTAAAACTGGCCTGCAGGGACTCCCATGCACCTGAGCCTACAGATAGGTTGGCTATTTATTTAGTGCTGGCATTTCTCGTTCTCTCATTCTCCATCCCCTGTGACTCTCATCCTCCACAGATTTCTTTTTCAAGCCCGATAGCATGCTTGTATTGTGCATATGATTAGTTGCCTTATGGCAGAAAAGGAGCAGGTCCGGGAACATCCTCTAGTATGGCTGTGTCTCTAAAGTCTGTGGTAAGTCTTTGGTAGTCCAGTGGCTAAGAGTGCATGCTCCCAATGCAGGGGACCTGGGTTTGAGCCCTGGTCAGGGAACTAGATCACACACACAGCAACTAAAGATCCCGTGTGCCGCAACTAAGACTCGGTGCAGCCAAATAAATAATTAAAAAAAAAAAAATATGAAGTCTTTGGCAAGATTCAAAAATAGCAGGATGTCATCTCTCTGGAAAGGTGCCATGGGCATTGTGGCTGAAGGGATGAGGTATCTCGCTGCCCTAAATTGTGTCCTACCATCCTGAGAGACCAGTGCTCTATTTCTGTGAATGAATCCATATATTAAAGCTGGTCCCCATAGGTCTGTGTTGCCAAGGCTTCTCTGCTCTCTCTGTGGTATAGCTGAGTTGCCTGTGCAGGGATATGGAAGAATCACTGAGTGTGCAGTGAGAGGTTCCTTCCATATAGCTCCATGCTACAGAAACAGCCAGGATCGAGTTCTTGCCAATAGTAGTAACAGTTGGAAACAAGAGCAGAGTGAATGTGAGTGTGCAAAGCCCTGTAGTAGCTGTAATGGTCCTTTCAGGTGAACTCAAGGTATGGGAATGGTATGAAGGAGGGATGATACTTTTTGACTGTTTAGAAAGGCAGGGTTTTGCCNNNNGGGGGGGGGTGGGTTTGGCAGTGCCTCACAGCATGTGGGATCTTAGTTCCCCGACCAGGGATTGAACCCAAGCCCCCTGCTTTGAAAGGGTGGAGTCTTAATCACCGGACCACCAAGGAAGTCCCAGAAAGGCAGTTGCTTAGGTAGCATTTTCAGTGTGTTAACAATGAACACGAGCAGCCCTCTGCATCGCTTCCATTCGTTGCTATTACCCTTGCAGGGAAGGTCTTCACAGAGTGAGTGGTTTTTCTGTATTAGATGCATTGGGAAGTGAGTGACAACTATAGGAGGGTAAAAAAGAGCTCTCTGATGATTTCAGGCAAATGACTGCACAGATTTGTACCTGTGGAACTGTAGAGAGCAATCATATTTGTTAGCTTCTGGCTAAGAGAAGCTCTCTGGCTGAGAGAATCAATATTTGGAATCTAGAGATAAAAAGAGGCTAGGTAAATAAATTATGTGATTATTCTTATTTCAAATTTTGAAAAGGAGTTTTAGATGAACCTGAGCATAGGTTCTGTTTTACAGATGAAATCTAAAGGAGAAAAATGGCTTTCTAGAATCAATGTGGAAATCTTTTGTAAAGAATAGGTTGTTATTGGTCTGGAACTGATAAGACTGCCTCATGCCTCAGGGACAAACAGCATCTCCCTGGCTGATTGCTCTTTGATATGAACACTGATGGTGTGAAGCAGTGTGGCTTTGGAAATTAAATTTATGTAAAGGTGAGGTATTTATGTGACATCTGATTTAATTTGGCATATTCTGAATTTTCAAGATTTTGAATTCTATCAATAACAAGAATATACTGTACATGGAATCTCCCATCAAGGAACTGACTACAGTTCTTATGTAGTCTGTGGTGTGGGCATCTCTTTGAGGTAATTATGATGGAAAACTCTGCTACTCATGTCACAGTTCTGACCATGACTATTCCGTTTTGTTGTAAGAACTACAAGCTGGGGTATCATGCTTCTGTTCCTGCCCTTGTGCGCATGTGACCCGACAGTTTCTCCAGTACTGCAGAAAGTCTACTAAGGCTAAGACTCTCCTGGACAGATATTAGAGGACATTAGAGATCATTTATTTTGTCCTCTTATTTTGCACACGCAGAAACTGAAGCCCAGAAATGTTAATATACTGCCCAAGCTCACACAACCACCTGGATAACACTTGGTCCCATTTCTCCTGTCCCCTGGTCCAGTCCCATCTCTTTGAGACCATTTCAGACTGGCAGTAGGTCATTCTGATTCCCCATGGAAAGGAGTGTTTAGGTGTCTCCTCTCGTTGAAAGCCTAGGAACAGTCAGATGATATTTACCATCTACCAATGATGTTGAGCCATCCTCTTTGATATACTGACTGCATTTCTAAAAGCAGAAATTCCATGCGAATAGAGGGTCCCAAGCAAAAGCCAACTAGGTGGGAACATAAAAGGGTGTTGGTCATCTTCCATTTTTGTCTGTGGCCACATAAGCTAAAAGCTATGTGAGTCTGAAGACTTGAACACATCCCACAGCCCTGGGTCAGGAAGATCCTCTGGAGAAGGGAAAGGCAATCCACTCCAGTATTCTTGCCTGGAGAATCCCATAGACAGAGGAGCCTGGTGGGCCATGGTCCATAGCATCACAAAGAACTGGACATGAATGAAGTGAGTTGGTGCTCACACTACCGTTGTGACTGCTAATTTAAAGTCTTTATCTGATTATTCCAATGCCTGACTCATCCCAATTCTGTGGTCTATCGATTGCCTTTTACCTTGAGAATTGATCATGTTTGCTTGCTTTTTTGTATGTTGCATTTTGGCTTGTATAATGCATATATATTAAATATTGTGTTTTAAGACTCTAGGTTCTGTTTAAATGCACTGGAAAAGGTTGACTTTTTTGGTTTCATTCTAACTTGATTAGATTAGGCTGGAAATTCTGCCTCATTTCCTATGTGCAGTGGTTCTCCATATCTGTTCAACTTTAAAAGCCTGTTCCCCAACAGAGAGTCCTCCAGAGTGAGTATATAGTATGTGCATGTTCTGTAATTCTTCAGTGATGTAATTCTCATCAGAGAATAACAAACTGTCTTGTTCCTGTGATTATTAATGTTTTATTTATTTTTTTTTTTAGCAACAGAAAATTCAAGGAACTCCAACAAAGAAAAACAAATCAAAAAAATTGGATCCACTCAAAGGCCAGAAAGTTATTGCAAGATGTGATGAAAATGGCTTTTATTTTCCAGGTAGGTAGATATTTTATTTTGTAAAATTCCTTTGTTAAGTAATATGATATCAGGGACCAGAAGTTCTCAAACTGTGCTTTCCCTATCACACTGACACTTCATGAGCTGTACTAAGGTATTCCACTTCTAAAGTGAAAGGATGATGAGGTTTCTACCCATATTTGTGGAGGAGTAATTGCCAGAAAAACTTATTAATCTTTCATTTGTTTAGTAAACAAGTTTTTTACTATATATTTACTATGTTCCATGGAGAAGGCAATGGCACCCCACTCCAGTACTCTTGCCTGGAAAATCCCAGGGACGGAGGAGCCTGGTGGGCTGCAGTCCATGGGGTCGCACAGAGTCGGACACGACTGAAGGGACTTAGCAGCAGCAGCAGCACTATGTTCCATGTATGTAATATTCCTAAAGTGCTGGTCTAACATAGTAAGCAAACAGAAGAAAATTCTTGTCTTTATGGAGAGAGGGAGTCAGATGGCAACTGAATAAGTAAAATATGTAGTGTGTCAGATCCAGGGCTATGAAGGAAAATGGAGCTACGAAGAGAGTTGAGCACATCAAAGGTGAAGGTTTCAATTCTAAATATGGTGGTCGATGAAGAGCTTATGGGTAAGGTGATATATTAATCAGGACTTTCAAAAGGAGCGCTAAGGGACTTTCCTGGTAGTCCATCAGTTAAGACTCCAGGCTTCCACTGTAGGGGGCATAGATTTGAACCCTGGTCAGGAAGCTAAGATCCCCCATAGTGTGTGGCACAGCCAAAAAAAATTAAAAACAAAATTTTAAAATAAATTAATTAAAAGGGGCCATGAGATTATCTGGGGGAGAGAATTCTAGTAAGGGAAGAGCAGGGCTTCACTAGAAGCCCTGAGAATGGAATGCCTATGACATCCTCTTCCTTAGAGGAAGAGGCAAATGTGTCTGGGACCCGATGAATTGTTGATGCACCATGAAACATTAACGTTGTCAGAGAAGCAATTGGAGATATGGATCTAGAGTCTGCAGAGGAAATCTGTCCAGAGATAGAAATGTATTCACTGAAATCATGTAAAAGCCTATGGGGAAAGAGAGCTTAAAGAACCCAGAAGAAGAGGTGTCAGTCAAAAATATTATACCTTGAAGTATAGCCAATCCTACTCCCAGTCACCATTTGAAAAAAATTATTTATTACACTTAATTAAATCTGCTTTTTAAGTGGGAAAAATACTTAAATATGAATTTGGGTTTCCAGCAGACATATGTGTAGAACTAACAACTAGGATATTGTATTTGAATTTTTTTACCCCTTCCAAAAAGGAAGGCCAAATAGAATTTTGAGGAGCACAGGCATGATCTTCATTGCTGACTCCTTTCTGATAATCTTTGTTCAAAGCCTCATAAATGTTTCTAGAGAAAAATAGCTAAGCCGAAGGCAGCTTCAGAGCCATTGAATCAAAGCATTCTTTGCTTAAGGCCAGGTCTGTGCAGGAACAAAGCTGGTTCAGGTCTTGCTGCCACCCTTGGGAATCAGAGCAGGGATTTCCATTTGGCTACCTCTGTTCCAAAGAATTGATGCTTTCAAATAGTGGTGCTGGAGAAGACTCTTGAGAGTCCCTTGGACAGCAAGGAGATCAAACCAGTCAATCCTAAAGGAAATCAGTCCTTTATTCATAGACTATTCATTGGAAGGATTGATGCTGAAGCTCCAATACTTTGGCCAGCTGATGCAAAGAGCTGACTAATTGGAAAAGACCTTGATGCTGGGAAAGATTGAGGGCAGGAGGAAAAGGGGGTGGCAGAGGACTAGATGGTTGGATAGTATCACCAACTCAATGAACATGAGTTTAAGCAAACTCTGGGAGGTAGTGAAGAACAGGGAAGCCTGGCATGCTGCAGTCCATGGGATCACAAATAGTCGGACACGACTAAGTGACTGAACAACAACAGGAACCTCTGCTCCAGGGATCAGTGGGGATTAGCTAGTGGAGGACAGACTGTGTTGTGCAGAACACCATCCTGATGCTGAAAATCAGGAAGGTGGACACATTTCAGAACTTTATTTTAATCATTATTTGTAGGAACTGTGTCATCTTTCCTGTTGTTCAGTAAAAAGCAGCATTTTATCTCAGGAAATCCTCAATGATGAAAAGTCTGGGTTGCAAGATTTCTGCACTATGCCATCAGAACAAGTTACAACAGGAAAAAAAAAAAATGCTGGGGGTGGGAAACAGAATACTTTCTCAGGTGTAATGATTTAGGACCAGAAAAAGCCTAATTTTATTTTTTGAAATCTGTTTCTTGCCTCTACCAGCCAGGTGACAGGCATTACTGAAGTATTCTGACCTTGTTTCCTCCTCTCTCCAAATGGGATTTAAAACAGTGAAAACCCCCATAAGATCGTGATGTCGATTAAATTTGATAATGTGCAGCATTTTGAAACTGGAAAGTGTTAATTACCTGTAGGGTTTTTCTATTACTGCCTCTTGGGAGATATAAACAACTCACCTGGGGTCCTCACCTGGGGGTATAGAACACTGCTGGAAGTTTAAAAACTTTAACAGTAGTTTTAAAAGTTTAAGAGCAATTCAAAAAGGCAAAACCAGCACAGTGAGCTACAGAGGAAACCTCTGAGACTAAAGGGAGAAGAGGCTATGATGACTAGATGTGTAAGCTGGAAGTCAGTGGAGGCGGGGCGAGTGGAAGGCGCATTTCCAGTTGAGCAGAACAGATGCCTCTTCCAGGAAACGGAATCCCAGCCCAGCTGTGAATATCAGAAGGTTCTTATAGCCAGAGGTAAAAAAAACCTACACTCCAGCCTAAGAAATTCCTGTTTGGAATGAAGATTGAAAACCACCCCTGCTTTCTTTTGCTAAATGAACTGACCCATGCTATCTACTTAGACTGTTTCTTCATTTCTCTGACCTTTGGGCATGGGCAGTGTTTTCACTGAGAGTCTCAACTCGGTGGTACCCCCTTTTCCCCCCACCTGGGTACAGGAGAATCCCCCAGCCAAGGTAGGGAAGCTGACTCATACCCAGGAAGATGGGGATCCCTGAGCCTCCAGTAGAAGGAAGAAAGAAAGCCATGGAGGTGGTTCTGGTCCAGCCTCCTGAGCCAGAGCCCCAAATGGCCCTGGGAGATACCTTCTCACCTCTCTGGGACTGAGGGCAGAAGGAAACTGCAGAGTAAGGGCAGCCCAGGATAGGAAGCCGATCTGGAATCAGGACCTGGAAATGGCAGTGACTTCTTAATGAGGTGGAGAAGGAGTTAGTGCAGAGGCTGAGCCATAACCAGACAGGCCAGCAGCTCTGGGTCCTCCGTCCTGCTTAACAGCCAGCCAGGTGTCAACACCATGAGGCTGGCTCTACAGTTAATTGGGAAGAAACTGCACTGATTTCTGGAGGTGAACAAAAACCCACGAATGCAGATTGAAACAGAAAAGAACTGGTAGAAACATACCAAATGTCTAGGCCTAATGATCTAGATCAGGGGCAGGAAGACTTTTTATGTAAAAAAGCAGCTAATACATGGTGTAGACTCCACGGGCCGTGCAACTGCACAGCTGCTCAACTCAGGCAGACACCTGAAAAACTGCACCCCGGTTTTAAGACTGGATTCTACACAGTCCCAAAGGCTAAGAATTCGAGGAGGGTCACACTGGCCAATGAGGTCATCTTGGCAGCTTGGACCCTCCCTCCTGCTCTGTGGCACTGGTTGATGGTTGTGGCAGGGGCACACATATGCTGGGGATGCAAGGATTCTTCTCACCTCACAGTGGTTCTTTGTTTTCATAGGAGGAATTCTTTATAAAAAGTAGCGTTTGTTTTCCTAATGAAAAGGGTAGAGTCAGTTTATGGTAGAAAATGTGTGAATAGTGTATAAATAGTACTTCAAAAACCAAACCAAACATCTTAGTCCAATAAGAAAATAGATAACATAAAGCTGGTTTTCTTGTGTGTGTGTAGCAGGGGGTGGGGGGGGCAGTTGTTTTGTTTTTAATCTTTCCCTTTTTTTTGGCCTTTTAAAACAAGAAACATGGGGAACTTCCCTGGCGATCCAGTGGTTAAGACTCAGCGCCTGTATTGCAGGGGACATGGGCTGGATGCCTGGTGGAGGAACTAAGATCTTGTAAGCTTCACAGTGTGGCCAATATAAAATAAAAGGATTAGATCCTTTATAAATAAATAACTGAAACAAGATACGTGGACTCAAGATGAAAGCCAGCAGCTGTTTCTTTGCCACTTGGTGGGACCTAAGACCGGAGAAGGCAATGGCAACCCACTCCAGTACTCTTGCCTGGAAGATCCCAGGGACGGAGGAGCCTGGTGGGCTGCAGTCCATGAGGTCGCTAAGAGTCTGACACGACTGAGCGACTTCACTTTCGCTTTTCACTTTTATGCATTGGAGAAGGAAATGGCAACCCACTCCAGTGTTCTTGCCTGGAGAATCCCAGGGACGGCAGAGCCTAGTGGGCTGCCGTCTATGGGGTCGCACAGAGTCGGACACGACTGAAGCGACTTAGCAGCAGCAGCAGGACCTAGGACTTCACCAAGGCCAGCGAGTGAGCTGGAGTAGGGAAGGAAGCCAAGGCACTCAGGCTGTTGGAGCCCAGTGCGGGGACGAGTGCATTTCTGTCTCAGGACAAGGGGCTCCAAGTGAAGCTGTTACTGCTGGGGAAGTGTCCCTGTCAAAAACCTCTCCCTAATATTGATAATCCCTTTGCAGTGAGAAAATTAATTTCACCTAGGATAAATAACAAAATACATGAACCTGATATATTCTTTTCCTGTTATAATAATCTCCCCATATAGCTAAAAGACAAGAAAACTTACTTGTTTTTTCCTTCTTTTTTTGATTATACATTTTAGGGAAGCCGTGGGGTGTGTAATATCAGATGAGAAGCTAAGGATGGGAATGCATATTTCCTTTCACTTTCTCAATTTAACAATAATGATTTTCTGTCTCCAAGTATATTATAGAAGGAAATATGGCTGAAATAAATAAATAAGAAGGTAGGAAGCCTCCAGGGAGAAGGTATTTCTAGGATCAGTGTTCCCATCAGGATGGCTTCTGGGAATACTGGTTGAACAAGCTCCCACGTGTTCTCTCAGCTTCCCAGCTCAGCTCCAGACTAGAGCACGGCACTGCTGTCTGAGCTGGTTAACCCTAGCAGGCATCACACAGAACCCAGCATTATGCAGTGGAGAAATCAAGGGGCTCGCTGATTCAGCAGGCAAAGTGTTTTATAACTTAGCAAACCGAAGAGCATGGGGCAAGCCTAAGGGAACAGGCATTGTCTTTATATTTTATTTCAATAATTTGATTCCTTATAGGAGTTGTGAAGAAGTGTGTGAGCCCCACCCAGGCACTTGTGGGCTTCAGGTATGGAGACACCAAGGTTGTGCCCATCTCGTTCATCACGCCGGTGGGGGGCGCCATGCCCTGCCCACTGCTCCAGGTACCTGCTCCAGCTAGCTGTTCCTGGGCCCCTTTTCACCTTTCCTAGAGCTCTGGACAGCAGCGGCCCCTGTTCCTGTGACCTCTTGCTTACCAATTTCTTTGCTCTTGACCCTTATCTGCCAATGCTCTGTTTAAATAGCTCAGACGTGCAAGCGTTGTCCCTTGAGGCCTTTGTTGCTTTACAGACAATAGATGGGTGGGGGAAGGGAGTTGCTATAACTGCCAGAGCTCTGGACGCTTTCACTGCAGGAAATCATACTAAAACAGATTGAATAACAAGAGCAGAGGTAGCACTTGCCTTGACACCATAAGTCAATTGATGCCAGACCTTGATGCCATAATGCAGTTACCCCTAAATGTGCATCCCAGGGGTGAGCCAGGCTGATGTGTTCTCATCTATTTATAAATTCATCAGAGCCGTGCTGTGTCTGCCCATTCTCCTGTATTATCCTTATTCCAGCACCAAGGCCAGAGTAGAGAGAAGGCCTCTGCAGAGTTCCACTGCTGCTGTTTCTTAAATAGTATGAGCCTAGAGGAAAAAAGGCACTGAGGGGCACTCAGAGGATTCACGTGGGTTGTCTGTTCCCACATCTCCTGGGCAGACCCAAAGGCACATCAGGGCACTTTCCCCCGACCATGAATCCCCTCCCTCTGACTGATGCCCAAACCTTTGTGTGTCCCTTCACCAGACTTTGTTTCTCCTGGAAGTTCTCTCTGTGACTTTTCCCCATGGATTCCGGGTGTGAGATTCAGAGCCACATTAAACAAACACACTCCTTTCCTCTGTCCCTGACAGCCCTTCAAACTCATTCTTGTGTCAAAGAGTCCTGGTTCCTTCAACCAGTCATTGTAAGAGTTGGTTTCCAGACCCCTCGCCACCTCACTGGCTGTCCCTGAGACCCTTGGCAGGTGAAGCCCTGCTGAGTGCGGCTTCCCCAAACTGATCACAAAATTCCAGCCAGGGCCCTATGAACCCAGAGAATGTTGGAACTATAACTCTTTCCAGCTAAGAAAAAAATGTATTTGAATCCTAGCATCAGCTAGCATCTTGGGGTGATTTCAAACAAGCTTATTTACTATTGTCTCTAAGATCCATAAGCTGAATATTTGCTCTGAAAGATGTTCTCATCTACAGGTTGGAGATTATGTGTTTGCCAAAATTGTGATCCCCAAAGGATTTGACTTCTATGTCCCCGCCATTGTTATTGCACTTCCAAATCAAGATATGGCTGATAATAAATTCTACACAGTTTTAAAGTGTAACAACCGGAGAGTAAGTAGACTTTCATTTAGAAAAGCATTTTTATTTAGGCAGAAAGTGGCTTCCTTGACCCCTGCCTTTCTTGTGTGCAGTGCCTGGCTCTTTCCTGCCCTGGCTGTATCTATTTCCCCTACACATCCAGCTCCTGTGGTTAGAATTACGTCCACTGGGCAACTCAAAGTCTGCCCTTGCTAAGGTCACAGTGCTCTCCTAAATTCCCTGTCAGATGGTCTCTGGGGCTCTCATTCCACATTTGGGGACAGGGGAGGCTTGCTCCAGTTCTGGCTTTGTCAAGAGCCTCCCTAGTTTCTTACAGCCCCCCACCTCTCTCCCTTCTGCTCCTTCCTATCTATTTTTCCTAAAAGTTTTAGAAAAAATATCAGGTTACAATGATGAGGTCACTTGCCTACCTGATGTGCCACCTGCCCCTGCTCCATCCCTACACACACACACACACACACACACACACACACATTTCTCTTCAACCTCAAGGAAAAGCCCAGCCCAGCCTCAGCCTGACCCCCTGCCCTGTGAGTTTGACTCCCAGCCATGTGGAAGGCTCACTGCTTCCTGAACACAGTGGAGTTTCTCAAGCCTCCAGGTTTTTAACCCTTCCTGGATCACCCTCTCCATCTTCTTCTGTATAAACTCCTGTCCCCTGAAGACTCTGCCCTGTTTCTGCTGAGGCCCCCAGGTCCCCTTGCACACCGTACTGCCTTCGTCTCACACCAGATCCCTCTCCAATCTCCCAACTCCTTAAAGGCAGGGCCTGGGTCCTGTCCATCTTTGCACCCCTGGTACTGCTGCTGATAATGAGCACATTCTCACCATGGTTTTATAAAGCGCTTGCATAAGTGATGTTTCTAGTAGAAATAATATTGTTTTGATGGCCCATGTAATATGCCTGGAAAATGTATTGGCAAGCAAATACAATCATGCTGACTGTACTCAGCGCTTTCTATGTGGCATGGGTACAAACCCAAATGCTTCACACACAGTGAACAGTTGGATGCTGAGAACCCTGTGAGGTACATACTCGTATCCCCATTTTTATATAAGAAGCCAGAAGTGGAGAAGTGAAGTCACACCCAGGGTGGCAGTGTTACAGGCATTTGAACCCAGGAAGTCTGGCTTTGTGGCCTGCTCTCAAAATATCTGTGCCCAACTGCCTAGTAAACAGAATTAAAATATCTTGTCAATTCTTGACTGTGACAGGTGTGTCCATCAGGGAAGGGGTCATGGTGAGTGAATTTTAGGATGAAGGGATGAAATTTAGGATGGGTGAGTGAAGGCCATCATTGCCTGTGTCCCCTGGAGTGCTGTATCCAATCCGACAGATCAAGAGGGAGAAAGGGCGCCTTCTCATCAACCCAGGAAAACCCCTGAGGGATGATGGACTCTTCTGCTTGGATGATAGTGAAGAAGGCTGGAAGTAGGTGGGAAGCATCTCTGCCAGGGGGCCCCGCTCTGGGGACTTCTACCAGGCAAGAGAGGAGAAAGCAGATATAGGGTCATTGGAAGAGAAGCCCCTGAATGGGTTCCAGGTGACCCAGAGTCCTTGAGGAAGAGCCTCGGAGCCCAGGAAGGACCTCAGAAATTATCCACAGGGCAGCAGAGCCATAGAGACTAGATAGCATGGTATGGAAGATAGATGCCAAGGACAATTCTGATAGGAATTCTGGGAGGCCCGGGGGCTGACAGTGGGACTTTGAGCATCAGGTGGTGGTGATAATTTATAAGTCCAGAAAGGAGATGGCCAAGGCTGAAGTTAAGATGGAAAGGAAGATAGTTATATGAAATAGTGTGTGTTTGTGCACGCACACACGCATCTTAGGGGGGTGAACTTGGCAAATGATCCAGAATGTGGAAAAATGACAGAAAGGATTCAATGATGACTTTTATTTAGCATAAAATTACCAAGTTAGACTCTGCATTCAAACCACTCTCTTAAGTGTCACCAGAATAGGAAAATGGCTGGTAGCTATTACAATGGGCTGTACTAGAAAAATAAAATCACATCTGAATTGTGGACATTTCTGATTTAAATTGAATGAACTCTTTTGGTATTATTACAGGAATTTTGCCCTCGGAGTGCACTCATTAAGATCAGCCAAAACAAATATGCTCTCTCTTGCTCTCATATTAACTCACCCCCAATTCAGGAGGATTCAAAAATGTAAGTGGACCCAACTTCTTACTTTCTGAATTTGATTTATGTCTTTGCACTTTTCATCTGCTTCTGAGTTGAGATCCAGGATCTCTAAATGCCTGGGGAGAAAAGCAAAAGTGAGGATTTCCTGCTAAAATCCCAGTCTAGGATGAAGTTTCCTTCCACATCACACCTTTTATCTGCTGGCTGTTTGTCTATCTGGTTCTAATCTCAAATTCAACATTATGTATTTTACTGACCTTTGAGAAAAGCATTTAATCCTGTTGTAAATCTGAAGGAATTATTTTCCTTTTATTGGTAAGGATTCAAGGCCTTCCAAGATGAAATCTTACTAAAAAGCACAGGTTAGATTCAGTTGCACTTGGGACCAATCACCCGTTGCCTCTCCCCCATGAGGGGTGAGAGTAAGGAGCAGGTCCTGGCTTACCTGTGCCCTGGTGAATGTGGGTGGGTGGTAGTTTCCTGGGGTAACAGTGGAGTGAACACATTTTTATCTGAGGCAACAGGATCACTAAAAGCTGGAAAGGTAGATTAAAGCAAAATCGGTAAGAAAAAGCTGAGACCTGGAGAGTAGGCAAGAACCCAAGTCCCTGGGACCAACAAGGAGCATCAAAGGAGCCAGAGCCATGACCTTGGAGGTGACCTTGAGCACAGGTTGGGCCATCTTTGGGTACCAACCTTCCGTATCCCCGTGGCCTCACCTGTGCTTCATAGACAGAAACCACCAGACGTTCCCTCACTGTGCTGTTTTCCCCACCTCTGGGCTTGTGGAAGCCTGGATCCCTCCCCTTGACGTCAGAGTCCCTCCTTGTCCTACACTGATCTGCCCAGTATGTCTGTTGCAGGAAGAAGGACCTCTTCTAGAACCCAAGAGTGGGGGCTTGTCTAACACTTGGAAATGACTTGTCCGAGGAGACACATGTGCTGACAAAGCAAGAGACTTTATCGGGAAGGGGCACCTCTGTGGAGAGCAGCAGGGCAAGGGACCCAGGAGGACTGCTCCACCATGTGGCTCCCAGTCTCAGTTTTATGGTGATGGGATTAGTTTCCAGGTTGTCTCTGGCCAGTCATTCTGATTCAGGGTCCTTCCTGGTGGTGCACACATCACTCAGCCAAGATGGATTCCAGCCAGTAGGATTCTGGGAGATTGGTAGGACATGTGGACTGGAGTCTCCTCTCTCCTTTTAACCTTCCCCGAATTCTTCCAGTTGGTGATAAGCTGGTTAGTTCCACATTCCTGACCCTTACCAGGACCTCCTGCTTGAGATAACTCATGCAAGTGGTTACTATGGTGCCTGGCCAGGGCAGGCAGTTTCAGTCAGTAGTTCCCCTAATAGATCTGTACCCTACTGCGGTCTTGCTCAGTCTGGGGTCCTTGCTCAGTCAACTACCCTGGACTCCCTTCATCACCTAGATCTGAAACCACATAACCCAGACTGGAACTTGAACCCACTATCTTTTAACTGAGACCACACTTTTGGTCTCAGGACTTAACGAAACTCAGGTTCTTGATGTCTCATTGCAGAAAGAATTCAGTGAGAGACAAAGTCATAGGTAAGAAGTGGATTTATTTAAAGACAGACATATTCTATAAACAGCTTGCAAATATTTCTCAGCACTGCTGCACACGTGCTACCTTAGGTCAGGAGGCTTCCTCCTGCCCTGCTGTCCAGCCATCTACCCTGAGGACTGGGCAGAAGAATCTTCCTCACAGGCAAATCTGCTCTTGTCCCTCCCCCACTAAAGCTCCTTCCTCCCTGAAATGCCTCCTCTTAACCTAGCTTAGCTTCTTGTTGACCTGAACCAAGCCTACCCTACCTGGCCTTACTTTTCCCCTAGCTACTCCCCAACTATCCTCCCAAAAGCCCTCTGCACACTAACCGTACTAAATTTATAAACTTGTAGTTTTTTCCCCATGCTGTGCTTTTTCAAAGCCCTGTGCCTCTGCATAGGCTAAGTATTCCCTCCCTAGAATGCTGCTCTTGCCCTTGGCTGCCTGGGGAATTCCAATATCAAAGGCAAGCATCCCATCGCCCCTGTGTGATGTTCTGGCACTCCAGTCCTCTATGGAGAGGTGATCCCACTGCCTCCTGTAAACATTTTCATTATGAGACTGTTGCCTTGTCTTGGGCCGTATACTTTCATGGTCATCACTCTCACTGGACATGAGTCTTTGAAAGCAGGGGCCAGGATCTACTTCTATATCCTGGTTGTCAGGGCCCAGCCTGCAAGATGTACCCAAGGACAATTCGAAGAATGAACAGATGAACGAATACTAGGGGATGCCCAGCAAGACTCTTGAGGGGCATGTAGTTCCACAGAAAAGCTTTTATTAGGTATGATTGTTGAAAATAGATGTTACAATCCTTTTTCTAGATGAATATTTCATTTTTAAATAATAGCACTGTTTTTTGTTCATCTCAAAATCCTACTCAAACAATTTGATATCCAAATTACAGTACCTAATAAAGGAATGTGGATACATGGGTCTAGGTATCGACCGTCTTCATTAAACTCAAGATTATCAATCACTATTTTAGAATTAAAATTAAAGCCTTTCATTATTTTCTACCTTACTACTGCCCCAGGCCTTATTTAAAACTCTCCGCTGCTAGTGACCTACCCCAGCTTCTGGGTCTTTACGAAGCAGAAACATTCATTGACCCTCTTGTCCCCCTTTGTAATTTCCAGTGTTTTGTTGCTCTGGCTGCCTCTCTGCTAGCAAGAGACGGCATTTAATTCTCCTAAGCAGAGGTTGCATCCAGCCTGCTAAATTCAGAGCTTAATCTGTCTCTGTTTCCATAATCGGAGCTGGCAGATGTGAGCACACAGAATAAAGGCATAGATTTGATTTTGTATCTACACTGGAATTTCCTTCTGGTAGGTCCTTTCTCATTAGAAGCTCTTTCTTACCCACTCTTTTTTTTTCCCTAAGGTATCTTTACTTTGTATGATTTTCATATATTTGGAGCAGATGGTTCTTTTTTTAAAAAAAAAAACTTTTTATTTTGAATTGGTTATAGCCAATTACAATGTTGTGATAGTTTCAGGTGAACAGCAAGGGACTCAGCCATACATACACATGTATCCATTCTCATCCCCAAACTCCCCTCCCATCTAGGCTGCCGTATAACACTGAGCAGAGTTCTCTGTGCTATAGAGTAGGTGCTTATTGGCTATCCATTTTAAATACAGCAATGTGTACATGTCCATCCCAAACTCCCTAACTATCCCTTCTTTGAATCCTTCCCCTGCCCCCTGGCAACCATGATTTCATTCTCTGTCTTTCTCACTCACTTTCTAAATGTACCACCTCCCTTTGGTTGTTCTTTAGCAGATCTTCACACCATTGCACTAAATGAGACCATTAAAAAAAATTATGGTGCTTTCTTCAAAGGACTAATTAAAGAAATGAATTGTAGGTTACAACTCCAACAGAACATCACTTGACAAAATTTTGTTTTAAAATATCAAGTCCCAATACAGTATACTAACGCGTATATATGGAATTTAGAAAGATGGTAATGATAACCCTATATGTGAGACAGCAGAAGAGACACAGATGTATAGAACAGTCTTTTGGACCCTGTGGGAGAGGGCGAGGGTGGGATGATTTGGGAGAATGGCATTGAAACATGTATGTGAAATGTATCGCCAGTCCAGGTTCCATGCATGAGACAGGGTGCTCAGGGCTGGTGCACTGGGATGACCCAGAAGGATGGGATGGGGAAGGAAGTGGGAGGGGGGTTCCGGATGGGGAACACATCTACACCGGTGGCGGATTCATGTCAATGTATGGCAAAAACCACTACAATATTGTAAAGTAATTAGCCTCCAATTAAAATAAACAAATTTATATTAAAAATAAAAAATAAAATATCAAATCCACTATAACCAACCATTTGGGGCTGGTGAGACCAGGGGTATATGGCCCCAGACAGCTATGGACCAGAGTGCCAGATATCCAACTTTCCACCTTCTGCCCCTCCTTTTTTTCTTCCTTCTTGGGGTCTTCAGTTGGGGCTGACAGACTTTTTCAGCAGACCCCTCTTCTGGTTCCTCATGAGGGTGTTACATAGTGAAAGGCAGAAAGAACAGTATTTGGAAGGTGAAGAGTTCAACATTGAATATGGCTGCAGCTGATACAGATTTTTCATTTTCAGTTCAAAATTTGACACTGAAATTTTTCTTAAAGCCTCATAATAAGTTTGGTTGGCAAAATATATTACCAAGTTCACTAAATTCCAAATAACTATTCCTTAAAGGAGATAGTTTTAGTATCACCATGTTTGTGAAGCTGTTCCAGTTTCCTCTTTCCTTGCAACCCAATGACTGTGTTCTCTGATGGCGCTTTGGAAAGAGATGTGTCTGGTGGAGGGAAATGACCACTCTTGCTGTGCCTTACCTTCAGGAAAGTCCCTGAGCTTTTTCTATATTTCACAGCATCAGAGATCTCTCTTCTTTGCGAGAATATCCCCTAACCTTTCTATGGCTTTCCCCATTTAGAGAACATACATGTAATTTTCTCTAACTCCCCAAAGCAAGTGGACTGGAAGGAATGTTCCCCACTTTTTGGCATCCTCCCTTCTCACCAGCAGGAGATTCACGTCCTCAGTCTCCTTGACTGCCTCCCCCAGGATCCCGTTCACATCAGAAGGCTGTGGCTTCTCACTCCTTCCAGGAAAGTGTGCCTGGTGGGCTTAATGCTCGGACTTCCAGTTTCCTCCAGCGAAAGGACATGCCCCTCCTGGTGTTATTCAACCACCACAGCTGGGGACCACGTGCTCCTCTGGGCAGGGCAGCTCTGGCAGCTGAATCCATGCCCCTGATGCCATGGAACTAGTTGGAAAACCCTCCCAGCAGAGCTGGAATCCATCTGCCCTTCCTTTATTGAAGTTTTTTAAACAGATTTATTTGTGACTGCGCTGGGACTTCATTGCTGTGCTCAGGTCTTCTCTAGCTGTGGAGAGCAGGACTGCTCTCTAGCTGCGGTGTGCCGTCTTCCTGTGGTGGCTTCTCTTGTTGCAGAGCACAGCTCTAGAGCTCAGGCTCTGTAGTTGTGGTGCACGGGCTTAGTGGCCCCACGGCATGTGGGATCTTCCCGTGTCTGCTTCATTGGCAAGCGGATTCTTATCCACTGTGCCCCCAGGGAAGTCCTTCCCTATCTTCTTGACAGAGCACAACTTGGGCAGATTGCCTGCAGGGCTCCTCTTTAAGAAAATTCACTGTAGAGGAAGTCTGATTTCTTGAAAAACATTTAGCAACATTCTAAATGTGATCTCAGGAAAGCCAGAGTGAACTAATTATTGTCCCTGTGCTGAGGGAAAATCATTAGGTATCTGAAGTAGGTTGTTGGTCTTGAGATCCTGGAGGTAAGAGTGTTCTTTCCTTGATGCATGATTATAATAACCATGTGGACTTTGTGGGATGCAGTTGGCGATAAGAGTTCTGGTGGGGGGACCCTCCTCCAAGGATTCAGATGTGGTTTGTCTGGGTCTGTGGCCAGCTCTTAATCCCTATTACACAAAATACTAGCCTCTCGTTATCATTCTTTGAGCAGTTTAGTAATTTTCCATCAAGCTGTTTGAATTAAGACTGTGCCCCCACAGGTGATGATAGTTCCCATGTTGTTGAACACTCCTCCCTTTATCCATGTAGCCTGGCCTCACACTGCCTTCCTGACAGCAGGGACCTAAGTCATTGATTAAAGTTTCAAGATTCAGTGCAGACTCTGACATTACCCGAGATGAATCACTTCCCACCATCTTGCCTGGTCACTACTGACTATTTTTCCCTTAAAAGGAGCTTGCCTCTGAAATCATTAAACCTTTGTATGTCATTAGCAGCCTCGGTCCATTCTGGTCAGGTCAGGAGCCTCATTTCCAAGGCCTAAAAGATAAGCAGTTCAGCAGTAACCCTATGATTGAGTGCCCTGCCATATCTGGAGGGAAAAATGCCATTACCTGTCCTCAGAAGGTGCGTAGTTCTCAGGACCAGAACACAGAGTCATGGAGATCCATTACCCCTGAGGGCCAGGGAGAGCCATTTGGATGGCAACTGCCTTTGCTTTTTTTTTTCCAAATGATTGATTTATTTCAGCTGTGCTGGGTCTTTGTTGCTGCAGGAGGGCTTTCTCTGGTTTCAGTGAGGAGGGGCTACTCTCCAGTTGCCGTGCTCAGGCTCCTCATTGCAGTGGCTTCTCTTATTACAGAGAACAGATTCTAGAGCACAGGCTCAGTGGCTATGGTGCTCGGGCTTCGTTGCCCCGAGGCCTATGAAATCTTCCCAGACCAGAGATCGAACCCATGTCCTCCACATTGGCAGGCAGACTGTCACCACTGGACCACCAGGAAAACCCAGCAACTGCCTTTTCTTACCAGGTTCTCCACTTTCTGCCCCTTCTTTTGTCAAAACCCTGGGGCCTCCTGATCGTCATCAAACATCTCTTCAGTGCCCACCCCAGAGGTCCCCGTGTTCTTCATTCACCAAGATGGTCTTACTGACAGAGACACACTTAGGGCAGAACAGAACTGAGGCCTCAGGGAACTGGCAAGAATATGGGCAAGCTGACAAAGCCTGGTCAAGGAAATGCATTGGGTTTTAACCTAAGGAGAGCGTGGACAGGAGGCTCAGAACTCTTCCCTGAAGTCAAACCAGCTTCTCTGAAGAGCCAATGAGACACAGTGGCTGGCTCCCCAGACACCCCCTATAGTGTTGGCCTGTTTATTTTGTTACCGAGTTAACTCTATAGTGGAAGACAATAGGGCACTAAATTTAACTCAGTTTGGGCTTAAGCTTCCCTGGTGGCTCAGACAGTAAAGAATCTGCCTTCAATGCGGGAGATGTGGGTTCGATCCCTGGGTCAGGAAGATCCTCTGGAGAAAGAAATGGCACCCCACTTCAGTATTCTTACCTAAAAAATCCCATGGACAAAGGAGCATAGCAGACTACAGTCCAAAAATGTCACAGAGAGTCGGACACGACTGAGTGACTGAATACACGCAGGGCAAAAGAGAACCACCTAGCAGGGTCCTTCTAGATGTGCTCGTGGAGAACGTCCCCTGACTGAAGTGAGGAGATGGCCGCCCTTCCCCTCCCTGCAGAGCAAAGTGAGGGTGCATGGGGGGAGTGGATACGAAGTTTCACATCAGATTCATTTCACACCTACTCTGCTGGCCGTCCCATGAGTGGACATTTCCTTGTGGAATATCTTGAACTTGGTCAACATCAGTCCTTTTGGAGAGTATGATAAAGTGGCCCAGCATCTGCTTGGTTTATCTAAAGGCTTTTCTTGGTCAAAACCCCAAGCCATTTTTATTCTAATCCTGACAACTTGTGTGTGTGTATGTTAGTCACTCAGTCATGTCTGACTCTTTGCAACCCTGTAGACTGTACCCACCAGGTTCTTCTGTCCATGGAATTCTCCAGGCAAGAATACTGGAGTGGGTAGTCATTCTCTTTTCCAGGGAACCTTTCTGACTGAGGGATCGAACCTAGGTCTCCCACATTGCAGTCAGATTGTTATATTGTTTTATTCCTATTCCAGAAGTCAATTCCATAGTCAATATAATTTAGGAATTAAAAACAGACTAAAAACCATCCTTAGTTCCTTGTTTCAAGAGTAATCACCATGTAAAGATATCTGTTTTTGGGTCCCTGGGGATAAATTCCACTTATTCCCAGAAATAAGTAGAATTTCTGGATTATATAATCCTATTTTTAGTATTTTGAGGACCTGCCACGCTGTTTCCCACAGCAGCTGTTCCATTTTACATTCCCATCACAAGCATTCCAATCTCTCCACATCCTTATCAACACTTGTTACTTCTTGGTGTTGCTTTTTCTTTTTTTGGCAATAGCTATCCTAATGGGTATAAAGTGGGCAGGCCAATTTTTTAATCTCTCTTGGAAATTACCTCCTGAGTCCTTGAGCCAGTCTTTGTAAAGTATCACATGTGGTTTGAGATTCAGACCACGGAAGAGGGATTTTCTACTGAAAAATAACTAAAAATCTTTTCTCACTCTACTGATTTTTCTCTTGACGATTTCCAAAAGGATCTGAAACAACCATGGTCAGAGTTATTCAACATGAAAGGTAGGTGGTCAAGGTGGCAGAGACTGATTATGGGAACAAAATAAGGTTGAATACCAGGCAGCTGGTGTCCTTACTTTGCCCTGAAGCCTCTGAAAAAGGCAAGTTCCTGAAATGATGTGCCATGATGGCTGGGAAGGGATCATGGTATTCCCAAGGTGCCTTTTTTGAAGGACAACACTTCAATATAAATAAACTGCCCAATATATTTTATTTTTTTATACCCTTTGGCCAACATCTCCCTGTTTCTCCCACCACCACCCCCTTCCCCTCCGCCTGCCGCCAGACCCTGGCAACCACCATACTATTGTCCCTTTCTATGAGTTTGGCTCTTTTTAGATTCACATATGAGTGAGATAGTATAGTATTTGTCTATCTCTGTCTGACATATTTCAATTAGCATAATGCCCTCAAGATCCATCCATGTTGTCACAAATGGCAAATTTCTTTCTTTCTTATGGCTGAATGATATTCCACATATGTCATGTTTTCTCTAACCATTCATCCACCAAGGGACACCTAGGTGGTTTCCATATCTTGGGAATTGTAAATAATGCTGCAGTGAACATGGGAATGCAGATATCTCTTCAAGATACTGATTTCATTTTCTTTGGCTATATGCCCAGAAGTAGAAGTACTGGATCAAAAATATTGTTCTATTTTTAATTTTTTGAGAAACGTCCATGCTATTTTCTATAGTGGCACTACCAGTTTCCATTCCCACCAGCAGTGCAAAAGGGTTACTTTTTCTCCATATCCTCACCCACACTTGTTATTTCTTAACTTGGACATCTCTGTAGACACAGCAGCCATCAAAACCAGGATAACCCTGATCTCTCTCTCTTTCTCTCTCTCTTTCTCTCTAGGGAAGATATGGACACAAAGAACTCTTCTCTCCTAGTATGGCCAATCAAAGAAGTTAACACAGGGGATTTACAAGCTACAAAACAAGAGAACCCTAGAAGGAAGAAAAAGAAAGCCAGCAAGAGGCTACCTCTCCAGGAGGTGGTCTCCTCAGACTCAGATGACTCTTCCCGTGGCAACAGGTCCCAAGACTCCCACCCTAAGAGACACCCTAAGCCCAGGCTGGGAGGGGGACATCATGTCTCCCAGGAACACCCTGAAGTCTCTCTCAAGGATAGTGCATGTGAGCTCACACCCCAGTTTCTGGGTCAGTTTAGGCCCCAGCACAACAAAAACTCAAACACCCTTAAGTAATGCTGACATCACTTTCCCAGAGAATGTCCTCAGCCCGGGATCTAGGAGTCAACCAGCCATGCCATCGCTGCCACACCCACACCGGGAAAAGCCCTGCCCTGCCCTCATCAAGCGACCCACAGCCGAGGGCTGAGTAGCACCACTGAGAAACCGGAAAGCAGTCTAGGCCATCCACGTTCACGAGCACCAGCGTTCCTTTGGGGCTGCCCTCAGCCACCCGATGCTGTGGAACCAGCCCCGCTGCTGAGGTAAGGCCGCACTCCACTCCGTCCTGCCTTCCCTGGTTGTGACAAAGGTAGTTGAGCCTATTGGTTCTGACTTTTCTGAGGCATTCTTCAACCTATTATTTACCCCTGTCCTCACAAAACTGATAGAATACCATCTTCCAGTAGACACACACACACACAAGTTTAATCTGACAGATCACCCTAATAGGGTTTTCAAGTTTTTTGAAATCTGTAGTTCTAATCTTGAAATTCTGTAGTTCTAATCCAAGCTTGCAATCTCATTTTACATTGATTATCTCATCATAATCAGATTTTATCATTAAATGTTGGACTGAAATCAAGACCTAGTAACTTGTCTGAGAGCTGTAAAACTGAACATTACCTATTTTGTTGTCTGAAAATTTTTATTGAGCCCGCCCTAATTATTTTTGTCTGAAGTCTGTTGTAGGTACTTCTAATTGAGCGTGGAACCAGAATAAAAACTCTTACATTGGAGACATTTCAAAATGATTGGGCTGTTTGTTACTGTTTTCATTTAACACACTTTGGCAAAGACACACAAAAATATTCACTTCTATTCAATAATTGTTTAGTAAAATTAGCTTCATTAATTTTATTTTTTCCCCTATCATTCTTAGTGTAGATGAAAGGCAGTTCTCCCTGCAGCTTCCTGGAGATGAGTGATGAGAAGTTTGGTTTATTTATTTTTTTAATTAATTTATTTTTTGGCTACACTGTGTCTCCACTGAAGCTTCTCTAGTTACAGCACACAGGCTGTCTAGTTGTGGCTTGAGAGCTTAGTTGCCCTGCAGCATATGAGATCTTAGTTCCCCTATCAGGGATCAAACCTGCATCTCCTGCATTGGAAGGCAGTTTCTTAACCACCGGACCACCAGTGAAGTCTCAGCTTCATTAATTTTAAAAATAAAATAGTCTCCCAAATGCTCTTCTCCTAGTCAGTAATAGCCCTGGGGCTATATAATAATAGGGTACAGATTATCAATAAGAAAAACATTGGATGCTTTCTCCAAATAGAAAAGATAGGGCAGTGTTGTGATACTCTAAATTTCATAATCTAATTAAAAGTGATGCTTACATTCCTAAAAGCTAGGAGGGGTCACCAGGGTTATGGTGAAGAATTTCAAGGAGGAATCCAGTTCCAAAAATATGAAAGAAAAGGGGATCAGGTTAAAATGCATCAGTAATACAAGGAGGAAGGAATTGAGGAGTAAGGAAGTGATCTGGAACAAGGCTGGGGAGAGCATCCTATCACTTGGCATCCTGTCACCCAGAACCCCAGCAGGAAGATACTGGAGCAGTCATCTGGGTTTGGTCTGTACAGCTGAGGACTGATGGGGTAAGAAAGAAACCATTCACTTGGTCATAGTGATTCTTTCATGCATGTGTGCATTCATGTAAGCCTGCATGTATCCATTCAATTATTCAGTAAACAGTTGAGTGCTGACAGTGTGCCAGGCTGCAGAGAGACCATTATACTATTCTTTCTCTCTCCATTTCCATGGGGATGCAAAGATGAACTACAGGACAAATATTCATAATAGTATATTGATATTACATTACAGTGCATGATATACTCAGTGCCATTAAGTGATATGTTCAACGTGTTGTCCTTCAGTAATAATGCACAGTTCTTTGTGCTGGGAAAACTACAATAATCGATGTATTTCCACTTCCAGCCAATGTGGAATAACAGAAATTAGATTTCTACCCATACCCCCATCCCTCACCTGAAACAACTAAACCACCTGATAAAAATGTACGTAACAGTTTCCAAAACATTGGACAGAAGCATTGATCTCTGGGAAACAGACAAAGTGAGCCCTGTGAGTGCCTGATGTACTGTCTAGAAACAGTTTCCAGGCTCTAGCAAAGGCGGGAGCTGCATTACCAGCCATCCTTACATGTGCATCTGTGTGCATGGCCTCAGGTAGCTGGTGTATTTGATTTTCACTGAATAAATCTGCACTTTTAGCATATGACAGAAGAAGTAATAAAAGAGATTAGATCTGTTAAAAAAAATAATAACTATATATAAAGATTTTATAGCTACCCTTTATAATTAGCTGGGATTAAAAGCCAGAAGTAGAGGCATCAGGATGGAGTGATTGATAGCCACACAGAGCTATGTGGAACGAGTACAGGGTGATAAGCTCTTACCACAAGAAGGGGAACAGATGGTTCAAGAAGAGACCAGATGACCACTTGAGTGCTGTAAAAAAAGATTCTTGCATCAAATGACAGAATCCCCAACATTACTTCTAAGTTCCTTTCAACTTGAGAGTCTGTGCAGTAACTTAAGTCCATTACTCAGAGCAGTTCAACATAGATGAAAACCCATCCTTATAAAAAGGGGGAGGAGTTGTAGCCAAAACAGTTGGATGAGAAAATTAATTAGAATAGAAGTGGAAAAGAAAATGATATTTTCACATGAAAAGAGAATATACCTGAAAACCCTGAGAGAATAAGTGATAATATTGATACTAATTGAAACAAACAAAAAATTCAGTGAGGAGGCAGGATAGAAATTCAATATACAGAGATCACACAGTTTCTGTATGAAAATCAATACAGTTTTCATACACACAAGTAATGATCAATTAGAAGATATATTGATAGAGAAAACCTCATTTACAGCATCAACTATGAAAATTAAATATAGTCAATTCTCATAAATCTCATATTTTGAATGGCATTTAGGTTCTATAAAGTTACCTCTAAAACTAAATTTAGCATATACTGAATTATGGTTCTTAGCGGTTAGGTTCCTGTGAGCCTCTGGTCACATCATTTCCACCAACTTATCAACATCTAACCTCCTTTTATGTGTTTTTCTGTTTAAATACACTTTATTTAATATGTATTGTTGATTTGTTAGCATAGAATTCATGGCTAACAGCACTAAAACTCCTATCTGAAGGAAGCGAATATGTATTTTCTTTGTAAGGTACATCACAGCCTTCTTGCACTTAGGAACACTAGACAGCACTTCAACTCTGCTTCATTTTAAACAGTGAAATCACCAGCAGTAAACAAAAATGTGAAAAAAATATGGCACTAAATATGCCATGCAAAGGACATCTTCTTACCGTATGAGAGCTGAAACAAGAGGCAGAAAGATGACCTAAGTTTTCACCACCACTCTGAGCATATGCATGTTCTACAAAATGCTTTGAGTATTGATTTTGGAGTTACAAAGATGTTTTAGTGACTAGGTGAATCACAAATATGAAAATCCATCAATAATGAGGATCTACTGTAACTTGAATAAACTTAACAATAAATGTGCAAAAACAATATGAGAAAAACTTTAAAACATTCCTGAAAGACACAAAATTAGACTTAATAAACATCCCCTGTTTTTAGATAAAATGGCTCAGCATCATGAAAATATTAGTTCTCCCTGAGTTCATTTTTTAATGTAACATCGTCCCAGTAAAAACAATACCAAATGTTTTATAAGACTTGAGTTCATATAGAAAAATAAATATGTGACAGTAACTTGAAAAGACTAAAATAAAGACATGAGAGGGACTTGTGATAACATATGAAACATGATAACATCTTCATGCTTAAAACAAGACAAGGAGACCAGTGGAATAAAATAGTGTCTAGAAACAGACCCAAATATAAATGGAATTTTAGTGTATTACAAAGGGCTGATGTCCCTAAAATATAGAGAACTCTTAAAAATTGAAGGGGAAAAAAATGACCAAAAACATGGCAGAAAATAGGCAAAGGACATAAAAAAAATATATGAGAATAAAGCTAAAAGCTTGAAAAGATGTTTAACTTCACTCATGTTAAGAGAACTACAAATTAAAACTATTTGGAGAACTTCCAGAAACGTGGCGATGTGAAGTGCTAATGCAAATCCTTTCACAATAACAATTTTATGACCTGGATAAAATATTTTTAAAAGTCAACAGGTGGGACTTCCCTGGTGGTCCAGTGGTCCAGACTCCACGCTCCCAATGCAGGAGACCCAGGTTCAATACCTGGTCAGGGAACTAGATCCCACAACTGAGAGTTAAAATGTGGCAACTAAATATCTTAAATGCCAAATCGAAGATCAATGTTATAGCTAAGACCTGGCACAGCCAAATAAATAAAAATAAGTATTAAATAAAAGTCAACAGGTATTTAAAACCACAATAAAAATGTTCGAAAGCATATAGGATATGGAGAGTTTATTCTCCAAAAACTGCATCTAGAAGAGGTAAGATTTGTGAGGTGGTGACACTCTGGCTTAAGGGCAGTTCCCAAGTTTCACGGCCAAGGCCACAGAAAACTATACACTGACTGGCTCCAGGTGCCAGAGATAAGAGTTCAAGGCTGGAAAAGAAGTGAAAAGTTAAAGATATCACGGGAGCAAGAAAGCACAGTCAGAGTGAGTCATAAAAACTGAATATTAACTTTTTATTCCTGGCTGATCACTAAATTATATAAGCATGTGTAAGGGAGAACTCAGGGAGCTCTGTTTAAAAACAACAACAACAAAAAGGCAGAAAACAGGAATTTTATGAGATAGAGCTGCATGGAGCGAAGTCTGTGTGTTGGCTACCTGTTAAATGTATTTGCAAATCATGTACAGCTTGGGCAGCAGTGATCTAGTCCTGTGGGATTACCACATCAGAGGACAGAGTCTGAGGCTGGCAGTGCAGTTGAAAATTTAAACAAGGAAAGAGTGAGCTTCAAAATCTGCCACCAAGATATGTAGACATAAGGGAACTACCCAAGGTGGCAGAATTTTAAAAAAGCAATGAGAAGCCATAAGAACAGAATAAAAATGTGAGCTGCTTCATACTACAGGAGAGTAAAGTTTGCAGTTTGAGTACAGCAAGTTAACTTATTACTAGAACAGAAAAAAGAAAAAAACCAGCAGACCAAAAATAAATAAAACCCCCCTTGAAGAATACAACAGGCTTCAACACTGCTAGAATATATTGCCTACAGTGTCTGATTTTGAATCAAAAAACTTAGTAGACATGCAGAGACACAAGAAAATGTGTTTCACTCTAATGGCTGAAAGAATCAATAGGAACTTTGAATCTAGATGTTGTGTTTAACAAACTTCAAAGCAATAATCATAAATATATGCAGGGAATTAAAGGAAAATCAATGAAAAAAATGAATAGGGAATCTCAGTAGATAAAAGGAGGTCTTAAAAATACAAAAGGAGAATCCTAGAGCTGAAAAATATAACAAAGCATACTAAAAGGACGGAACAGCAGAAGGAGAAAGCAGAATCATTGAACTTGAAAATATATTGAGAAAAATTACCCAATTCAACAAAAAGAACAGAAACAAAAAGGTATTGGAGAAAAGTAAACAGAACCTCAGAGACCTGTGGTATGGTTGCAAACATTTTCAAAATATGTGAAATCGAAGACCTAAAAGAGGAGACAGGAGAAGAGAAAAAACATATTTATAGACAATAATTATAGACTGATAACTTGCAAAATGTGGTGGAAAACATTAGTAGATTCTAGAAGCCTAAATAATCCTAAGCATAATAAATACAAAAGAAAACCACTCCAGGCAAGTTGTAGTCAAACTGTTAAAAAGATGATGATAACAAGAAAATCTTGAAAGTGGCCAAAGAACAATGTGTTACATTCCAGGAAATGATGACACAGTATTAATGACTTCGCAACAAAAGCTATGGAAACCAGATGTTGGAAGAACAAAGTGCATTAAAAAAGGAAAACTACAAAAACCTGTAACAAGGAATTATATATTCAGTGGAACTAGGCTTTGATAGTGAAGGTGAGAGAAACCCCACTTCCAGTATGTTTGAGTAAACTCTCAGGGAAACCAGTGGTCTTTTTCCTAAGTGTCATCCTTGGCTAGGTTATAGTCCCCGGGAATTCAAACACTAATCTAGGTGGTAGTGGTGGTGTTCAGTCACTAAGTCAAGTCCTACTCTTTGGGACCTCATGGAATGTTGATTGCACGCCAGGCTCCTCTGTCCTCTGCTATCTCCCAGAGTTTGCTCAAATTCATGTCCATTGAATCTGTGATGGATTCTGTCTATCTGTTCTAACTATCTCATTCTCTGTCGTCTCCTTCTCCTCCTGCCCTCAGGCTTTCTCCCCATCAGGGTCTTTTTCAATGAGTCAGCTCTTCACATCAGGTAGACAAGTCTTGGAGCTTCAGCTTCAGCAACAGTCCTTCCAATGGATATCTAGGTTTTGAAATGAAGGTATTTTGTAGGTAAAATTAAACTCCATAACCAGTTGTCCATAAGAGAGATTATCCTAGATAATCTGGGTAGGTCCGAGTCAATCAGTTGAAAGGCCTTAAGAGTAAAACTGAAGCTTCTCTGATGAGGAAGAAATTCTTCCTGTGGACAGGAGCTTCAGCCAGGGCCCAAGAGTTCCAGCCAGCCCTTGCTGACAGCCTGCCCTCGGCATGTCACTTTGGCCAGACTGGAGAAGATGAAGGTGAGGGCCAGGGAAGGGTGTCGTTTGTTGTAGCCACGCGTTCCAGGAAACAAACTCACTCAGAAGGACAATGCAGATAGTGGAGTGCAGTTTATTACACCGGCGGGCCCAAGGCAGAGTCTCCTCTTAGCCAAGGACCCCGACCAGCATTTGTGAAAATCTTTTATACCTTATGTGCACGTGTCTGAACCCACCACTCCAAATTCCTTGAGACTTACATAAACCAAGGAAAATAAAACCCCAATAAGCCCATCATTCACATGCTATGTGCTCATGTGCTCAAATAGTCAAAGAATTCACCAATAATCAATAAACCCGAGGTTACACTCCGACTGATACGGAAAAATTTATGGCCTGTCTGGAGGAAGGGGTGATTAGTGTGTGTTTTCTCTTAGGCGATGAGTAACCTAGATATGATCTTCAAGGTTCCCCTGTCTGGAGGGGGTCTATCCTTCTGTTGCTGTGCTCATAGGCACTGAACACAGAGTTCAGAGTCCATCGGAAAGGTGGCCGAGCATGATCAGCATGAACGGGCCCTATGAATGACGGAGTCCAGGCCCTATGAATTCCTTCTTCAGTTTGACAGCCCTTCAGATGACTCTAGAGGAGACAACTGATTCCATCTGAGGGATGAGGGATGCTATACTGTGGTCTTCAGAACTAACCTGGAAATAACACATACCCTGCTACTTTCCAGGGCTGCTTCTCCTGTGTGGGTTTCCTGGGATGGTAGGCTCACCATCTTCCAAAAGAGGCACCACACTGGGCCATTCAGGGTTCCAGAAATATTCTGGGGCTAGATGGCCAACCTCAGACTCTTGCTTACGCCCTGTTTCCAACCCCCAGCCTCCAGAAGAGGACGATGTCTTACTGGGAGGCCTTTTTCCTTTACTTCCCAAGGGCTCAGATTTGCAGGATGGCAGTCCAGGGACTTTCAGTTCTGGGATTGCTCTGTGAGATTATTTGAAGAATGCTCTCCCTCCTCCTCCATTTTCACATCTCCTCTCTTTGTTAATATATTTAACCTACTACACCTTGTGTCCAGCAGAGAAACACCTTCTTTGCTGTTTTGCTGTGGCTGAGACCCTGAGAAACACATCAGGTTCTAACAACAGCTGTTTCCAAGGCACATCTCATACCTCTGCTCCCTGGACAATGATCTATATACTTTCTCTATAGATTATCTGTATTCATTTTGAATAATTAGGCCTTCTCTGAACCCTGCAAGAGAATGTCACAGCAAAAGCTTTGCTTACAATCCAAAGGCTGGGGTGCCTCGGGCTCTTTGGGGTGGCCTTTTGCACTTGTGAGAAACTCTGCCATTGTGTGGATTTACACTGACAGCTGAAGAGTGTCATGAGGTTTCAACCATCTCTCTGGGATATTTTTTGAAGGCACCACCTAGCAATTCTAGTTATCAGGAATCTTCATTTGTGTTCCTTTGCTTCCAGAGGAAATTTGAATATAAATGATTCACCTCGCACCAAGAACACAAAATTATATTCCTGTATGCGAGTCTTCCCAATACTTCAGCCTTTTCTGTAGAACAAAGTAGAACTGTCCAAGGTAGGAATTACACCCTGCAGTGGAGTTTTGCCGCTTTGTTGTTGTTCAGTCGCCCATTCGTGGAGGTCTTTGCAACCCTCATGAACTGCAGCACGCCAGGCCTCCCTTGCCCTCACCATCTCCTGAAATTTGCCCAAGTTCATGTCCATTGCATCGGCGATGTCATCCAGCCATCACATCCTCTGATGCCCTTGTCTCCTACCCTCAGTCTTTCCCAGCATCGGGGACTTTTCTGATGAGTCAACTGCTCACATCAGATGACCATAATACTGGAGCTTCAACTTCAGCATCAGTCCTACTAATGAGTATTCAGGGTTGATTCCCCTTGAGATTGAATGGTTTGATCTCCTTGCTGTCCAAGTGACTCTCAGGAGTCTTCTCCAGCTCCACAGTTTGAAGGCATCAATTCTTTGGTGCTCTGCCTTCTTTACAGTCCAGGTCTTACAACCGTACATGACCATTGGGAAGACCATAGCCTTGACTATATGGCAGAGTAATATCTCTGTTTTGTTGGCAGAGTAATGTCTCTGCTTTTTAATGCACTGTCTATGTTTGTCATAGCTTTCCTGGCAAGAAGCAATCATCTTCTGATTTCATGGCTGCAGTCACCATCCACAGTGATTTTAGAGCCCAAGAAGAGGAAATCTGTCACTACCTTCACCTTTTCCCCTTCTATTTGCCATGCCGTAATAGAGTTGGATGCCATGATCTTAGTTTTAATATTTAGCTTTAAGCTGGCTCTTTCACTCTCCTCCTTCATCCTTATCAAGAGGCTCTTCAGTTCCTCTTCACTTTCTGCCATTAGAGTGGTAACATCCACATATCTAAGGTTGTTGATATTTCTCCCAGCAATTTTGATTCAGCTTGTAACTCACCCAGCCTGGCATTTCTCATGATGTGCTCAGCAGTGTATAGGTTAAACAAACAGGGTGACAGCAGACAGCCCTGTCATACTCCTTTCTCAATCCTGAACCAATCAGTTGTTCCATACAGGCTTCTAACTGTTGCTTCTTGATCTGCATACAGGTTTCTCAGGAGACAGGTAAGATGATCTGGTATTCCCATCTCTTTAAGAGCTTTCCACAGTTTGTTATGATCCACACAGTCAAAGGCTTTAGCATAGTTGATGAAACAGAGGTAGATATTTTTCTGGAATTCCTTTGCTTTCTTTATGATCCAGTAGATGTTGACAATTTGATCTAGAGATCCTCTAGATCCTCTTCCTTTTCCAAACCCAGCTTGGACATCTTGAAGTTCTTGGTTCACATAATGCTGAAGCCTAACATGCAAGATTTTAAGCATGACCTTACTAGCATGGGAGATGAGGTTAGAACATTCTTTAGTACTACCCTTCTTGGGAATTGGGACGAGGATTGACCTTTTCCAGTCCCGTGGCCACTCCTGGGTCTTCCAGATTTGCTGACATATTGAATGCAGCACCTTGATGGCATCATCCTCTAGGGTTTTGAATAGTTCTACTGGAATTCCATCACATCCACTAGCTTTATTAACAGCAGTGCTTCCTAAGGCCCACTTGACTTCACACTCCAGAATGTCTAACTCTGACCACACCATCGTAGTAACCCAGTTCATTAAGATCTTTTTTGTATAGTTCTCTGTGTTCTTCCCATCTCTTCTTGATCTCTTCAGCACCTACTAGAGATTTTAATATGCCAGCAAATTGCCCTGTTGAGAATGCAGAATCTTGGGCTCCACTTCCAGATAGTCGAATGCAGAAGGCTTGGGGTGGAAACTGGCATTCTGTATTTTCAACAAGCTGCTGAGCAGGATCTCAGTAAATCACACATAGGGAACCAGTACCTGAGCAGGTGATCCAAGAGGAAATACTCTTGTTATACATAAATACTGTTATACATCTCCCTCCCAGGTCTGAGCCCCAAACACTCTCCAACCAAGGTCAAGGAGAACTCGGCCTCCAAGACCCGGAGCCAGTTCACTTCTTGACTGTTAGGCTCGTGGTCCCTACAGAAGGTCCTCTGGGCACCTAGAGTGAAAATCATGCCTGCTTCACAGGCTCTCATGGGGATGAGTGGCTGGAGGACTTGGAACAGGGTGAGGCACACAGTGAGAAATCATTACACCTCAGCTGGTCTACAGCCATTACCATGGCTCCTGGCATCAATAACACTCCCACCGAGAGGTGGCAGGGGCCTCCTGAATCCCTCTACCCCCATACCTTGTGAGGAAGAGGAAGAGATCACCACTTAAAGCAGCCAAGATCCACGAAGGACAGATTATAACCGTGCACTCAGCATCAGCACCAACCTCATTTCACCTAATCTCCCAGGTGCTGGGAGGCTTACCCAGGGTTCTCACCCCCAGCAGCCTATGCATACCCCTCCGGCAGAGAGCCGTCCTCCAGTGAGAAGTTACCATCCCATCATCCTTCTCTGTGAGTTTCCTTCTTGTGTGCAGAGAGCCGTCCTCCACTGAGAAGTTACCACCCCATCATCCTTCTCTGTGAGTTTCCTTCCTGTGTGCAGAGAGCTGACCTCCAGTGAGAAGTTACCACCCCATCATCCTTCTCTGTGAGTTTCCTTCCTGTGTGCAGAGAGCCATCCTCCAGTGAGAAGTTAGCATCCCATCGTCCTTCTCTGTGACTTTCCTTCCTGTGTGCACTGTAATCCCCAGATACCCCTTCTGTCATTCCAGACATGCACCGTGGTCTCTTCAGTAAGCTCTCTCCTTCCAGGCACTGAGTGGCTGATGGAGGCCCTCACCAAGCACCCCTTTGAGTCAAAGTGCTATGAATCTCCCCAAGACCCCAGTGAGTGTACTGAGCTTCAGCACACTTCCTGAAAGTTAAAGTGTTAGTCTCTTAGTCATGACTGACTCTCTTCAACCCCATGGACTGGTAGCCTGCCAATCTCCTCTGTCAGTCTCCTCCTAGGATTTCCCAGGCAAGAATACCGGAGTGGGTAGTCATTCCCTCTCCAAGGGATCTTCCCTAGCCAGGGATAGAACCCAAGTCTCCTGCGCTGCAGGCAGATTCTTTACCACATGAGCCACCAGGGAATCCACACAGCACACTTCCTGATATTCCCAAAACAATTCTTCAGAAGAGTCAACCTTTGTTCCAGGAAGAGAATAGCTGCGTCTTACATGACCCTGAGGCTTTGTCCCAGCTAATTCACAAGGGTAGGAGGTTTTTTTCACTGTGACAAAGGGAGCCAAGCACACGGTGGGTGCTCAGTACATATTTGTGAAATGGATGGATCTTTAGGCAGGCTGGGCTTCAAACTTCCCTCACAGAGGCATGTATACTGTAGAGAAATAACTAACACTGGGCCTCAATGGTGGCCAGCACAGACGGGCTGCTGCTTCCCCAGCAACCCCCAGGGCATGGGGATTGGAAGGGATCTCTATGTTACCCAGAGTCTTCAGGAAGGCCCACCTGTCCTTTCTGATTTGGCCTCCCATAAAGACGCACATGGAGCATGGCCTGGCCACACCTGACCCCTTGAACAAGCTGTTTGATCCCTGCATGGTGGTATTTCGCACTGTATGTCCAATATCCTCCAGCTAGTATAACGATTACAGATGAGCCAGGTGCTACAGTCAGGAATAAAATGGGTCTGGTCCAGGAACACTTTTTGCCAACTTTCCCATCACTAGGCATAGCTAAACTAAAAACGACGATTTCCTCAACTCGCAGCTGATTGCTGTTTGGGGGGCAACCAATGAGATAACACGGGTGGGGGGTGGGGCGCTGCTAACCTCATCAGTGATGGGGAGATGAGCACTTACTGATTCCTCAGTAGCCAGCCCATCTGAGAGCTAGCCATTCAGGATAAGTGGCCTCAGATCGTTTCTCCCGAGACAGGCTGGGACCTGGGACACTTTGCTGCAGTGCTTGCACCTGGACAAACGTCTCCTCCAGCAACAGTCTTCTCCTCCTCCTCCCACAAACTAAAGGAGACTGAAAATAACTGCAGGCATGCGCAGTTGGGGCAAATCACGAACAATAAGATATGAAAAGGCCAAAACCCAACTGCCGCTTCCTTGCGCAGGGTCCTGGTCATGCTCCCTGCACACGGCGCTACCCAGGGGGCAGGCCGACCAGCTAAGCTGCCCCTCCAGCCCCACACAGATCCCTCCTGCCCTCACCCCTCTTAAGGGAGGAGCCAGCAAAGGCGCCTGCTTCTAGTTTTCTCTTCCTTGTGAAGCATGAGTCCCAATAAAGCCCTGCCTGAATTCCTCATCTGACCTCATCAATTTCTGCTGACTGAAGAGTTCAAGGACCCAGGTAGACAACCCTCCCGGCCCCCTGCCCCGCTCCGTTAACCTTCCCAATGATTCTGCAGGGGAGAGGGGTGAATCCTGAGGATGTCACAGAGAGAGCAACAACCCTGGTGGCATGAGGTTTCACACGCCTCTGCCAGGTGTCTGGTGGGAGGATCTTGAGTCCCCAGAAGGACCTAGAGGCCCAGCTTTCTGGTGTGACAGAGACCCAGCTTAAGTGTGTGCTTAAGAACCCACCACTGGTGCCAGCCTAGCTCTATGGTGGTGGCCACTTCTGTGCCTGTTTCCCCTTTCGTAATTAGAAGAGTAAATGAATTGATTTACAAGTGCTTTGCAGTGTTTTGCTCAGAGTAAGTGCCCTGAAGGTAGTAACCGTGATTACCAACAGGGCACATATTTTCTCAGCATCTCTCTCTGCATAACAAGCACTGCATGGGATGGTTATGAAGTAACTTCTGAGGAAAGGGCAAGCTTTATCTCTCCCAAAGCGCAAAACCCTCAGTTTGTTTGATCTGCAAAATCCTGAGCTTGCTTCTTAATAGGCTGAAGGCATAACAGGGGAACTTCGAGGCAGATCATCTGGCTAGAAAGAGAGCCAGAACCTGATCACACACAGAAGGCTGTCCTTGGTGAGTAGCAGAACTACGTTTAAATTAGAGCTAGGGCATTCCTTGGTGGTCTGGTGGTTAGGGTTCTATGCTTCTGCTGCAGGGAGCATGGTTCAATCCCTCTTGGGGGAACAAGATCCTGCATACCACACAGTGAAGCCACACAAAAAAAAGAGAGAGAGAGAGAGAGGGAAAAAAAGCCAAGTGTGCCAGTAACACTCCTTGATTAAACAACAACAATAACAATGACAGCTTGAGCTCGTTACTCCCTACTATGGGCCTCAGTTTTCTTATCTGTACAATGGGCAGGTTTGAGGAATGGGGTCAGGTGCGTGGGAGGAGACTCCTGCATCCAAAATTCCCTCAAGAACCTCCCAGATCTGCTTCCTACAATCTCCCTCCTCATTCTCCTTCCACAACCAAAATAAGCATTTGTGGTAACCATGGGACCCATCCAACACACAGAGGATTTGAATTCACACCAGGCAGGAGAAAATGGTGGTTGAACCCTCACCCCAAACTGTAGGTACAAGCCAGGGTAGGGAGGAGGTGGAACAGAGAAGAGAAGTGAAGAGGAGGGAGAGGAAGGAGAAAGACTGAAAAAATAATGAAAGGAAGGAGGTGGGGGAGAGGCAGAAGAAAAAAGATAAATTCCTTTATACAGCTACTTGGTGAGAAATTGGAATTCAATAGAGAAGGCAAATTCAAAAGCCACATCACAAAGAGTCAAATGGAAGTGTAAAATACCCTTGTTTCCTCTAAAATGTGTTATTTATTGCTCTGTGGCACTGCCGATGTGTGCTGAGTCCACTCACAAATAAGCAGGGAACATCTGCATGATTTAAATGTCACTCTGATCTTGTGAATAATAAACTGTGTGAAGTCATCCCCGAGGTGCTGAATCACTTCCCCTAGAAACCTTTACTTCATGAGCTCAGCCTCCACTCAAGGGGTTGAAATTCTAGGTGCCTGTGACTTCTTGTTGCGCTGTGTCATAACTCTAAGAGGGACAAAGCAAACCATGTTCCCTTCATCAGCAGCTTTCAAACACCTCCATTCCGTGGGGGCCACCTCATCATATCAAGTAAGTTAGACCTGAGTAATGTTCCATGTTTGAATAAATCACAATCTGTTTATCCCTTCATGTATTGATAGACATTTGGTTTATTTCCAAATTGGGGCTATTATAAACAAAGTTGCTATGAACATTTGTGTACAAACCATTTTGATGATGTATGTTTTCATCTCTCTTGAGAAAAAGATATCTAAGAGCGGAAATGCAAGATCATGAGGTTGGGGTACTTTTAACGTCATAAGAAAGTGTCAAGTTGTTCTCCAAAGTACAAATGCATCATTGTACATTCCCACCAAATGTGTGCTTGTTTCTCTATATTCTCTCCATATTTACTTTTTCATTAGTCATTCTAATGGGTGTGCAGTAGTATTTCACTATGGTTTTTACATTTCCAATTTGTAATTTGATTGCTAATGACAGAGTACATTTCATTTGTATATTTGTCATCCCTATATATTCTTTGGTGAAATGTCTGTTCAAATACTTTTCCCATTTTTTACCTGGGTTGTCTTTTTATTATTGATTTATATAAATTTTATATATTTTGGAATTAATTCCTTTGTCAGATATATGTATTGTGAATATTTTATGTCTATACATTTCCTTTTTAAATATTTATTATGAAATAAGACTTACAGAAAAGTTGCAAAAATAGTGCAAAAAATTTCCATATACCCTTCACCCGGGACCCATAAATGTTATTTTACCAATCACCATGTCAACTTTTTCTCTCTCACACACACGCACACGTACTAATTCTTTTTTCTGAACCATTTGACACTAAGTAACAGAGATGTTACTTCTTTATTTCATACTTCAGTGTTTTCTAAATACAAGAACATCCTCTTAATCACAGTACAATGATCAAAATCAGTAAATTAACAGTGACACACAACTATTATCAACACAATTATTATTAACCTACAGTCTTGTTCAGAATTCATTGGTTGTTTCATGACATCCTTGACAGAAAAATTGCTGGAGTCAAGGATCCAAACCAAAATCACGTTGCCTTTAGTTGTCATTTATTGTTAAGACTTCTTTAATCTGAAATGGTCCCTCGGTCTCCTTGTCTGTCTGCCCATCTGTCAGTCTATATATTATTGAAGAGCATGTACAATTAATTTTGTAGACTATCCTCTTCATTTTCTTGATGGTATCTCTTGATTAGAAGAAACTTTTTGGTGAAGTATAATTTATTGTGTTTTTTTATGGTAACTTTTGGTCTTGTCTAAAAAAATTTTGCCTACTGCACGATCATGAAAATAGTGTTTTTTTGTTTCTATGCATCTGATTGCAGCTTTCATATGTAGGTCTGTCTATGATCCATCTCAAATTAAGTTTCCTGTGTAGAGTGAAATAGGAATTGAGATTTGTTTTATTCATATACATCCTGATTTTTTCACTACATTTTTAAAAAATGAATTTCTTTTCCAAACTGAATTGCCTTGACACCTTTATAAAAAAATCAGTTGTATACACACACACACACACACACACACACACACACAGGCTTTGAGACTGCATGAAATCTATAGGTTAATATGAGGGAAAATCTTTAAATTATTGAGATTTCATAAACATATGCCATGACGTGGTATAATTTACATTTATTTAGTAATTTTTCTTAGCAATATTTTATAAGTCTTATGCATAGAATAAAGAATTATGTCTATGATGCGATTGTAAATAATACTTTAAAAATTTCATTTTCTATTTTTTTTGCTAGATTATATAGAAGTACAGTTGAGTTTTGTATATTAACTTTGTGTCCTGCAATCTTATTAACTTTACTTATTAGCTCTAATATTTTTGTAAATTGGATTTTCTGCATACACGGTCATGCCGTCTTTAAGTAATGGCAGTTACATTCTTCTCATCTTCATGCCACATTCTGTTTTTCAGTATTGTACTGGCTAGAACTTTCAATACCGACGCTGAAAGCGAATACCCTTGCTTTGTTCCTGATCTCTTGAAATTTAAGTGTGATTTTATCTGTAAACTTTTCTAACTTCTAACTGTAAGCTTTTCTAAGATGACTTTTATCAACTTGAGCAAGTTTCCTCTTATTCCTAATTTTCTGAGAGTTTTGGGTTTTATTTTGTTTTTTAACATGAATGAGTGTTGGATTTTGTGACAGAGACCATCTGGCCTGAAAGCCTAGAATACTTACTATCCAGTTAGTATTTAAGAAAACTTTTCTGATCCTCTTCTCTAGATAAAAATATAAAAGATATCCCTATATCAGTTTGGATCTAATCAAGAGGCAGAAACCACACAATAATTTAGACAGGAGGAGATTACTATAAAGATCATTAAACTATGATCAAAGGGTAACCATGAGATATTAGAGAATCTACATGACACCCCAGGGCTGAAGGGGAGTAACCAAGGAAAGACAAACTTGGAGGGGAGCCCCTCCTCCCCAAGGCTAGAATTTGGACCTTGTTGGATCTGGCATAACTGCAGGCCAGTGGGTGGCCGAGAAGGTCGCTGGTTTGCATGGGCCTGGGCTGATCTGCAGTTGCTGGACCAGCAGGAAGCAACTTGCAGAATGCAGATGGGGTAAGCCACACAGGTGTGCAGAGAAATTGAGGGCACTGGTGTGAGGAGGAGACTAGAGCGCTGATGCTTGTGTCAGAGGGTTGTGGCACCAAAAGTCCCAGGAGACAAATCTGGGGGGTGAGGGCATAAGGAGGCAGATGGAGCTGGAGCACCAGTACACGGATGGGCTGTGGCACCAGGTGTCCACGCGGAGAGGGCTGCAGGAAGGCGACCCCCAGGGAGGACTGGGGCTGAGGCATCAGCAAGGAGCCGTGTGGCTTGAGCATAAGCTGGGGTGGGGGTGGGGACGGGGCAGAGACCGCCCTGGGTCATTCTCACGCCCTCTCTGCCGACCAGTGGTGCAGCTGCCAGAAGTGGCAGAAGAGTCCCTTCCTGCTTCCTCTACGGAGTCAGCCTAACATCTTGCATTCTGCACAAAACAAATGCCTAATATTACACCGAGAAGCAGGTAATACTGGGGAGCTGAGAGCTAATGAACTGGTAACTGACATAGCATGGCTGAAGAACCGTGAATAATGGTGGGGGTATCCTGGACAATCATGTATTTGTCCCCTCAATAGTCTATTAGAGGATCTTGGAATAAGAGAAGTAGGTGGCTTTAAAATTTTTTAATAGATGAAGAACTTGAGTTCCACATTAATTCTCAAAGTTTCAAAGATTTTAAGTAAACTTCTTGACTATATGTCAGAACAAGTCCAGTGGTATTAAAAAGTTAATATTAAGTATAAAAACATGTAAAACTATCACAAAAAGGAGTAGGTAACATATATGTAGTGGAATTATTCATTCTAGGAGTTCAGTGAATTGAATGAATCTCAGTGGGAAATGTTTTGTAAGTCTATAAAATAAATATTATAACTCAAAGGCAAGCCAACTGTGAGAAATATTTTCATCAAATAAACCAGGGAGAGGTTTCTCTCAGTATTGCACAGAAAGCTCATAAAAATGGAAAGGAAAGCACCAACTTTAATGTAAACGGGCCAAGAACACGAATCGATAATTCACCAAGAGGAAACACAAGTAATAAACTGACATGAGAAAATGTTCAACTTTACTACATCTTACTGCGATGCAAATTAAAACTATACTAGGGTAGAGTTTATGCATGAAATTTGAAAAATAGAATATGGGTGAAAAAATGGTGGAACTGGTAAATGATTTTTAGCAATAGAAATTGCTGAAACTTCTCTTGCATTCAGATGTTTACATCTCTGGAGTAATACTACTTCTGGGAACATAACCTAAGGAAATAATTACCAAAAATAGGAAAAGATTCTATGCATGTGCTTATGGCCATCATTTAAAAGACTGAAAAAGGGGGAATAATTTAAATGCCCATAAAAACATCAGTAAGTGTGTAAATCATTCTATTGATTATGTGATTCATTTGGCCATGATCATGGCCAGTGATAAACGGTTTGGCTGTGACCAGAAAAGCATTGGAAACTAAATAGCAAGCTAGGCTATTCCTCAAGATAATTAAAAGTAGGATAACGAAATTGTATTTACACGTTATTATGACTGTAAAAGAGAACATGTGCATGTGAAGAAAAACTAGAACATAACAAAATGTAGAATTGATTTATTAAACTGATTTTTAAAGTTTATGATAACATGATTGGGCAATACTTACCTTTTTGGCTGTGCCACTGCTCTAGTTGTGGTGAGCAAGGGCCACTCTTCGTCATGATGCACAGGCCTCTCACTGCAGTGGCTGCTCTTGTTGCAGAGCGCAGGCTCGTGGGCTTCAGTAGTTGCCACGCAGACTCAACAGTTGCAGTTCCCGGAGTCTAGAGCACAGGCTCAGTAGTCCTGGTGCATGGGCTCAGTTGCTCTGCAGGGCATGTGGGATCCTCCAAGACCAGGGATAGAACCTATGTTCCCTGCATTGGCAGGTGGATTCTTTACCACTGTGCCACCAGGGAAGTTCGGTTGTGGAACACTTTTTTAAAATGTGGTAACCAAAATGAAAATAATCCATGAGAAGCTCTAAGCAAACCTCACCTCTTTTATAGAATGCTCAAGCTACCGCACAACTGCAGTCATCTCACACCCTAGTAAAGTAATGCTCAAAATTCTCCAAGCCAGGCTTCAGCAATACGTGAACCGTGAACTTCCTGATGTTCAAGCTGGTTTTAGGAAAGGCAGAGGAACCAGAGATCAAATTGCCAACACCTGCTGGATCATCGAAAAAGCAAGAGAGTTCCAGAAAAACATCTATTTCTGCTTTATTGACTATGCCAAAGCCTTTGACTGTGTGGATCACAATCAACTGTGGAAAATTCTGAGAGAGATGGGAATATCAGACCACCTGACCTGCCTCTTGAGAAACCTATATGCAGGTCAGGAAGCAAGTTAGAAGTGGACATGGAACAACAGACTGGTTCCAAATAGGAAAAGGAGTGTGTCAAGGCTGTATATTGTCACCCTGCTTATTTAACTTCTATGCAGAGTACATCATGAGAAACACTGGGCTGGAAGAAACACAAGCTGGAATCAAGATTGCTGGGAGAAATATCAATAACCTCAGATATGCAGATGACACCACCCTTA
>SJYQ01104530.1:307454-326282 GCA_006410935.1 Redunca redunca
GCCGTGATATCCACACCATGCCACCCTCACTGGTTTCCAGCATCATAAAATGCTCTCCTCAATCTTATCAGAACTTATTTGATTCTTTATCCACCACATTCTAGCACCTGGAGTTACTGGCATTTTAAAAAGAACCAAAGTTTGAAAATAAAAGGATGAAATTCTGAGAGTGGACTTGCAGGCACTGGTGGTCAGACACAGGAGATTTGTACAGAGTGAGAAGGCTCCCACCCACATAGGCCTTTTCGGCAGCCCCTACCTGTCCAGTGCCTGCAAGGCTGACCTGAAGGGGGCGGCTCCCAAGACAGAGTAGCTTAGATCCACAGCACCACGGACCTCCTTGGGCTCTTAATGACATTTGGATAGAATTCATAACTCCACATTTCATTATTTTCCCTCTATTCTTCCAACTGCCAGGTAGGTGAAGGAAACAGAGGTCGTCCTCTTCATGGTCTGAGAAGGAAGCAGGCAAAGTTGGCCTTAAAAACTAAACACAATTCCCTCTCCCTGCCTCAGGCATTGTCCCCCCAGATGATTTTACATTGACTAGGAAAATTTTTGCTGGGGAAACTGATGCATCATTGCCTCTCCTGTGAGCCTTGTCTGCCTCTGGGTAAGTATTTTATTTCCCAAAAGCCACTCCTACAAATTGCCTTATCATTCACCAAGGATCTAGGCCATCTGCCAGGGCTGGCTGACACCTTCCCCTTACTAAGTGGGCTTATCTGTTTGCATTTCTACTTCTAATCTGCTAGTGTGGTTTATCTGCTTATCAGATTGTGTGTTCTTTAACATAATGGACACCATATGGCCCCCAGCAGAAGCAGCTGCCTTGTTGCCCACCTTTGGGCACAAATTATGTGCCTTTCAACACCAGCCTGTAATTATCAGGTTCCCAGGATGTCTGAAGTGTTTGGACTGGGCAGATTTTACATAATTAGAATAGCAAAAGTTTAGTTCCTCTTCCCAGTTTTTTAAAATGAAAGTACATCATACGCATGCAGAATAAATAACAAATTGTACATATGCAGAGTAAAACTGAAAGACCTATGGCTACAAGCAACAGCATCACTGAATCTTAATATTGGTTGGGGAAAAAAAAAAATCCCAGAAGACTATATAGACTGTAATCACACCATTTCTAAATTTTAAAACAATTAAAACTAAACACCACTGTTGTTCAGTTGCTTAGTTGTGTCCAAGAGTCTTTGCTACCCCTTGGACTGCAGCATGCCAGGGCTCCCTGTCCTTCACTATCTCCTGGAGTTTGCTCAAACTCAGGTCCATTGAGTCAGTGATACCATCCAGCATCTCATCCTCTGTTGCCCCCTTCTCTTCCTGCCGTCAATCTTTCCCAGTATCTGGGTATTTTCCATATCACTGGGGAGTCCCCTAAGCCACACTTATCCAGGCTCATGTTCTAACTCAATCCTTCTGGGCATGACGAGTATTTATCCTTTCATTTCTCTAGCACCGAAATCACAGGTGAACAGAACTGGTCTCCTAGCTTCCCTGGGGCCAACCTTTCTCAGCTCCCAAAGGCCGAGTGCCACCCTTTCCCCCACAGACCCCTTCTCATTGCTTTAGTGAGTCCTGACTGAGACTGAAACAACATAGGGTCCACCCAGGCTTCTCTCCTCCCAATCTCACTGCCGCATCAGAATAAGGAAGTAGCGTCTTCTCCATCATGCCCTCTGCACTGTGGTCTTCCTCTTCCTCTTCTGGCACAAGGCTTTGGGCTTCTGACGATCCCTATGCTGGGTCTCTGGATCCCATGGACCTGTGAGGACATGCCACTGGCTCATCGGGGATTGCCTGGTGCTGATTGTGTCCTGCCTCTTGACAAAGATGCCATCCATACACACCACCTTGTACCTCGGATGAAGCTTAAGCAATAGGACAGATCCCCAGATGCCACCGCACTCAGTGTGTCTTTGGCCAAATCTGGACCCTCTCTCCTGGCCACCAAAGATCTTGCTCCTAGATGTCTTTCCACGCAAATTCACAGAGACATTTCCTGAGGGCTCTTTCTGCTCATTCCCAGTCTCAGTTCATCTGTTTCCATCTTTCAGGTGCCAAAAGTTCTTCAGTAATAATTATTGACATCCACATAATGCCCTGTTGCCCAGTTATGTGCTCAGTCCTATAGTAGATGGTCTACTTTATTTCATCAGATTCAGTGCACTTCTCCAGCTTATGATCAACTGTGTAAGATCTTGTTTTCCCCTTCAGATCTTAGAAATGGTCTGCATTTCAAAAACAAAGTTCAAATGGATTTTTCATATTATGCCTCAAAAATTGTCTCCTGATAGCTACTATTACTACTACTTTCTCCAAAATCAGCATTCAAGATTCTTTAAAAGCTCTAAAATATTTCTGGGCCACAGAGGATAACCACCTGCTCCCTGTCTTCCCTGAGGACAAGCCAACAGGAAACAGCTCTTACTTGAATGGTAAATCACAGGGATTAGAAGAAATGTAGCATTTCTCAACAATAAGGACTATAAAAAAAATTGCCCAGGGTAAATGATGTATGTTGGAGACTCTGTGGGCTGAGACGACCGTGGTCTCACGAATTGTTTTTTTCTCTTGTGGTAAATTCAAGTTTCTTCCAAGAGCCCAAATGACCAAACAAAAACTCTTTTCTCCATCTTCTGTGGCTTCAACTTTGTTTTATTGATTCACCATTTCCATTCATTTGTTTTCCTATAACCAGAATCCTTCGAATCTGAACAATTTAGCCTGACTTTTCAAGGAAGTTTTTTTTTCTTCTAGGCTTTGTGTCCCTTCTAGGTAAGATAAATGTGTGTACATATGTCTAATTCGTTATTTCTCCAGTAAATGGGATACACTTCATCTCTCCCTTCAAATCTGCATGAACTTGAAAGCTTGTCCTCTGAAGACAGTTTGCCCCATGAATAGACAGTTTGATAGGTATGTTCAGGAAATGCCAGTGCCAGTTCAAGTCCTCAGAGAAGCCTCTGGTTTTCAGGCTCCTGAGGGGGATCTGCTCCTTCAGAGTTTCTTCTTGTAAGGGTGTTAATTTGTGGGAACCTGGAACCCAGAGGCTTCTTGTCCCAGACAAGAAAGCTGGACTCCTCCTGGGACCCGTTCATCCAGAACCGGAGAGTGAACAGGAGGTGAGATTAGGTCTTTATCCTTGATATGTGTGTGTCAGATATACGCCTTCTGTGGAGAAAGTGAGTTTGCAGAAATGTATAATGTTTTTTCTTCAAAAAGAGTTTAAGCACCTTTGGCCTCCATAGTGGACAATGAATACCAGCTGGATTAGTAGGTTTTAATTTTTAGTTCAAGGAATCTGTGTTGTCTGGTGTGATAGAAGGAAACCAAAACTCTGCAAGAAGTATACACCATATTCTCAAGAGAAATTTGTTTCTAAAACTCTCCCCCCTAAGATTGTAAATGAGTTTAAGGGGATATATATTCCCACCTTTAAACTTCAAACTCCCAGATCTCTGCTGTGTCCTCATGCGGTGTGAATTACACTACCAGTTTTAAAACAAAATCCCAGGAAGGAGTCCAAGGAGGCTGTTCGAGGTTAGGAGCGAGTCCAGATTTGACAGACGGACTTTGCTGCTTGCTTGCTCCTGGCTCGCCCCTCTCGTCTTGGAGGGCACGGCTTCCAGCGGCTTCGGCCTCTTCCGGGACCGCCTTTGAGGCTCCAGAGCCTCACCTGACTTTCGCAGAGAGAGGGAGGCAACCGGCTCCTTCCGCTGCCCGCAGAGGAGGGTCCGGGGGCTGGAGCCTGTGGGAGCGAGCAAGGCAGGCGCTGCTGTCCAGAGCGAAGAGGAGACGTTCCTCCAGGCACAGGCGCGCCGCGGAGAGCTCACACTTTGGTGGGGTAAGGAATTTAGGGGCTCTTGAGCTGATGGTTCTTGGGGCGCTGGGAGGTGCGCGGGGGACGCAGACTTCAGCATGAAAGTGGATTAAAGATATGCGCTCAAGGGACTAGGGTCTCGAAGCCCTCGGGTGGGCGCGGCGCTGTCCGCAGCCCCCGGTTCTGAAACAGGGGAGAAAGGGGCAGAAGCAAGGGCCAGCTCTGCTCCCACCCCGGCACACACATCCTTTCAGCAGCAATCAAATGACTAGAGTCCGTCCTTGCTTCCTAAATCTATCGCACCCCCTTCTACTCACGTCCCGCAGCCGCCGCGCTGGGCCAAGTCAGGCTGAGCCGTCGAGGCTGGAGGCAGAAGAAGCTGGGCTCCTTCAACAAAAGGATGCACCTGGCACCACCCCCAAGACACCTCCCCAAGATCCCGAGTACCCGGACGCCCCGCCTTCACGGCCGCCCGTCCTAGAAGAGGCTCGTGGCCGCCTCTTTCCCCAGGTTCCAGATCGGGGTCCAGCGCAGAGTCTCCCCGAGTGTGCGCGGCTCCTGAGGAAGTTGTGACCAGGACTTGGAGGGAGCAGGAGCCAAGGGGAACGCGGACGGGGGTCGGGGGACTGCCTCCGCTGGACGCTACTCAGCCTTGAGGATCCGGAGACAGGTGGGCTGAGGAAGAGGCAAAGAATTAAAATTCTCTGGGGGAGTGAGCAGTCACTTTTGTTTTTTAATGATAAAATCATAATCCGAGATCTTGGCTGCTCCTGCCTTAGGGGCTTAGCGTTTAGGAGCAAGAAGAGGCGGGGTGGGGGGGGTCCCTCTGATTCTTAGCAATCCCCAAAGCGGATAATCACACGGGCTCTCTGTCCTCGTCCTCAGAGTTTTCTCCCCAGCTCAGCCGCCGCCCCCATTCCCAATCCTCGAGGGGCGCGGCCAGCAACCCCTTGCGCTCCAGCTTTCTCGGGCAAGGGCTGGATGACTGGAGGAAGGAAGGGCCGATTCATTCTCCTCTCCGTGTAATCCCCCAATTCACAGCTACCTTATTTTATGCTGTTGTTGAGACTTTAAACGTTGTCATTCTGAAGTGGGTATCCCTAGTTAGACGCGGGATGTGGCCGAGGATGACGGGGGCAGCAGCAAAGAAAACCCCGAGCCCGGGTCTGTGGTCTCCGCGGCTGTGGACCCGGTGCCCGGGACAGGCAGTTCGCTCGCTCAGAGCTCCCTGCGAGGGGTTCCGCCTGCACAACTCCTCATCTGGAAACCCGACAGCGTGATAGTGGGCGCTCCTCTCCAAATCTTCCAGAGGGGCGAAGCTGGGGTCGGCACCTTCCCTGGTACCTCCAACTCTGAGGCAGTAGCTCCAGACCTGGATTCAGGCTCTCTCCGGGAGAGTTCAGTCTCTCTGGACCGGTCCTCCAGCCTACCAACCTGCACACCCACGCGCGCGCGCACACCCTTTCATTCATAAAAATTCGCAACTGATATCGTTGTCTAGGCATGGGGTGACATACTTGAGTGAGAATCACTGGATAGGGCGCTGGAACGTCAGGCCGGGGGAAGGGAGGAGAACGCCATCACAGCCATTAGCTCTAAGCTTGTACGCCCAAGTTTCGGATTCTTGAAAATTCTGCTGGGTCAGGGAAGCGCGTTAGGATTTCGCTGAACTAATAGGAGAATTAAAGGATGTGGCGCCTCTGTTCCGTCATAAATGGGGCCCTCGATGGGCGCCGGATGCCAGGAGAGGGTCACTGGATGCTCTTTGGGTGACTAGTTCTGCAAGATCTCAGTCACTTTAGCACGGACTTTGGCCAGGACTGCTTGTGCCTCTTGCCTTTGATGCTCCTGTGCTTAATGCGTTTCCTGTCCTCATTCACTCTCTGCCCGCGGTTGCAGCGTCTTGTCAATAATGGGGTTGCCATGACAACCAATTTCCCATCGCCATGGTACCCCGGAGGTAAACAGTTGGAAGCTGCAGAGGTTCTTGAGTAGTAGCTCCCCCAGATCCTGCACAGCCTGAGGGTTTCCTGCGGTTGTGAAAGAGGGATGGCAATGATCGGGTACTGCCGGCACTCACGCTCCCCCTCCCCTCCCCCCACACTGCGTAGCCGCCTGTTCACCTGAAACCCTCTCTAATCCCTGTGGCCCCCAGGTTGGGATGGGTCAAGTTTCCTTTTCCATCTTCCAATTGTTATAATGAGGCTGGGGGAAAATGGTTTTCGCTCTGACCTAACTCATGTCTGCTGCTCACTGACTACTCCTGAGTACAAATCCCAAGACTAAGCCCTGTGGGAGACAGAATTAACTAAACTAACACAGCCCCTGGTCTCCGCACATCGCGGTGCAGAGACGGCCTCCTCTCTGGACTGAAACGTACAGAGGTGGGGATGACAGACCACCGCCACCCTTTCACCCAGGGGAGGACATATTGGAGTTGAAACTAAGGAATTTCAACTGAGGAGCAAGAGGGGAAAGATCTCTCTAGGCAGAGGGACTAGCAGGAGCAAAGACATGCCTTTCCTCCGCACAGGCTAGCCCCGCAGTAGCATGGAGACTTAGCTCACGACAATTCTCGCGACTTAGCTCACGACAATTCTCGCGAGATCCTGAGCGTGAGGCCCAGAGCGTGTCCGTCAGAGGTCCTGCTCGCTTCCCAACGGTCGCCCTCACAGTGGTCGTCATGGCAGAGGGTGCTGTGGGAGGTGGATGGCAGCCTTCTCCCCAGGACCCTCCAGGTCCTCTAGCCTGGGGGCCAGTGGGTGAGCTGGGGGTCCCAGGACAGGCTGAGGGTGTGTCCCCGGTAGCTCTAGAGCCCCCGGCCCAGCTGCCCTGGGAACCTCTCCCCGTTCTAATGGCGGAGGTGGTCTTCACAGGTCCGAGTCCGTGGAGGCCTCAGCAGCTGGAGTGTGCGGACACTGCCATTCAGGTACCAGCTTCAGCCAGCTTCAGTCTCTCCCTTCAAGTTTCAAAGCTGGGAACAGCATAGATCGGTTGTCCATCCCTAGTAAGTGCCGGAGGCGAGAGTTAAGTTGCAAAGACCTTGCACATGGTTACTTCAGGCCCACCTCTGTGGGTGGGGCTCTTCTCAACCAAGGGCAGTTGTCGGGAGCTGGGAACTGACCTGATGAGTATTTGCTACAATGGGTGTTCCTGTTGATCCCATGTAAATGCCTCTCTCCAGGTTAAACGACAAGCCTGAGGGCTGGCTGGCTTCCGGTCACCCAGTGATGATGGCTGAGCAGGGTCTGGGGACCTGGTCCTCCTGGTTGCTGGCAGGAGGACCAAGACTGGGTGCCGGAGGGACCCTCCCGGGCAGGGTGAAGGGCACCAGCAGAGACACACACCCCACCCCGCCTTCGCCAGGGCCGGGGCGTCAGAGGGAGAGAGCTGAGTCTTGTGACCTTGCGCTTCCTTTTCGGAGCAGAGAATAACGTTTGTTGTTCGGTCGCAAGTCGTGTTAGACTATTTGTGACTCCGTGGACCGCAGCTGGCCAGGCTGCTCTGTGCTTTACAACTTTATTTGGTGGATTTGGTGGAGGTTTACAGGAGCCTCGTGACCTGACCATGATCTGACCTCTAGAACAAAGGATGTCATGATCTGACCTCTAGAACAAAGGATGTCATGATCTGACCTCTAGAACAAAGGATGTGACCTCAAGAAGTTTGCAAAAAATCACCACACCCCTCCATCACCTTTACTAGAAAAAGGCTTTACTGAAAGCTTTTAGAGCCCTGCAATAAACCTTTCTCTGCTCCAAACTGCAACATTTTAGTTTTGATATTACTTGGCCTCCTGTGTTTCTGGCACACAAACTTGCATTCAGTAATAGATTCAGAACGTCTCAGCAGCTTAGTGTATTGCCTATGCAAAGTCTGCGGTTCCAAGGCTTGGTGGGGTTGGGGGCCGGGTTACATCAATGGGGGACTCTGCTGGCCAGAGCCTGGCACTCTGTCCTCAGCTGCTCTGGCAGGGGGACTGAGAAGTAAAAGCCAGTGCAGTTGGCTTTGGTGAGCATTCTATGCCAGTAAGTGGGATGAGAAAACTCACGCCACCCTTAAGGAAAGGGTGAGTGATTTGGTTTAAATGGAGCATCAGTTTTAAGGTAATATGGTCCAGGTTACAAAAAATCTTTAATGTCAGGCCAAAGCTACATGCTGGAGAAAATAGGCCACCCCTAAAAGTTTCTGACTGACGTGATTAGAACTACTGTGTGGGAATTCCCTACTGGTCCCGTGGTTAGGACTCTGCGCTTCCACGGCGAGGGGCATGGGTGGATTTGTTGCGACAATCCTGGAGAGAGGGACAAGAGCCTGGACAAAGGTGGGAGCAGAACTCAAGAAGCCAGGAGCTGCTTCTGGATTGTTCACTGTCACACCCCTACTGCCTGGTACGGTCCTGGCACATGGTTAGGGCTCAGTCCAGTTCTGAATTAGTGAGTGGAGGAATGGAAGGCAACAGAGGGGACTGATAACCTAGAGGACTTGGTGACGGTAGATCTAGGGAAGTGAGGGAGAGGGAGGTCTGGAAGCTTATGCCAGTCTTAGCTGGGGGATTAGCAGGCTCCAGTGGGAGGGTGCCATTCAGGACAGTTTTGTATCAACTCTTCCCTGGATATGCTGCGTCCTCTCTCACATGGCCCACAGCCTGGCCCTCATCTCATCCCCAAAGCACTTCTTATTTATTTACTTTTGGCTTGGCATGCAGATCCTAGTTCCCCTACCAGGGATTTGGAAGCATGGCATCTCAACTACCAGACCACCAGAGGAGTCCCTCTTTTGTTGTTCAATGAGGAATTTCACACATCCCATCTTGTATTAGAATAATCTAGTGTAGGGGTTAAACGCAAACAGACTTGTTCTCCAGTGCTGCCACCATTGTTAACAATAACTGTTGTTAGCTGTTCTGAGCCCAAGGTTCTTCATGTGCAAATTGGTAGCAGGAGTTACACTATCTGCCTCATTGGGTTGTTGGAGAAGAAATGAAGCAATTAGAGTGAATTTCTCAGCACAGTGCCTGATGTGGCAAGTGCTCAAAGTTGGATACGACCATTTTATAATTTACTGTAATGACAGTGTACTACTTTTATAATCATATCCCAAAATTTAATTAAGGGGAAATAACATACTTTACTTCCTGTGCTTGCAGCTACTCTTGGAAATGGGTCCTTGGAGCAGACAATTCTGCAGAGAGCATCTATAAGGCTGGCTACAGAGATCTGGGTTCACCGGCTCTAGCAACATCTAGAAAGTAGTTTCATCCTCTTGGAATCTCAGCCTGAGCAGCTGAATCTTATTGCAAAGTAGTCATTTAGAAACTGAGTGCAATTAAAGCTCAGGAAACCAGAGTCCCATGAATTTTGAATCATCTCTGCAGAAGACCAAGACACTTTCCAGGCATGTGGCAAGCCTCTGTTTGGTGGTTGAGTAACAGAATTAAAAACATTGTTACAATTTCAGTGCATTCTCTTTCACCCTAAATCTCTTCCTGTTTAGGGACAATGTTGCTTTTTTTCTCAGTCAGGAATTGAAAATCTACAGCTGGTATGTGCAAGCTGCCCCTTGGTTGGGTTACAGAAATGCATAGAGTTCAGAAGCAGGAGAACTCCACCTTCTGCAGGTTATAGTTTAACACTTTTCAACACTCCAAAAGGAAATTCTGTACCCATTATCAGACATTTTATTTTCTAACTCCCCTCCCATCCTTGTCCCTGGCAGCCACTAATCTATTTTCTATCTCTATGGATTTGCCTATTCTGGACATTTCATACAAATTGAATTATACGATATATGGCATTTTGTGTCTAGCTTGCTTACTTAGCATAATGTTTTCAAGGTTCATCCATGTTGTAGCAGGTATCAGTATTTTATCCTTTTTAATTGCCAAATAAAATTCCACCTGAATAACATTATGTAGATAGACCGTATATTGTTTATCTAGATATCAGTTGATAGACATGTAGGTTGTTTCCATTTGGGGACTATTATGAATAATGCTGCTATGAACATTGAAATACAAGTTGTGCGGACATATATTTTCATTAGGTATCTGCCTGTGAGCGGAATTCCCGGGTCTTATGGTGACTATTTTCAGCATCTTGAGGAACTGCCCATTTGTTTTCCAAAGTGGCTACACCATTTACAGCATTCCTACCAGCAGCGTGTAAAGACTCCAGCTTCTTCACATCCTTACCAACACTTGTTATTGTCTGTTTACTTCTTAATTATAGCCCTTTTAGGCAGTGTGGAGTGATATCGTGATTTTGACTTACATTTCTCCATAACTAAATATATTAAACATTTCTTCATGTGCTTGTTGAACATTTGTGTATCTCCTTAGAGAAATATGTATTCAAGTCCTTTGCCCATTATTTAATTGGGTTACTTGTCTTTTTATTATTGAGTTGTAATAGTTCTTTACATATTTTGGGTACAAAGCCCTTACCAATATATAATTTTAAATTATTTTTTCTATTCTGTGGGTTGCCTTTTTACTTCTTGATGGTATCATTTGATGCACAAAGGTTTTATTTATGTATTTTTTATGAAGCCCAACCTTTTTATTTTTAGTCCATTATACTTTTGATGTCATATCTAAGGAACCACTGTCTAACCCAAGGTCATGAAGATTTACTCCTCTGTCTTCCTCTAGAAACTTTATAGTTTTAGCTCTTATATTTAGGTCTATGACCTATTTTGAGTTCATTTTTATGAATGGTCTGTATTCTTTTACATACCAGCTACATTTGATGAAAATACCATTTATTCTTCCCCTCATTGAGTTATCTTGGCACCATTGTTGAAAATGAGTTGATCATCAGTTGAGTTCAGTTCAGTCGCTCAGTTGAGCCCAACTCTTTGCGACCCCATGAATCGCAGCACACCAGGCCTCCCTGTCCATCACCAACTCCCGGAGTTCACTCAGACTCACGTCCATCGAGTCAGTGATGCCATCCAGCCATCTCATCCTCTGTCATCCCCTTCTCCTCCTGCCCCCAATCCCTCCCAGCATCAGAGTCTTTTCCAATGAGTCAACTCTTTGCATGAGGTGGCCAAAGTACTGGAGTTTCAGCTTTAGAATCATTCCTTCCAAAGAAATCCCAGGGTTGATCTCCTTCAGAATGAACTGGTTGGATCTAGCACCATAGTTCAAAAGCATCAATTCTTTGGCGCTCAGCCTTCTTCACAATCCAACTCTCACATCCATACATGACCACAGGAAAAACCATAGCCTTGACTAGACGGACCTTAGTCGGCAAAGTAATGTCTCTGCTTTTGAATATACTATCTAGGTTGGTCATAACTTTTCTTCCAAGAAGTAAGCATCTTAATTTCATGGCTGCAATCACCATCTGCAGTGATTTTGGAGCCCCCAAAAAGAAAGTCTGACACTGTTTCCACATCTATTTCCCATGAAGTGATGGGACCGGATGCCATGATCTTCGTTTTCTGAATGTTGAACTTTAGGCCAACTTTTTCACTCTCCACTTTCACTTTCATCAAGAGGCTTTTTAGTTCCTCTTCACTTTCTGCCATAAGGGTGGTGTCATCTGCATATCTGAGGTTATTGATATGTCTCCTGGCAATCTTGATTCCAGCTTGTGTTTCTTCCAGTCCAGCGTTTCTCATGATGTACTCTGCACATAAGTTAAATAAGCAGGGTGACAATATACAGCCTTGACATATTCCTTTTCCTATTTGGAACCAGTCTGTTGTTCCATGTCCTTTTCTACTGCTGCTTCCTGACCTGCATACAGATCATAGATGCCCTTAATCAGGTTGAGGACATTTCCTTCTAGTCCTAGTTTACTGACAGTTTAACATGAAAATATGTTGGATTTTGTCAAATGCTTTTCTTGTGCCCATTGTGATGAACATGTTTTTACCCTTTAACCTATTTATACGGTGTAGTGTGCATTGTTGTGCTTAGTTGCATCCAACCCTTTGTGACCCCATGGACTATAGCCTACCAGGCTCCTCTGTGCATGGGGATTCTCTAGGCAAGAATACTGGAGTGGGTAGCCTATCCCTTCTCCAGGGGAACTTCCCGACCCAGGAACCGAACCCAGGTCTCCTGCATTGCAGGTGGATTCTTTATCAGCTGAGCTGCACGGGAAGCCCAATATGGTATACTAGGCTGACTAATTTTGGATGATAAGCCAACTTTGCATTCCTAGAATAAGTATCACTTGACCGTGGTATAAGATACTTTTTATCTATTACTAGATTTGGTTTGCTAGTATTTTGTTATTAAAATCTTTGCCTATTAATATAATTTTCATCTTCTCACATTAAGTTCCGATATTTAAGTTGTTTGTACTTGTGCCATGTCCAGAGAATACTGACATTATATAGTTGCTTCCCCTTTCTGTTTTTGAAACTCTAGAATATTTTTATCCTCTCCATGTAGGATCACATTCATAGAAAATAGGAGAGGACTATCAGGTACAATATTTGCACTGTAGAGTTTTGTCCCATCATGGAAATTCTGAAACACAAGGCCCTTTAATAATCTACTGGGTCTTGGTTTGTAACTCTGTTCTGCAGAGTTCCCAAAGGTATTCTACCTGCATTTTAAGGGTTTTTTAAAATGTATATTTAAATATTTTAAAACCCCAAATGAATAGAGATAGCATTGGTTGGTATGATGTGTTCCATACCTAACTTTACTATTTAGATATTATGGTCAAAATTAACTTATATCCCACTGATTGTCTTTACAAAAATCATCAAACATTTAAGTAGAACACTACAAGTGAATGTTTTTTGAATTGGGTTTCTGTAGAAGACTTCATCTATGTGCAATAGTCTATGTCCCATTATTAGATGAAGAAACTAAAGTGCTGGGTCACATGCCCAAATTGAAGGCTGAGCTGAGAAGAGACTCCGGCCCTCCTTTCTCTTAGTACAGTACACGTGACCACCTATATTGTCTTTGCAATGTCATGTGTCGCAAACCAAAGATATTTTACTCAGGGAACTGCTTGAAAACACAAAACCCTTATCACTGAGTTCATGTTCTGCTCTGGTCCCTGTGTTTGTTCTGTGGCTGGCTCACATGTCTGAGTGATTCAGTGGCTCAGCGTTAGGGATTTTCCCTTCTACCCTGAAGTTCTCAGATGAAATGGGAAAGAAGGGAAAGGCAATTAGAAGTGTGCTTTAGGTAAAAGTTCCAAGGTGTGCAGACTCTGTGGGAGTTACTAACTTATCTTTGGAGTTTAATTTGACAAAATGAGCCTGCCCAACCTCACACTTACTGAGAATTAGCTGAGTGCTTTTTGCCCAGAGTGATGCTAGGTAAAAAGTTGAGTTGTGGAGGCTTGAAATGGCTGAAGCCCAGAGACAGGTTACTTCTGGGAAGATCAAAGACCCCAAGTGGTAAAAATGGTCCATCCCAGCTGAAGAAAACGGAAGCCTGGGCCAAGTGTGTGCGCCCAGCACGACTGCAGGGCTCTCCTCTGATGGGGATTCCCATCTGCTTGGCGTGGCTTTGTGTCCAGACTTAGTGCCTCACTGATCAGACCTGCCAGGCCCTGATTGAACGGGAGTCACTACCCAGGACAGTGATCATTCACAGAGGCCTCACCCCTCTCTATTGGTGCGCTACATCCAGGTTTTGGAAAATGACAATGTGTTAGTCGACATACATGGAACCAGGACTGGTTTTCATGTTTAAGCCAGAATAAAAAAGAGGCAGGACATGGACAATATTTTTTTAGTATGAGAAGTTAGTCATCACAAGTGGGGACCAAGATTTTTTTTCAGAAGCACATTTCAATTTAAAAAATAGAGCTTTACATGTTTTAACTTCCTTTGTGGCTTACTTGCTCTCTCCCTCATAAATTCCCCTCCATTCTTAAATAGGACATAAATGTTCAGCATGACTCATTCACAGAAGTGTTAGGAGGATCAAATGAGTTTAATACAACTTAAGTTATCAAGAACAGTACCAGGCAAAGAATAAAGGCTAATAAATGTACTGTTGTAATTATCATTGTCATCATTGCAGTTACTCAGCTGGATCTTCCTCCGTTTATGCCACCTACATTTTATTACCTACCATGAGTATATGATGGGTGTTTTGGAGGATAAAATATTTTAAGTAAAGTTTATTAACTCCTTTAAGTCTTCTGGAGTTAATAAAGGAATGAGAAAAACACAAGAATAGCTGGGCAAGTTGTGTTAGACTCCTGCCTTCTTAGATGTCCAAGCCGAGAACAGTGGAGAGAGTTAGAGCTATGCACAAGACAACAAATCCTTAAAGGTGCACAGCACAGCGGTTCACACATGGTAGATGTCAAATAATGTTAAATAATTATGGTGATTGCTCCTCACATAAGGAGCCTCCTCAGACCTCAGTGGTCCCTAAGACAGAATTAGTCCCTCGCCATCTGCATTGCTTCCCATCATACCTCTGTCTCTATTTCAGCACCTCTGTTTCCTCCTGCTGCTGTTTACATGCCTGTTTCCTCATGCAGTTTTGTGTCTTCAAAGACAGGGACCTGTTTTCTTCATCTTCGTACTCCTCAGGGCCAGGTGCAATGTTTAGGACACTGAAAGAATCAGTAAGTGTGTCAGTGGGAAGAAAACACGTGTGATTTAGTGATGCTGTAAAAAAAAAAAAAAGAAAGAAATTGTCTGAAACAGTGTGTCCTAAATTCCCCAGTCAAGCCCTGGAAAACACACATGGATTTGGGAGATGATCACAAACCACTCACACCTGGGATCCGCTTCAAGGTCACCCTACTAGTTGGTAGGATGTATCTTCTTCCCGTGCTTGAAAATTAAAATTATATTTGTGCACTTCTAATCTCCTGCAGTGGGTGTGATAAACCACAACATGGACTTCAGGGTCAGAGAGGCCCTAAGCTGCATTTCCTCAGCTCCAAAATCAGCTTCACCATTACCTCTTAAGGTTCCTGAGGATGTACAAATAATGGATATGCAGGTGTCCCACACTCAGGGGACGCTGGCTGGATGGTGATTTCCATTCTCAACAGAGCCTCAGTATTACTGATTTTAATTTCATGATCTTATCTGTGAGTTCTCCTAGAGTTTATGGGAACAAGATATGTGAAAACACTTGGGCAGTTGGGGAATCACTTGGATTGAATTAAATGTTTATCCTGCCTCTCCTGGGCTTCCCATGTGGCTCTAGTGGTAAAGAAACTGCCTGCCTATTCAGGAGACATAAGAGATGCGGGTTTGATCCCTGGGTCAGGAAGATCCCCTGGAGGAGGGCACGGCAACCCATGATGGTGTTCTTGCCTGCAGAGTCCCATGGACAGAGGAGCATGGCAGGCTATACAGTCCATAGCGTCTCAAAGAGTTGGACACGACTGAAGTGACTTAGCATGCATGCACCTGCCTTTCCTGTTTGAGTCATACTACTGAGCAGCCAAATAGTGTCAGATTTTCTTTTTTTCAGCTAACTTATGAAGATGGAATGGTAGAATATCACCAATATGCAACTCCTAATGAATCAATGAGCACCAGTGGTTGTTAAAATCACCCAAAGGAATATTCTTGCAAAAAAAAAAAATGGAACCCAAATTTAACCACATCCTGAGTACAGCTACCAGTTTACAGGAAACATTGTAAAATTGGTATTGGCAAAAATCCATACTGTGGGAAACTCAATAGTACAAGCAGTTTTGTTTTTTACCATAAAAAGAAAGAAGAGAAACGCATAGAAACTTTAGATTTAAAAATACCAAAGAGATACATCAAGCAATCAGAATATATAGACCTTGTTTGATCCTTATTCTTGTAAGTAATTTTAAAAAGACAACCATTATGACATTTATGAAACAATGGGGGAAAAGATCTTATGATTTATCTAAACTAACATTTTCCTTTAATTATGTACATTTTACCCTGCCCTACCCAACCTTGTTCTCCTGGATAAAGAACACAGAATTAAAAAAGAAAATTAGATTACTTCTAACCCTTGAGAGGTCTGGGTCAAGGGCCCACTTACCATGTCTAAATAACTAAAAAACATTCTCTGAGTTGAGGTAATTCCCTCCTCTCACCATAAGAACCCATAGAATTTTGGGTAAGGGCATACTGGCAGGCAGCTTTTTGGGGAAAGTGGTTCCAAGGAAGAGAAGTAAGAGTCTTGGAAGACAAAACAAGGAAAAGGGGGGAAACCACCCCAAGTGTAGATTATCAAATTAATCACCACTATGGGCAACTGGCTAGATCCTTCAAGGGGTTCTGCAAAGAGCCCTGTAGAATATAGGTCTGAATTGTCTCCCTGAGGGGACAAAAGAGAGGAATATCTATCCTTGGTTCTGGGTTCTACCAGTCAAGGGTTGCCCAAGGAGGGCTTGCAATCTAGCACTTCTGGGTTTGCACACGTGTCACAATGGCCTCAGAGCATGGTAGCATGGGGAGATTTGATCTCCAGTCTCCCATCCATGGTTTGCCCCCTTCTTTTCCCTTTGGGTTTATCCCAAGTCACAGGGGAGACTTTCACACATGCACATGGACATTCTCCCCACACCTCCAAGCTCCATTTAACCCTCCCGCACAAACAGCTCCTCCTGAGCCACCTGGAACACTGACACACTTCTCAGGAAGACAGACCTGGGAAGAGGCCCCAGCAGGCTCGAGAGCCAGTCCACAGCCTGCTGGGCAGAGAATTTGGGGGTCCAGGGCATCCAGAGCATAGCCTAGGGCAGGGGGCAGGGTTCTGGGTGGGCATGTCCCGTTGGTCATGTGCTGTGGTTGGAAAGTGGTCAGAGTGGGTCTTTTAAAGAATGGGACCCCAGGCAGGGCCCCTACTGCTTAGGCCAAAAAGCAGTGCCAGTTCTTTTCTACCCACAGACTTTACACTATCAGGCTCTGGAATCATAATTTTGTTCATCTTGGCCCAGGTCGCAACCAACAACATTAGGGAAACTTCTCACCTGTTCAGTTTCTTCATTGGAAAAGGGAGGCTGCTGGGGGGGTTAAAGGAGGCAGTGTTATGCAAACACCTACTCTGTGCCTGGCATGCAGGAGCTCTCCACAGTGGGCAGGTCTGTGAGGGTCCAGAAGTGCTGCCTCCATTCAACGGCATCAGGGTCAGGGTTTGAGCCCAGGGTGGAGAGGACAGTTCAGGGAAAGGGCCCAGACTGGAGGCAATGAGATTTTTCTTTGTCTGGTACAATTTTCCTGGAAATGTACAAAGAGTAATTTTGATAGGTTTTCAACAGAGTCCCAGACTTTTTTAAGAGTTTCTCTAGATCCCACTGTAAGCTCCTTGAGGACAAAGCTGCATATTGTTTTCTAATAAAACCCTAGCTCTTAGCATATTGCCTGGCACATAACTGAGTACACTCAGGGCTCAGTTAAAAAATCACTGGATGGATGATTTCAAATTATACATGTATTTCTTTAACGGGAGATTCTTGTTTCATACGTTGGCGTCAGTTTCCGCAGATATCTCAAACTGGAATCATTCTCTTCCTCAGCCCTCCTCCTTCCCCAGTCCCCGCCTCAGTGGGCAGCACCACCAGCCCCACACCCTCGCAGGCATGGCAGCATGACTCCCTCATTTATCCTCGATCAGTTGCCATGTCCCCATGCTCCTATCCATTTAGTTTTTAAATTTATTATATTTGATTCACTACCACAAACCTAGTTCAGGCAACGATTGTCTCTCCTCTGAGATACTGCAGCACTTAGCTGCTCATGTTCCCTGAATATATCCTCCCCATTGCAGCCAGAATAACCTTTACACATCTGACCACATCCCTGCTGGGCTTAGAGTAGAATCCAAGCCCTTGACACAACCAGCAGGACTCTTTGGTATCTGTCATCTGCCCCACTTGTAAGATCCTTGACCGCTGTCTTTGTCTTATATTTCTTTGTATCTCCTGTGGTCAGCCAGAAATGAACATCGTTTTCAAAAACCAAAACCATTTTTTATCTATTGAGAAAACTATAAAATTTTAATTAAATCGTTGACTTAAGCTATCAAACCTCAGAGATGAACCAGGGCTATCTAAGCCAATATCTTCCCCTCCCTGAGTAACTTGTGATGAACACGGACCACATATATGTTAGGTACTTTGGTGCAGTGCTCTGGGCTCCTTGCACCAACCTTCCTTTGGATATGAAATTAATTTAGTTCTGGAGTGAGCCACTGGGCTGTTTCTGGAAATCACCATTTTTCTTTGGAGTGGCCTGAACTGACTTCTGACACAATTAAGACATGCGGCTGCCCAAGAGAACCTGTGCTCATCTGCCTCAGAAAAACTATCCTCAGGAATGTATTTTCCTCCTACAGAATTTTAATCAGAAATCATGCAACTGGTCTGCTGTTTCCATCATGCTAGCTGTGCACTCACATCAGTTTTCTCATCGATCAGAGGGCCACCTTCCACTGTTTGCTGAAGGGAGAGTATTCATGGACAGCAGCGGGATCTCAATTTCAGTTCAGTTCAGTTCAGTCGCTCAGTCGTGTCTGACTCTTTGCGACCCCATGAATCGCAGCACGCCAGGCCTCCCTGTCCATCCCAACTCCCAGAGTTCACTCAGACTCATGTCCATCGAGTCAGTGATGCCATCCAGCCATCTCATCCTCTGTCATCCCCTTCTCCTCCTGCCCCCAATCCCTCCCAGCATCAGAGTCTTTTCCAATGAGTCAACTCTTTGCATGAGGTGGCCAAAGTACTGGAGTTTCAGCTTTAGCATCATTCCTTCCAAAGAAATCCCAGGGTCGATCTCCTTCAGAATGGACTGGTTGGATCTCCTTGCAGTCCAAGGGACTCTCCAGAGTCTTCTCCAACACCACAGTTCAAAAGCATCAATTCTTCGGCGCTCAGCCTTCTTCACAGTCCAACTCTCACATCCATACATGACCACTGGAAAAACCATAGCCTTGACTAGACGGACCTTAGTCGGCAAAGTAATGTCTCTGCTTTTGAATATGCTGTCTAGGTTGGTCATAACTTTTCTTCCAAGGAGTAAGTGTCTTTTAATTTCATGGCTGCAGTCAC
>SJYQ01104530.1:326544-345303 GCA_006410935.1 Redunca redunca
TGGAATGAAAACTGACCTTTTCCAGTCCTGTGGCCACTGCTGAGTTTTCCAAATTTGCTGGCATTTTGAGTGCAGCACTTTCACAGCATCATCTTTCAGGATTTGAAATAGCTCCACTGGAATTCCATCACCTCCACTAGCTTTGTTCGTAGTGATGCTTTCTAAGGCCCACTTGACTTCACATTCCAGGATGTGTGGAATGTGACAAGATTCCAGATCTTTTTTGTACAGTTCTTCTGTGTATTCTTGCCACCTCTTCTTAATATCTTCTGCTTCTGTTAGGTCCATACCATTTCTGTCCTTTATTGAGCCCATCTTTGCATGAAGTGTTCCCTTGGTATCTCTAATTTTCTTGAAGAGATCTCTAGTCTTTCCCATTCTGTTCTTTTCCTCTATTTCTTTGCAGTCATCTTTAAATAGAGACAGAAACTGTATGTGTCTGATGAGGTTATTTTGAAGATTAAATGAGATGAAGTGTGTATCGAGTTGAACATCTTGTTGTAAAGGTTTTTATAAATGTCAAGTATTTAGGTTTGTTATGCTTTGTTTTAAAACAAGATTTGGGGGAGCTAGCAAAATTGTAAGATAAATATAGGAAAATGACAAAGTCAGACTTTTTTTTTACTTAAAAAAAATTGTTTATTTTTGTGTCTGCTGGGTCTTCGCTGCTGTGAGGGCAATGAAGTTGCCCTAGTTGCGGTGCAAGTCTCTCGCTGCAGTGGCCTCTCCTGTTACAGATCTCAGGCTTTAGGGTGCGGACATTGGTATCTGCAGCATGTGGGCCCGTTGCAGCTCCTGGGCTCTAGGGTATAGGCTCAGCAGTTGTGGAACCTGGGCTCAGTTGCTCCACAGTATGCAGGAATCTTCCTGGATCAGGGATTGAACCGGTGTCTCCTGCATTGGCAGGTGGATTCTTTACCACTGAGCCACCACACAGTCAGAGTTAAGAGGGACACGGCATCATTGAAGAGACTCACGAGGGTTTAGCTTTCTGACATTGGATACCAAGTTCGTTCATTTGTTTGATCAGCATTTAGTTTTGAGCAGTTCTTGGCATGCAGCTTATACAAAGGAGTAAAAGACCTTCTTTGTGCTTCTGAATGGGAAGAATCCAGAGAGAGCCAACTAAAGCACTGTGGCAGGGGTTGTGGGAGAGATGGAAGGGGACTTGTGCCAGGGCTTGTCTGGGGAGCAGCCCTCCCAAACGAGCTGGGTGTTCAGTTACGTCCTCGTCCTGACGACATATCTGGTTCATGTTCGTGTTTCAGCAGCCACCTTGGGGTGGAATGTGACACAGCGAGAAGATGGCCAAGATTAGCACCCAATACTCCCACCCCACCAGGACACACCCCTCGGTCAGGACCACGGACAGAGATCTGGATTGCCTTGAAAACGGTCTCAGCAGGTAGGATGGGCTTTAACTTCATGCCTGGAACAGGTTGTTCCCATAGCTGCTCTTGACCAGGGAGAAAGAATGCCTTAGCCTGTGGGCAGGACAGGTTGAAGGGTGGAGGCTGTTCACAGCACTCCTTCTAACTGCATGACTCCTCCCAACCCACACTGAAGTAGTTTTTATTCTCATTTTAGAGATGTGGGAAAATGCTCCAAAAGTTATATAACTTTGGGAAGGCAAGAAAATAAAGATTAAAATGCAGCAGATTAAACACGACTGTAAAAACGTCCCCAAAGTGCCACACTTTCCCTTGTGTACATCAAACATTTATCAGGCTCTGTCTGCACCAGGGACTGTCCTGGGCACTGGGGTGGAGTACTCTCCCCTCATTTCCGGGGAGAGTCAGGACTCAGTCATGCTCATGGACTTGGGGGAAGGGACCATGCCTGCCAGCAAAGCCATCAGCACCATGGATGATGTCCGACATAGGCAGTCACCTGGAAATCTGGGGCCTCTACTTCAAGCCCTGTTCCTAACTTACTGGGAGACCTGGGAAAATGCACTAAACCCTCTATGCCTCAGATTCTTTAACTGTAAAATGGAGCAGCATTGGGAAGTGGGAGTATCTATTTGGTACAGACGGACTTACTTTTTTTTGATGCTTCTTAAATTGTCAATGAGTTGATTGAGTTAAACCAGAAAAACTGTATTTCCAATATCAATGTTATTTTTGTCCCACATATATAGCACTGAAAACTTCTCCCGCCCATGAAATTGCACGTTATCTAAGGCCCAAAAATGCAACGACAGTCCCTCAGCCCTCGCATCCCCGGCACTGGCCCTCCTCCACCGTTTCTCCTCACTCACTTGTATATGTCTCTTCCTCTCTCAGATGCACATTTCATTTTTTTGTGTCCAGGTTCTTTGTCCCAGGTCCTTAGCAAACTCTGCTTGTGAGTGATGGACAATAGTTTCCCTATCACTGCAAACTTATGCAGTCTTTGGATCCCCACTTTCTGGGATTCAGGCAAAGGAAGGAAAGTCTCAAAGCATGCCAACAGATGTTTATTCCCTCCTACTCTTGCAAGTTGGTGCTGAGACCCAGGAAATTTTATATGACTCAGGGGCATCAGAAATTCTCACCCTGCCCAAATCTCTCCCTGCTAACTGACTGACGGTCAGTTCCATAACTGAGGGCTCCTTCCTTTAGCTAAAAGCATTGCCCTTATTTAAAAGGGGAAAGAACACTGTTAGGACAGTTACCTGCTATTAAAACTTTGGTATATATTAATCATTTCTTTCCCACACCAGAGCTGATCAGTTCAGTTCAGTTCAGTTCAGTCGCTCAGTCGTGTCTGACTCTTTGCGACCCCATGAACCGCAGCACGCCAGGCCTCCCTGTCCATCACCATCTCCCGGAGTTCACTCAGACTCACGTCCATCGAGTCCGTGATGCCATCCAGCCATCTCATCCTGGGTCGTCCCCTTCTCCTCCTGCCCCCAATCCCTCCCAGCATCAGAGTCTTTTCCAGTGAGTCAACTCTTTGCATGAGGTGGCCAAAGTACTGGAGTNTCACAGCATCATCTTTCAGGATTTGAAATAGCTCCACTGGAATTCCATCACCTCCACTAGCTTTGTTCGTAGTGATGCTTTCTAAGGCCCACTTGACTTCACATTCCAGGATATGTGGCTCTAGATGAGTGATCACACCATCGTGATTATCCGGGTCATGAAGATCTTTTTTGTACAGTTCTTCTGTGTATTCTTGCCACCTCTTCTTAATATCTTCTGCTTCTGTTAGGTCCATACCATTTCTGTCCTTTATTGAGCCCATCTTTGCATGAAACATTCCCTTGATATCTCTAATTTTCTTGAAGAGATCTCTAGTCTTTCCCATTCTGTTCTTTTCCTCTATTTCTTTACATTGATCGCTGAAGGCTTTCTTATCTCTTCTTGCTATTCTTTGGAACTCTGCACTCAGATGCCTATATCTTTCCGTTTCTCCTTTGCTTTTCACCTCTCTTCTTTTCACAGCTATTTGTAAGGCCTCCCCAGAGAGCCATTTTGCTTTTTTGCATTTCTTTTCCAGGGAGATGGTCTTGATCCCTGTCTCCTGTACAATGTCAGGAACCTCATTCCATAGTTCATCAGGCACTCTATCTATCAGATCCAGGCCCTTAAATCTATTTCTCACTTCCACTGTATAATCAAAAGGGATTTGATTTAGGTCATACCTGAATGGTCTAGCGGTTTTCCCTACTTTCTTTGAGTCTGAATTTGGCAATGAGTTTATGATCTGATCCATAGTCAGCTCCTGGTTTTATTTTTGTTGACTGTATAGAGCTTCTCCATCTTTGCCTGCAAAGAATATAATCAATCTGATTTCGCTGTTGACCATCTGATGATGTCCATGTGTAGAGTCTTCTCTTGTGTTGTTGGAAGAGGGTGTTTGCTATGACCAGTGCATTTTCTTGGCAAAACTCTATTAGTCTTTGCCCTGCTTCATTCCGCATTCCAAGGCCAAATTTGCCTGTTAGTCCAGGTGTTTCTTGACTTCCTACTTTTGCATTCCAGTCCCCTATAATGAAAAGGACATCTTTTTTGGGTGTAAAACCTCCTGAAGAAGGGGCTGAAGAGGGGCTTCAAAGAGGGTTTCTTCAAAGAGGGTTGCAATAAAAGGGAAAAGAGGCCCAAGGGGGACTTCCCTGTTGGTCCAGTGGCTGAGACTCCAAGTTTTCAGTGCAGGAAGCCTGAGTTCCATCCCTGGTCATGGAACTAGATCCCACATGCTGCAACTAAAAAAAAAATAAAATAAAATAAGTCCAAGCATGGCACACAACAAGAAAGAGAGGCTCCCTGGAGACATGAGGCTCCTAGGATCTTGGGCCCCAGGGAGAAGGACAGAGGCTGTCAGGATCAGGAGCATGTGAAGCAACATGGAAATTGTCCCCATTGCTCCCTTTTGCTTCAGGCAGGACAGAGCCAGAGCATCTCTGGGATCCAAGCTCCCTGGGGTCTGTGTGGCTTCTCCCAGTGGGAGAGTCAAGAGAAGGCAGGCCCAGCAGGTGGGCTGGTGCTCTTGCCCAGAGTGCCTGCTCGACCCACACCACCACCACACGGGCCAGCTCTGCCCGACTCATCCCGGCTCTGCCTCAGCAGGTGGCCAGCAAGTCCCATCTGGTCTGAAGGCTGTTCAAGAGCCTCTGGTTTCCCAGAGCCTCTCTGTGAGCTCAGGTTGGGCCCACGCACACTCAGAGGATGGGTCCGCCACACAGCAGGGGCTCTGAAATGCTGCCCTTGGACAGTCCTCTCTGCCATCTCCCCCGGGTGATGCCACGCCCTCCCCTCCCCTGCTCAGCATCCCCAGGACAGCGTGGTGACCAACAGCACAGGCTTGCGGCCACTCTGCCAGGTTTGAAAACTGGCTCTGAAAAGCTGATCAACAGCTCCAAGCCTTAGTTTCCTCATCTGCAAAATATGCTAGCTCTGACCTCAGAGAGCAGCAGTGAGGTTAAAACAGGGCAAAGCTCATGGCACAGCCCCTGCCATGCAGTAAGCACTTATCACCACTCCCTGCTGGTCTTGGAAATGCTCACCTCCATGGGCCTTCTCTGTGTCCCAGGCTGAAGCCTTTTCTGACCGCTCTGACCTCAGATAGCCCCAGCTGTTCTGACACCTGGACGGGCCACTTCCTGCCTGTGTCCACATCAGGCTGTCTCAGCCTGACCACCAGTCAAGTCTCACTGAGCCCCGCTGGGGGCCATGCCCAACAACACATGTGGTGAGAGCTTGTTGACAGATTAGCGCAGAGTCCCATGGAAACACTAGAGAGCTCTCAAAAGGTGAGACAGGAAAAGAGCTTCCTTCATGAGAAGCATTATCTCACAGAGGCAGGAGTGGGTCAGCAAACGTTTCCAAGATGGTTCCTTAGCATCACTGAGGATTGAGAGCAGGAGTTCACACTGGGGATGGTACAGCCTTGGGCCAGAAAGCTTCGTCCAGGCCCCTGCCCTGCTTCTCTGAGCAGCCTAACATCTGCCTATGGACAGACCAATTTTCCCTGTAAGATTTATCTGAGCAAAGGACTTTGACACAGTCACATAAAATTTTTAAAGTTTCCAATCACTATTTTGAGGGAGGAAATGGAATCTGAACGAATCATAGATCTTTGCCTTGAAATTCCAATCCTTTTAGAAAGTTTTTGGAGAAATAATTACAAATGGGTGTCCTTGAATATGAATCACTCTTTATCCTCAGTGATATCACCCGGCTGTGCTGGGAACCTGTGTGTTGGTTGGCCCTTTGCTGAGGGCCCCCCAAAGAGGGAAGACGTCATCTTCCTATCCCCTGAGACATCTCTCTTCCCAGCTCTTTCACCAAATTAGAGACCGGTTTCCATTTCTCTTTTAAATCACTGAGATCATTTTGCTTGTGAAGAGTCATAAGGAAGGATCAAAGTCTTTCCTTTGAACAACAACACAAAAAAATTAAATTTATACCTTGAAAAGACCAGAAATAAAAATATCTTGCATTTTGCTCTTTCTTTTTAGATCTGTTTCACTGACTCAATTATTTACGAGCTCTCTGGCATATTTTTGCAGATAATGCAATAAAGACTTCAGAACCTGCTGCAGAGAATCGCAGCTAGCACCAAGGACACCTCAACCCCCAGAGCCATCTCCTGGTGTAGCTATTCCAGATGAGCTGTTGGGCATAGAGGGTCGTGTCCTACAGAGGAGGAGACTTCTTCATGCTGCTTCCTGAGCAGACCCCAAAGCAATTATCACAAAACCATTTGCAACCTGCTTCCCCAGGACCAAAGGCAAGAATGCAGTGACCTCAGTTCCCTGGTCACATGTGGCTGGGGCAGCACCTGCCCGTCACTCTAGGTCCTCGGGGCTTGGGAGGAGATGAAAAATAATGTGTCACACTCTCCACCCTTGCTCTAAAAGGTCACTTCTGTTTACTCGCATGTCCCCAAAGTCACTAGAGGAAGACACCAGATCCACAGAGCACAAAGGTAATTACCGGTTTCCATTCTGATGAGAACCTCTGCTTCCTCCAGTGACAGAAAAGCCTCACCCCATGGACATGAATTCCTCTGTATAAATAAACGCAGAAGATGAGCTTTACACTTTGAAAATGACCTTGTCTTTCAAAACAGTCAGTTTCCTGTGTTTCACCAGTTGTCCTTGTTGCTGATTACCGACTTCCCAGGGCTTCTTCCTGTAGAGGTAGCCTCACCACCGAGAAGTAGTCTGCGAGTGGGAGGCAACGTTGGGTTGTCCTGGCCTGATCTGCTCGTTCTATAGAGCCTGAGGCCTGTCAAGTCCTCAGCTAGCTCCTGGCAGGACGGGGCCTAGCCCCTACTCTCCACCTTCTGTATTTCCCTTCAAGGTTCTGAATCTCTTATCTTGCAGAGATTGCCAGAAGGTTCTCCCTTTCATTAGTACCTGTGTGTCCCTGAGGACTCAAAATGTCACCTCAGACATTTGTTTCCTCTCCTCCCACCCCATCTCCCCTTCTGTCTACCTTGTGAAACCAGTTTCTCTGAGGAGTAACTCATTAGATTTGCTATTATTTGGGTATCTCCCAGGCGTTTAAAAAGGGTAGAGATTCTGGAGCTAGAAGAAAGACATCAGGGTAGAACTTTGGGCATCAAGAAACAATTAGGGAGATGCATCCAGAAAATAAAAGCCCCTTGGGTCCCTTGGACTTACATCATATAAGACCCTTCCTGTTCCTCACAACTAAATGTGCCTTTTGGGACTTGGGTGTTTGAACAAATCAATTTTTCCTTTGTTTCCTTTTCAAAGACCAGGAAAATTAAACTCAGGGAGGGTAAGTGACAAGCCCGCAGTACACCTAGCTAACAGGTGTTGGGATAGGGACTCAAACCCAGGCCTCCAGGTCCCCCGCTCTGCTGCCTCCCCTTCCAGTGGACGTCATCGGTCCAGGCCACATGCAGTGGCTCTCACTGCTGTGAGCTGCAGGCTTGCTTTGAAATCTGGGGTGAGTTCTGCCCCTCTCACTCACCCACAAGCCCTGATGTCATGCGCCTGGAGTCTTCTGCTGTGGATGCAAGTAAGTCTGCTTTCAGGAGGTGCTCCCACACAATTAGCAGAAACCAGACTAGGCAGAAATGCTGGGCTGACTGCCTGGTGCCTGGAGCTCCCTAAGGAGCTGGTGGGGACAGAACACCTTCATCCTGGAGGCCATCTCCAGATCTTCCGGGCACACAGGCCATGCGGAGCTCCAGCCCAGCTGCTAGTTGCTGCCCCCACCTCCAGCTCCCCACCCCCAGGCATGCCAGCTGCTTGGAACCAGGGATTGGAGAGATGGATTCACTTGTCCCCCTGCCTCCTCCTCCTATAACTGACCTGTGCCTTGGAACATGCATTCCCAGCTTTGTGGTACACAATACTAGAAGGGCAAGGGAATTGTAGCTTCCTAACTGTAGCAGGGCCTCTGATAGGGTCTCTCTTTTTAAATTAGTTAATTTTATTTTTGGTTGCACTGGGTCTTCGTTTTGGCGTGCAGGCTTTCTCTAGTTGCAGCAAGTGGGGGCTGCTCTTTGTTGCAGTGCCCAGGCTTCTCATTGCAGCTGGTTCTCTTGTTGCAAAGCATGGGCTCTAGGTACATGGGCTTACCTAGTTGCAGCACGCAGGCTCAGCAGTTGTGGCACGTGGGCTTAGTTGCTCTGCAGCATGTGGAATCTCCCTGGACCATGGACTGACCCCATGTCCCCTGTACTGGCAGATGGATTCTCATCCACTGTCAGGGGAAGTCCTGACAGGGTCTCTTATATGTATAAGGTTGAGGTGTGAGTGGCCTCTTATGAGATGAGAGATAGAATTCAATTAGGTGCTTTGGCAATTAAAAAAAAAAACATGGCCACACAGTGCAGCTAGGGGAATCAGAGTCATGTCTCTAGTGGCATGCTACAGAACTCAGTCCTCAGTTCAGCTTAATCCCTCAGTCGTGTCCGACTCTTTGCGACCCCACGGACTGCAGCACGCCAAGCTTCCCTGTCAATCGCCAACTCCTAGAGCTTGCTCAAACCGATGTCCATCAAGTCGGTGATGCCATCCAACCTATCCTCTGTCATCCCCTTCTCCTGCCTTCAGTCTTTCCCAGCATCAGGGTCTTTTCCAATGAGTCAGTTCTTCACATCAAATCAAGAAAGTATTGAAGTTTAAGCTTCAGCGTCAGTCCTTCCAGTCAATATTCAGGACTAATTTTCTTTAGGATGAACTGGTTTGATCTCTTGGAAGTCTAAGGGACTCTCAAGAGTCTTCTACAACACTACATTTTGAAAGCATCAGTTCTTCAGTGCTAAGCATTCTTTATAGCCCAACTCTCACATCCATACATGACTACTGGAAAAACCCTAGCTTTGACTAGAAGACGGACCTTTGTTGGCAAAGTAATGTCTCTGCTTTTTAATATGCTGTCTAGGTTGGTCATAGCTTTTCTTCCAAGGAGCAAGCATCTTTTAATTTCATAGCTGCAGTCACCATCTGCCTCAACCATGTCCTATTCAACGTTTGTTTTAATTAGAAAATACAGAAGGCAGATTCATGAGTGGGTGACAGCAGGCTTTGAAATGGGATGGAATGGCATTCAAATCTCAGTTTTTCCAGTTGGCTACGTGACCTTGGGAAAGTTATTTAATCTCCCTGAACCTCAGTTTCATTCTTATAACGTTGTTATATGATTTAAGTGATAAAATGTAAGTGGCTGACATACAGTAAGCAGTCAATAAATGGAAGTATCCTCGATATGGGGAAGCTGACGGAGAGAAGAACCTGCTGGCTGTCAGGGCTGAGCAGAAACTGCCTGGAGGAGACATGGTGTGGTAGTGAGCTCCCCCCGTGCTGGAGACAGCAGGGCTGTTGCAGAAAGGAAGAGGCAGTAGCTTGGCGGCTGGGTTGTGGAATTCTGACTTCTGATCACTCACTGGGGAGACACAGAGCCTTTACCCTGACAGTAATTCTTGCTTACTTCTTCAACCGTGTTGCCACCTTGTTAAGAAGGCTGATTAGGTTGGAATAGGTCATGTGATCGAATTAATTTGTCTTGCTTGGGCTCTTCAAGACTCAAAGGATGAAGTGCAAATCCTTAGAGGCCAGTGCCTGGATGGCTTTTAATCAGGCTGATCAGACTTCAGCCCCAGGAAGTTTTAAAGGGAAAGAAAGGAAGACAGGCCCCAACAGAGAGAGCTTATTACAGGAAATTCAACAAACACCAGGCTCTGCTAATGCTCAGACTTTTTGCCCTGAATTGCACAAGGGAAGGTCCTCCGCCCCTACCTTGGCAAAAGGGCACAGCAGAAGTGGACTTTTATTTGAAAGCACTATACAAATATGAAGCCAATTCATTACAATATTTCAGGATCCTCCTCTTAATCAGCAGTTTCCTGCCGCACATACACACTGGGACAGAGGGCAAGGGAAGACCTCTTGAAGGAGGCGGCACTTGATCTGGCTTTAGAAGATAGGGTTTCAGCATGCAGAGATGTGTGTGAACCAGAATCCTTCTTCTGGAATCCTCATGTGGAAACAACTGCTCTGGCTCCAGAGGCAGACACGGTACCTCCCCCACCCCAACCCCCTGCCCTCGGTGCTCTAATAAGGACCACTTACTGCTGGATGGCCCCTTTCACATAGGCTATGGGCAGTGGCCTCCTTGCCATAAAGGAAAGGCCACGTTATCCTAAAAGCCAGGATCTGCTGGAACACGAACTAAAGTGTGGAGACCTGGGGTGAGGATCTCTGACAGCGGCATTCCTCTTTAAGCAGAGCATCTGGCCATCTCAGTCCTCAACGTGTCCAAGAGGTGGATGAGCTGGAAATCAATTTTGCTTGCTGCATATTTGATTTCCTAGGACCCACTTGCCATGCGAGGAGACATCGTCAGAACTGCAGGAAGGCATTGCCATGGAGACTAGAGGACTGGCTGAATCCAGGCAAAGCTCCTTCACCAGCCAGGGTCCCACCAGGTAACTGACCGGTTTCGGCCCTCAGCTTGGGAAAGAGGAGATAGAGGCAGAAACGAGATAAGTCTTAGGAAGAAATGGTGGATGAGGGTGGGGTTGCAGATTTGGAGAAGAAAGGGGCAGGAGAGGCAGAGGCAGAAATCGATCAGGGAGTAATTTCCTCTTGGGTCAGGTGTTCTGAGCTCAGAAAAATCTAAGAAAAACTGCCTTTATCTGAAATTGTTCTCATAAAAAAATGATATCGAGGTACTTGTTCAATTCTGAAAGAATTCAGGGAAAAAAAAAAAAAAACGCCAACCAGAGAAGTTTCAGAAAAGAATTCAGAAAGAAGACCAGCCCTCCAGGGGAGACTGCGGGGTGGACCACGGTGGAGGCAGATGGCAGTGGCGGCTCTGTCTGAAATAGCCCCTGGCAGGTCTGCAGTCATAAGTGCCTAGACTGCATAGCACACTTCCTTGCAGAAGCATTTGAAAGATTAACTAGGCTCTGAGCTCTGTCTCTGTTCTGATGACATCTGTCCTCCAGCATCAATAACTGTACCACCCGGAGGATGTCATCTCACCTTTCAGATCTCGTCTGAAGATGCATCTGGTAACATGAGGGCTGCTGCAGAGCCCACACTGGACAGTCAGCAAATGCTGGGCTCATTATTTCCTTCCACTGATTTTTTTTTTTTTTTTCATCCAAAGCCAGAGTTTCATACAGTAGTGTGTTCTACAGTTTCTGCTTAAAGAGTATTTCAAAAAAATTAATTTGTCTAGTTATTCTTCATGTTTTTCATGGTAGAGGATTATTTATTTCACTGGCTCCTTGTAGCTGGGCACTTAAGTGATTTGCAGTGGGTTTTTTCATCTTATTAATAAAATGCTCTCTTGAGGCCTGTTGATTATAAGGATGAGAACACCTTCACCTCAAATGGAGAGAGGAAGGCTAGAGCAAGGCTGGAATAAGCTAAGATCCAGGCCACCTCATGGAAATGGAGATGGTGGGGCTGATGAGGGGCTCTGGGGAGGCAGCCGCCTTCCCTGTCTCGTTTCACTAACAGCATTTCATGATCCGTGTGCTCTTTCCTGCATGCCTCCTCTGTGTCTGGCTTTCTCTTCTCTCACCTCAGCGGATACAGGCTGAAAACGGCCTGCACCATACGATCCTGAGCTGTAACACCCAAGCCCATCTTGGAGTAGTTTTGAGTTCAGAGGCTTGAGTGACTGAGTCTCTGTGGGTCAGTCGTCCGTTGCCCATCCCTGAGCCTGCTGGCCGAGGCTCGAGCTCTGTTCCACCCCTCAGCAGAGGGAGGACCTGAGTGGGTGGAGTGTCAGAGCAGAGAGGTTGGGCCAGGCAGGCACCTTGACATTCATCTGCTGCAGCAGCTATAAGCCTCTCCGTTCTGTTTGTGGGATATTCCTGCGCTTCGTCTGTTTTTAGGCTATGGTCACAAGTGTGTGATGGGGATCAAAGTATGTGACAATTAATGACTCCATACCAGGTTGCTCAGCACAGATTTGGGGGGACAGTGCCTTGTACTGTGGGTGCCAAGTCAGGGAAACCAGACACCAAGAAACAGAGTTGAATATCTCGGCCCAAACTCCCCCCACCCCCTCACCTCCTCCAAATGTCCCCCACCACTGCTGAGACTCAGGAGGTGGGGCTGAGGGAAGGTGTTACAGGGAAAGCTGGAGCTGAGATGAGCTCTAGGCATGTGGGCTACCTGGGTTCAGGTGCTTGAGGCCTGGACCGGGTCTGTGCACATTGAGGTCAGTGCACATTGCAAAGGGACTTCTTCACAGGCCTGGAGAGAAAATAAAAGTTTGTATGAAAAGCAATTCATAGGACAAGAGTTGGGGAAAGAACCTAGGTTGTATCTGGGTGCTTGCTCCATTAAACTTGCTCTGAATTTTTTCCCTATTTGGAAATTGTATTTTTTTTCTGTTCCTCTGCTTACCAGTCATAACAAAGAGCTCTACATGGGGCAAAAGGAAAAATGAGCAGAAAAACTTGCTAAGGCCCCAGTGGAAGGATCATGCCTTTGATGGAGTCCAGGCATTAAAGTGACAAAGCCACAATGAAAATAGTATCCCTTACGGAGGAAGCTCCATCCCAGGTGGCAGAGGAGGGAGGAAGAAGCAGTTCTGGGGAGTGGGAGCAGGGGTAGGGTCAAACCTGAGCCTGCCTCCTGCCGGGGGATCCTGTCCAGCCGGCATCACTGCCCCTGCCCCCACCCTCTGGGAGGGGGCTTCCGCCTCCTTCCACTGTGCCCTGGCTGCCCATCTGTGTCCTTCCAGGTTGTCACGCCTCATCATCTCGCTCCATGCCTGGACTTCCAGGCATTTACACCAGGAGGACCAGAGGCCTGACTCTTTCCTGGAGCGTTTCTGCGGAGCCGAGCTCAAAGAGGTGTCCAGCCGAGAAAGCCATGTCCAGTTCAATGTGGGCAGCCAGGAGCCACCAGACAGAGGGAGAAGGTAAGGGAGATGGGGCCACTTCTACCAGCTAGGGCTGGAAGCACTTGCTGCTTATGTGGTCCAGTGTGGATTAACCCAGCTGGAACATCGGTGCCCAGGTATTCCCTGAAGAAAGGGTCTGTTCTGGGGTTACACTGCATGCTCTAAGTGTCTCCGTCAGACTTCAAGAAGCCCTGCAGGAGATGAAGCCCTTTAATCTGAGGCCCCAGCCTCAACTGAGCTCTGACCCTGTCCTTTGCGGTGCCCCCCAGCACCCTCTGCTGATGGTGCCTTCAGAATCGCACCTGCAGGACGTTGGCCTCACCGGTCTCTCCATCAAAGGACCCTCATCCTACACCCCTCATCCTACACGCACTGTGACCTCCATTGCCAGAAAACTGAGGCTTTTGTACCATGAGCCTCGGGGAGTACCTACATGGTACCCACAATTTTATGGATGGGTATAAGTGCATTCTTCTGGGGAAAAGATCTGAAGGTTGGTTAGAACTTTCAAGGGGAACCTTCCACCCCCAGGCTAGGTTGAGAACAATGAGGGGATGATAAGTGGGCTTGGGGGGAATGGGGAGAGTGTTTGTTTTTCATTAGGAGAAGGATCTGCAGAACAAGGGCTCTGAGCTCCTTGCCTGGCCCCCTACCCAGCGGGGAGCTTGTGGCTGGTGCTGCGGGGTGCAGGCACACAAAGAAGTTTGCAGGGGCTAGACTGATATCCCCTGCTCCCCCGCCCCACACAGAGCTGCTGCTTCCCCTCCCTCTCCCCTCCAGTGCTCTTGAGAAGCACCCAGCTTCTAGTCAGTGGGAGACCACTGAGCCACCACGGGTTGAATCAGTTGTCAATTAATCAGTTGTCAGTTAACAAGACCCCGTAGCAGTAGGAGAGGTAAGCCTATGGGGGAAGCAGACCTCTCAGCCTCACAGACAGGACACTTGCTCAGAACTTGCTTTAAGGGAAAGGGGGGCTTGAACAAGATCTTTAAGCTGAATTCTCTAGGTCATGCCAGAATTTAAAAGACATAAATCAAAAAAAAAAAAATAAAAAAATAAAAGACATAAAAAGAAGGGTGAAAGGAAGCATGGTTGTTGCAGAACCGACAGTCCCTATGTAATCTGATAGAGAAAATTCTGTTTTTGAGTCAAAGGAACAGAAGGGCTCAGATTGGCACCTCAAACAGGCAGAGAAAGCCCCTGGGGAGTGAAGGCTCTGAAGCTTTGGGGAAAACAGGATGGATCTTCTCGGAGCTTCAGTTTTATTTCCAGATTGGGAGGGGGGGTATATTTTTATTACAGGTTATGCAGTACATTGTGAAATGTGCAAGATATACAAGCATGCTTAAGATGAAATATGACAGTTCAAAGAAATGTCTTGCTAGTGACATCAGGAGGTCTGCATTAGTCTCCCTGCTGAGGAAGGCGTGAGAATTGCTGGCTGAGAGGCGGAGGTCTAGCGGAGCAGCATTTTCTACTGTTCCACACGAGTGTGGACAACAAACCCTTGGTCTCGTGGGCTGTGAGAAGGGTGCTGTGGAGGGCCTGAGTGCTGGGACATGTGCAGGCTCCCAGGGCTGAGCATCCCTGTGAGGGAGCTCCAGGACCACAAGGCACACGTGCTGTTCACTGCTGAGCCAGAGAGACAGGAGGGATGGAGGCTAAGGAAGAAGGGAACATGGAGAAGCGGGGTGGGGCAAAGGTGGTGTGTGGCAGGGAGGTAGGGTGCAGGGAGCAGAGAAGCGGTAGGGAGGGAAGGAGGTTTGTTAGCAAGTCAACAAACTGGTTCAGTTCCTTTGGGGCAAGCAAAGACTTCCTTGGCTTAACTGATCAAACTGTCTTCTCCACAACTTGAGATTCATGGAGACGAACACTGGACTCTGTACATTTCCCTATGTGACCAGATAAGTGGAGGACCAGGCCCCAACTTGCCACCAATGCCTGCTTAACTCACTGGAAGGTTCAGGGTGGGCAGGTGAATGCAGTGGTGCAGGATTGGAACAGAGTAATCAGGGAGGCTTCCTGGTGGAAGAAGACCTTGAATTTTCAAGGCCAAGTCCTATTAGCAAAGCAAAATGTATGCAGAAATGGGTCTTAGTTCTGCTATGGGTTTGGCCCAATGAGATTATGGGCACAGGGGTGTGGCAATCCACATGCCACTGCACCCCAGAAACCTAAACTTTCCTTTGTAATAGCACAGCTTTGATTTCTTGGGGGATTTTCAGATGATAAATTAATCCCGAAAAAAGCTATTAGAGCCACATTCTGAATGGAGGGAGGGAGGCATGGGCAGGGCATGCAGAAGTACCAAAAAAGTATTTGGCTAGATGTTCGACATCAGAGGAGAGGTGCTTTGAGAGTCAGTCTGGAGAGTCCCAGGCACTGGCTTTGACCCCCAGACCTCCTGTCCTGTGACTGGTCTGCAGTGACCACAGACAGACAAGCCGCCCTCCAGCCCTGTGAGGCCAGGCTGGCTTTCTTAAACCAGCTGTCACACACGTGAACTGGAAGTTGAGCTCACAAGGAGCACGCCTTTTCCTAAAGAACACCATCAAGAACTGCCCAGCCCAGCTTTAGATAAGCATCGCTGGGTGCAAAACCAATCCCCACCTGCTACAAGATTCTCACATAGATCTGGGGAGTGGGCCCTGAAGTTTTAAGGTGAATGTTGGGGACAGGGGTGGGGAAGAAGGGCTGAACCCTGGGGCAGCTCTGCCCTCGGTCTATTTTTTGCCCTAAGAATCAGAAGCGACCCCTGTGATGGGGTGTCTGAGGGAGGGGCCCTGTGAGAACCTCGTCCCTGCTGACCCTCTCAAAGTGCTGCTGCTGCTGCTAACTCTGTCCACCTTGGCCCAAGGCACTCAGCCTGTTCCCCTAGGAGCACCCGAGGGTGGGCACCATGCTGGGTAGCCTCTGTGCCCTCCGTAGCATCTGGTGCATTGCCTGGCATGTGCTAAAACACGAGAGGAATTGAGGCCAGGGTGCTGGATGGGATTCAAAGAGGCACTCCCCATTTATTCAGAATCCGTACGCTACCCAGTATCCATCCTCTCCTCTACTCCAAGGCATTCACCAGCACAAACTGGTCACACACACAAAAGAAGTTTGTCCCCAACGATAACAATTCCCTGTGATCAAACTGCGTGGAAAGGCCCAGGAGACAGGGGATGGGAGTCCCAGAATAACTGCCTGAGGGCAAGGAGTCCCCAGCAAGTGGACCGAGTTCAGAGTCTCTTTGCCTTCCCACAGTGATTGGCCCCTGGCCAGAAACAACACCAATACCTGCAACAACTCGGAGAAGGAGTGAGTACCTCTGCCCCCTCCCACTCCCCGCTGCCGCCCTCCTGCTGGGGACACCCCAGCTGTGTCTCCCTCCTTAGTCCTGCTGCTTCTGCCACACCCTCCAGACCCTGCTAGAACCCTGCTCCTGGCATTGGAAACCCAGCCCCACGGACAAACGTGGGGAGGGACCTCTCCGGTGAGACTTCCTTGGGCAGGTCCTCTTTTCTGCGTCTGGCATTGTTCTTATTTATAAAGTGAAGGAGTTGGATGGATAAACATTTTCAGTGCCAGCACCCTCTGTTGCTATGTATCTGAAGGTGCAAAGCCGGAGTCCCTTTACTGAGCAGTGGATCTTCTCCTTCATGATAAGAATGTACTTTTCATTCTGCGTCCTCAAGCTCCTGTGTGCCAGGGAAATGCTCTTGTCTTAAGGCTAATTTGAGCCTCTTTGGATGATGTGATCAGGATGTAATCAGTGGAAAGAGGAAATTTAAATATTTCCAGAGAGCAACCTCTTAAAACACTGGCCCACTGCAATTGTTTCCTACCACCTGATGCTGAGCTGGCAGAGAAGTTTGAAGTGTGATTCTGGCAACACCATCCAAAATCCCAAACAGGGAGTGTGTATGTGGTATGACCATTTATATATGTGAACACATGCGCATATGTGCCCCGCTCTCCAGCCTTCGTTTATGGAACAGCACGGGGATAGGTGGGGAAGGGGGAGGGTCTCAGCTGGAGCCTAGGAGGGCAATATCAGCAAGCAATGCCAATTTCTTGACTCCCAGTTGACAGAGAACTATGCCAAGGCTTTTTCTTGTTATTTCCCTTTGTTCTGATAGAATTTTTGTTTCTGTTTCCCTCCTTGAACGTTAGTTGCATTGAGGGTTTTTTGGTTGTTGTTGTCTTTTAAATTTAATTTTTTAATTGAAATAAGTTTACAATGTTGTGTTAATTTCTGGTATACAGCAGAATGATTCAGTTTTATATATTTATATACTTTTTCAGAATCCTTTCCATTGTGGTTTATCACAGGATATTGAGTATAGGTTCCTGTTCTATGCAGTAGAAACTTGTTCTTTATCCATGCTATATATAATAGTTTGCGTCTGCTAATCCCCAACTCTTAATCCATTTCTCCCTTGAAGTGAAAAAAAGAAGGGCTTCCCAGGTGGCTCAGACAGTAATAATGCCTACAATGCAAGAAATCCAGGTTCATTTTCTGGACTGGGAAGATCCTCTGGAGAAGGGAATGGCAACCCATTTCAGCATTCTTGCCTGGAGAATTCCATGGGCAGAGGAGCCTGGTGGGCTGCAGTCTATGGGGTCACAAAGAGTTGACCTGATCTCCAACTCCTAATCCATTCCTCCCCCTCAGTTGCATTTTGTTTACATAAATTGGGACATCAAATCCAGAGACCCAAATGTCAGAAAAACAAAATGATTTAATCTGCAAAATGATAGCTGTTTCGAAATGTGCTTGATGATCAAGGCAAACCTGACATCGAACACCCTTGAAAGTCCTGCAGTTGAGTAAAGACTCAGGACACCGGACTGGGCGGAGGTCTTGTGCGTGGGTCTCCAGGCTTCTCCGACCTGGGGCTAGGATGTGGGCAAGGATGGGGGTGGATGCAGTTGGCTATATCAGGCTCTGATAAATCTTTTCAGGTGGGCTCATACCATGGGTCCAAGGACCAAAGGACAAAACTGGGAACTGTTCCCAAATGGGGCCACCTGGGCACAAAGATACAGAAGTAATTCTCATGGACACCTTCCCCCTCTTCCACCACATTTTACGGCATTTTCGCTTAGTCCATGGGTTCTGAAAATTTCCTTCTCCTGATCAAATTGTTCTCAGTCAAAGCCACCATCCATTCGTAGCTCTGTGCAGGTCCCCTGAGTCAGTGCTGGGTGCATTCGGGGACACAGGTGGATGGCACGGGGTCTTCCCTAGGCCTCAGCAGGTTGGTAGCCAGAGGAAAGGCTGAAGCTTGTAACCCAGGCCACTAATCCTGAACAAGGCTGGCAGAGCCTGGTGGAATTAAACTCCCAGCAGGGCTCAGTGTGCCCGATAAGCTTGTGGGCAGCGCCCTCTGCTGGTCTCTTGGCATTAAGACTTCAGCTGCAGAAAGACCAGTAGATTCAAGAGAACAGAGGATGCGGTGACTGTCCTGATCTTCTCATTTACCAATTATAACTTTTTGTTTCTACTCAATTTATTAATATGCTCACTGTCAAAAACTTGGGACACAGAAAAGCACCCATGCACACACCCACAAAAGTATACTCTGTGTTAATAATTGAACCCCAGTATCAGAGAAAGCCCTCTTCACATATTGGCAAATATACCTCCAAGTTTTCTCTAGGTCTATGTATTGAGAATATAGATAAATAGATGCATACATACATACATGCTAAGTCACTTCACTCATGTCTGACTCTTTGTGACCCCATGGACTGGCTCCCCGATTCTCCAGGCAAGAATACTGGCATGGATTGCCTTATCCTTCTCCAGGGGATCTTCCCGAACCAGGGATCAAGCCCACGTCTCTTATAAATCCTGCATTGGCAGGCAGGTTATTTACCGCTAGCACCACATACATGTAATATATTTAATATATATACTGGTTAAGAACATTTG
>SJYQ01104530.1:346586-378677 GCA_006410935.1 Redunca redunca
GGGGGGGGGGTTGCGCTGGGGCCTGGGGGCAGGTTCAGGGAGATCCAGAACAGTCGCCCTTGGGGTTCCTCTTCGTGGACAGTCAGAAGAGCCAGGGTATGTTACCCATGGCTTTCAGAGTAGGTGTAATATACAGAGAACTAACATCTGAAATAGGGCCTAGGAGGGTGTGATTTCCTTCAGATTAAGACAGCCTGTGAGCTGCGATCCTCTGCCAGAGTGCTTGTGCAGCAACAGAATACAAAGGATCTATAAGAAACGAAAAATAACTATCCCCATATGCAGACCACCTAAGCCACACCTCCAGCCCAACCCACAGGTCCACCCCAGTTAAGAAACAGCCCAGCCTCAGGGAGCCAGCAAGGACAGCTGTGACTTGTCTCACTGCCTAGTGCTGCTGCTGCCCGAACACCAGTAAAGCCTTGCTTGAACTCCTGGTCTTTCCTGGTCTAGTCTCTCACCAGTTTCTGCTGATTCAAGAGTCCAAGGACCCCAGTCAGTAACAAGACCACCTCTGGCTTTGAGCCGGGCCTAAAGCCACACCATGCCTCAGTCTCCAAGCTATGCATCCTTGAGGATCCTCTTTCTGATTTGCACAAAGATACCACATAAGCTGGCAGAGGCCATGCTTGTCACTTCCAAGGTTTTTAAACTAAAAACTGTGCCGTGGTTGTAGATACAAACACCACCAGATCACAGCACAACCTTGAGCAGCTTTATAATACACAAAGCATTCCAAGCACATCTTGTTTTCTCATGAGAACTGCTGCAGGAGACAAGAAGCACGGGTGCGATTATCTCCATCTTACTGCTTTAGAAACCAGGGCCCAGAAGCGCTGAGTGACCAGCCTGTGGGATCCTAACTCCCTGACCAGGGATGGAACCCACATCGCCTGCATTGGAAGGTGAAGTCTTAACCACTGGACCACCGGGGAATTCCCATGGGCAAGGCCATGCCCCATTAGTAACTGGTAAAGTCAATTTGCTAGGCCATGACCAGTGTTTTTAAAGTTTTTATTGTTAATATTTTCAAACATATAAAACTGAGAGAGCACTATTATGAATCCCCTGTACCCTCACCCAGCTCCAACTGTTATCAACACTTTGCAAATTTTGGTTCATTTATCCTCCCACACCCTGTTCTTGGATGGAGGTTTTTTAAAGTGGCTCTCAGACAGTAACCATGTTAGCATGTAGCTTTAACCAGGACCCATTCTTTAAAATATAACTTCAATTTATCTCTTAAAATTTAATAATCTCTCTTCACTACTATCAAATACCCAATCCACATTCAAATTTACCTAACTGGTCTGTATTTTTAATTGAATGAAATAGATTAGATGATCTGATAGAAAATACCAGAGCATGTTTCCTGTAATAATAGTGAGTATGGCTTTTGGAAATTGTTTCTATTATATATATATAAAACCACATCTTGTGCAGTCACAAGGTAAAATATCTTTCTGTGGGCCATGACCACTAACAGGCAGCCTCTTTGATGCCCACGTGATCTGTCTTCTCCCTTAGGCTTCCTGGAGCAAGGCCTGATGGTCACGGACGACAGCCGGCTGTGGAAGCACTACACAAAGACCTTGCACTTCAAGCTGGACGTGCTGTCCCTGGTCCCCACAGACCTGGCTTATCTCAAGCTGGGCATGAACTACCCAGAACTGAGGTTCAACCGCCTACTGAAGTTGCCCCGGCTCTTCGAATTCTTCGACCGCACAGAGACGAGGACCAACTACCCCAACATGTTCAGGATCGGGAACTTGGTCTTGTACATCCTCATCATCATCCACTGGAACGCCTGCATCTACTTTGCCATTTCCAAGTTCATTGGTTTCGGGACCGACTCCTGGGTCTACCCAAACATCTCCAACCCAGAGTATGGGCGCCTCTCCAGAAAGTACATTTACAGTCTCTACTGGTCCACCTTGACCCTGACCACCATTGGGGAGACCCCGCCCCCTGTGAAAGACGAGGAGTATCTCTTTGTGGTCATCGACTTCCTGGTGGGCGTCCTGATTTTCGCCACCATCGTGGGCAACGTGGGCTCCATGATCTCGAACATGAATGCCTCCCGGGCCGAGTTCCAGGCCAAGATCGACTCCATCAAGCAGTACATGCAGTTCCGCAAGGTGACCAAGGACCTGGAGACACGCGTGATCCGCTGGTTCGACTACCTGTGGGCCAATAAGAAGACGGTGGATGAGAAGGAGGTGCTCAAGAGCCTCCCGGACAAGCTGAAGGCCGAGATCGCCATCAACGTGCACCTGGACACCCTGCGGAAGGTCCGGATCTTCCAGGACTGCGAGGCGGGGCTGCTGGTGGAGCTGGTGCTGAAGCTGCGGCCGGCAGTGTTCAGCCCCGGGGACTACATCTGCAAGAAGGGCGACATCGGGAGGGAGATGTACATTATCAAGGAGGGCAAGCTGGCGGTGGTGGCCGAGGACGGCATCACCCAGTTCGTGGTCCTCGGCGACGGGAGTTACTTCGGGGAGATCAGCATCTTGAACATCAAGGGGAGCAAGTCCGGGAACCGCCGCACGGCCAACATCAGGAGCATCGGCTACTCGGACCTGTTCTGCCTCTCCAAGGATGACCTGATGGAGGCGCTCACCGAGTACCCCGAGGCCAAGAAGGCGCTGGAGGAGAAGGGGCGGCAGATCCTCATGAAGGACAACCTGATTGACGAGGAGCTGGCCAAGGCCGGGGCTGACCCCAAGGACATCGAGGAGAAGGTGGAGCACCTCGAGACCTCCCTGGACACCCTGCAGACCAGGTTCGCGCGGCTCCTGGCCGAGTACAACGCCACCCAGATGAAGGTGAAGCAGCGGCTCAGCCAGCTGGAAAGCCAGGTGAAGATGGGCCTCCCGCCTGACGGGGATGCTCCGCAAACGGAGGCCAGTTAGCCCTGACGACACAGGTGCCGTCTCCAGCCTCCCTGGGCGGCGGTCCGTGCGACGCTGCACCGCACGGGGCTCGGCCGGGACCGAATTCTAGCTTTCCCCACCCTCTGAGCTGCGTGGCCTTGGACAGAGCCTTGGTTTTCCTCATCTAGATAATGGGACTCTTTATGTCTGTCCCAGTTAAGTGACAGGTTGCCGCAAACTCCACAAGAAACGTTTCCTGAGGCAGGGTTTTGTGAAGTGTGAGATGTCTCCAGGCCAAGAGTATAAAAAATGTGAGCACAGGAGTGTTTTTGTTTTTTTTTTTCTTAAATCCGTGGGGAATATTTAGACCCCTGAACTTCATTTTTTGTAAGTGGGAGGTTATTTACTTATCCACACCTCCTGCCCCTCACTCCACCACCTCCTGATGAGGGAGTGGTAGCAGAAGCTGAGAGTACACGTGGTAACTCAAATCGGATGCACGAAACAGCTTGGGCATATTTCTGACTTGGGTATCTCCTCGTGTGTTCTTTCATGCCATGACAGGCACAAAGAACGAAGCCAGGTCATCCCGGCTGAGGCCATTTCAAGTCTGAGAAGCAAATCCAGGTGCCCTGCCATCAACTCCTGTGAAACCAGAATCTGTTTACTGGCAAAGAGCATCTCCATTAGGGAAAGGGCCATCTCCTAACTCCCCAACAGGATTCAAAGACAGCCTCTGTCCCAGTCCCTGAGTCGGGGCCCTGGGACAGCCTGTTCTGGCCGGGAGGGGAGAGTCATGTTGGGAAAGTCTCCCAGGTTGGAGGTCGGAATGGGGTCCTAAGGCAAACAAGCTGACCACTAGGACTTTCAAGAGGCAAGACCCTTAGGCCATGTCTTTCCAAACTGTCCCTGCACCCTGAAACAGGAAGCCTCACTCTCCCTTGGAATTACATCCTGAGGCAAAGCTCTTAGACAAAAATGTGCAGAGTGTCGAGCTGGCTCTTTTTGTTTAATCCAGTATATAATATTACATTAAGATTTTAGAAGGTATCTATAGATTAGGGTTAATGGTCCATCCTCTGCTTCATACACATTGTAAATTACCCGAAGACAAGTCACTGTCCTGATGCAGAGAAGCCATATATGCAGGTTTTCCTGCTCCTCTCTCCAATCTCGTCTCCCCTTCTTCCTTCCTTCCTTCCTTCTCTTCTCTTCCTCCTCTTTTTCTTTCTTCCTATGCTCTTTTCTTCTCAGACGAGATGCCCCATGTCCTTTGGAAACCTCGAAGTCTCTGTGGTCTAAGTTATAATCCATATGCTACATAACTGGGCCCTAATGTAGTTCATACAAAAGGTGCTGCCTTTTCAAGTATGCATTTTGGATTTACATGGGTCTGTTCTGGCTTCTGCTATGGATCATTTGACCATTTTAACTTTTTAAAAGAAATTTCAAAGAACTATTAAACAAAGATGTGATCCAAGCTCTTATCATCAGCACAATGTAACTAGCAACGTGTTATCAAAATGCACATATCTTAAAAGCCTTAACTATTAATTTTGCCTACATTCATATTTACCCAGGATAAATAGAGACCTGGATTTTAAAAAATACTGAATGACTCCTGCTTCATGTTTTGTCATAAGTGAAAACTCACATGGTCACATACCCTGGGGTATGTTTCTAGGGTTAATGAGCCTGGCTTCCCCAGAGGAACGGGCACTGGTGAGCAGGTTTCACACAGGCACCGTGTGAGGGGATGTGTACAAAAAGCAGGTAAGGAAACACAAACAAGGCTGCGACATTCGTCAGAGTGAGTACTCAGAACATTCAGTTATATAAAAGGTATGTCCCAGGTGGGATGCTAAGCCTGTTGGCATCATTTGTCCCAGGTCACCAGGGGGGTGGTGGTCAGGCAGTCTAGGAAGGCATGGATGTTCAGGAAGCCAGGTAAGCATTTCCCCAGATTTGTCCAATGCTTATGCCCAAGAAGTTTGGGTAATAAGTTAGAATATGGGCTTTGGTGTGAGGGGGTTGGGACTGCTCTTGTTCAAGTCACGACTCTGCCCCTCAGGCAGGTTATTTGACCTCACTATACCTGGCTTTCCTCACCCGAAAAATGGGAACTATGTTACCCACCTCGCACAGGTGTTGTGAACAAACTTTAAAATTATACAGTATAATGAGGATGGCCCTTCAACCTCTTGGGTGCAGAAAATATCACATTATTGTCCTGGAAGAATAAATGAATACAGTTTCATCTAATTGGCCCTTGGCTGTTGAGGTTGCTGGGAAATTGAGTCTCAGATTGTTTTCAGGACTTCCATTCACTGTCTTGGAACCTGAGAAAGGTCTTGTGGGCTCCCAGCCCAGCCCGTGTGCTGCCCCTGCAGGCAGGCCCCCTCTCTGCACTGGGTCCAGCACGGGGGTCCACGCCGGGAGATAGCTTCTCTTTGTACCTTCTATGGGCATCTAAACTCATAGAGGTGTGTTTGTGTATATGTGTTTGTGTGTGTATCTGTCGGTCTCAGGAAAAACAGTCTCCAATACAAGAAAGGAAGAAAACGCTGGTGAGCACCCCTTGACGTACAGACTGACTGCAGGCTCCCTGGCAGAACCCTGGGGAGGGGGAGCTGGCCAGACCTTGCATCTGGAGCTTTGGGTCTGAGGAACCCAGCCTGGTAAAGGTTCTGATACCTCAAACTTGGGAAGTCCCAAAGCTTCTAGACCTCAAGGAACCACAATGAGCTGGGCACAGGATATCCTGGCAGTAACCAGTATAAAGAGCATCTGAAATTATTGGTAACTCAACTGGTTCAATATGAGAGAAGCCTGCTCCATCCCCCTGAAGCACTAGCCCTCAAATATCTGCTGCTACCAACGCCCTAAGTTAGGCAGGGCCAGAGACCTATTGTAACTTTGTTAAGCAAACTCTGGTCTGTCTAGAACTCCTCTGCCAGAGTTCTGTTAAATGGAAGCCAAGACAGCTTCCTTTTCTGTGTCTGGGGGCCCAGAAAATACCCCAAGGAAGGAAATGCAAAATGAAAACCGTGTGGAATAAATTGGAGAAGAAAAATGCTTCTCTGAAGTGCAGGGAGTGATTTTGCCTAGTAAAGCTGACAACTCATACCTGTGATGTGGCAACCCTACTTTTGGCTCCATATTACAGGAAAGCTTCCATGTGTGAATACCCAGAGACATACACAAATGTTTACCGCAGCATTATTTTAATTTAAAAAAAAAAAAAGGAAAATAACCAAAATACCAGAATTTAAGAACACCCTTGTAGCCCACAGTTATTACATGAGGGAGGATGGGGAGCCTCTCTTCTTTTAATTTAAAACTGGAAGCATCCTGCCATCTCAGTCCTAAACTATGCCTTGGGACTGTATCACGGATCCGGACCTCAGGTATGGACCGAGACCTGACCTTGGTCGTGGATGACGCGTCTGCACCTCGGATCTTAACAGAGATGATGGACATGGATCTTGGATCTCCATGTGTCTCCTTTTTTCGACATGATGGTGGAAATGAAAGTCAGGGTCAGGAGAAGGTTGAAGTGAGCGTGATGGCAATTATAACCTTGAGAGTGAGACTGAGGGTGTCAGGGTGAATAAACAGGAGTTGGTGAGTCTAGGTGAGAGTAAAGGTGAGGCTGCGGGGTGGGGTAGGAGTGAACGTAGGAGTGAGGGTCAGCCTGGGGGTGAGAGGAAAGCCGAACCCGACAGTGAGTGTGACATTGAGCCTGAGCATGAGGACTGGGGTGAGAGCGAAGACGAAGAGCGCAGTGACGAGCCTAGACGTGCACCTTCAGCCTCCACTTGGACATCGGACCTTCATCTTTGACCTGGATTTGTCCAAGTTCTTACAGTTCACTAGACCAGCCAGTGGCCAAGACAGAAGAAAGGTAACTGATTATTCGTGGTTATAATTATGTTTTCCTCATCCAACCCAATGAGAATTATGGCTTCAATGTTAAAACTAATCAGTATGTTAACTGTCAGTCCATTTTGAGGTCCTGGGTCGTGGATATTGATTCCTTCCCACATCCCCAACATTCTATATTGCAAATTTTCGAACATGTAGCAAAATAGAAATATGTGGTTCAACAGCAATATACCCACCACCTAGATTCTTCCATTTATATTTTGCTGTACTTATTTTATTACTATCCATCCATCCATTCTTCTATCATCCATTAATGTGCCTAATTGCAAAATACATTTCAAAGTAAATTGCGGCTGCCATTCTTCCTCCCAAATACTTAAACATGTGTATCATTAGAGTGTTGTGCTTACAGGTTTTTTTTTCCTACTGAGACAAAATGCACATGTGAACTGTGAAGTACACAATAAGTGCGTGTCCTCTGAGCTCTGATCATTGTATGCCCTGCAACAGATGTAGAACATTACCAACACTCCAGAAAGTTCCACACTCTCCTTCTCAGGCAATCTCCATTCCGCTCTCAGAGGCAACCACCATTCCGAGTTGTTTCTATCATAGACTGATGGTTTTTGAAAATAACGGAGACTTCCCTGGCGGTCCGGTGCCTGAGACTTCTCCTTCCAGTGCGGGGGTGTGGGTTCAGTCTTCGGTCGAGGAGCTAAGATCTCACATGCCGCTTGGTCAATAAACCGAAATATGAAACAGAAGCAATACTGTAATTCAATAGTGACTTTAAAAATGGTGTACATCAAAAAAAGCTTAAAAATAATAAAAATGTCTAACAAAGGTTTTATACTAACCTTTTATAATATACGGAGCCCTTGTATCGGCGGTCATGGCTCTGAGTGGCTTTTTGTGAATGGTGATGGGAAGTGAGACACGGGATGGCTCGGGCCCTGATGGCTCAGTAAGAGGATCTTGCATTGCTGATGTTGTCGTTCAGTCACTCAGTCGTGTCCAACTCTTTGCAAACCCATGGACTGCACCACGCCAGGCTTTCCCGTCCTTCACTATTTCCTGGAGTTTGTTCAAACTCATGTCCATTGAGTCAGTGATGCCATCCAACCATCTCATCCTCTGTCGTCCCCTTTTCCTCCTGCCTTCAATCTTTCCCAGCATCAGGGCCTTTTCCAAAGAGTCGACTTTTTGCATCAGGTGGCGAAAATATTGGCGTTTCAGCTTCACATCAGTCCTTCCAATGATTATTCAGGACTGATCTCCTTTACGATGGACTGGTTAGATCTTGCAGTCCAAGGGACTCTCAGGAATCTTCTCCAACATCACGGTTCAAAAGCATCAATTCTTCCATGCTCAGCTTTCTTTATAGTCCAACTCTCACATCCATACATGACTACTGGAAAAACCATAGCTTTGACTAGACAGACCTTTGTCGGCAAAGACCTTTGTCTCTGCTTTTTAATATGCTGTCTAGATTTATCATAGCTTTTCTTCCAAGGAGCAAGCATCTTTTTAATTTCATGGTTTCAGTCACCATTCGCAGTGATTTTGGAGCCCAAGAAAATAGTCTTCCATTGTTTCCCCATCTGTTTGCCATTAAGTGATGGAAACAGGTGCTGTGATCTTAGTTCTTTGTTGAATGTTAAACCAGCTTTTCCACTCTCCTCTTTCACCTTCATCAAGAGGCTCTCCAATGCCTCTTTGCTTTCTGCCATTAGGGAGATGTCATCTGCATATCTGAATTTATTGGTTTATCTCCCAGAATCTTGATTCCAGCTTGTGCTTCATCCAGCCTGGCATTTCGCATGATGTACTCTGCATATATGTTAAATAAGCAGGGTGACAATATACAGCCTTGACGTACTCCTTTCCCAATTTGGAATCAGTCTGCTGTTCCATGTCTGATTCTAACTGTTGCTTCTTGACCTGCATACAGATTTCTCAGGAGGCAGGTAAGGTGGTCTGATATTCCCATCTCCTTAAAGAATTTTCCACAGTTTGTTGTGATCCACAGAGTAAAAGGCTTTAGCGTAGTCAATGAAGCAGAAGTAGATATTTTTCTGAAATTCTCTTGCTTTTTCTATGATTCAACAGCTTTGCTGATGAGTCCCCCAGAATCCAGGAATGGGAGCTGGCTTAGGACCAGAAAGTACCAATTCGCCTTGGGCAGGCATCAAGCTGGTATTTCACAGACCCAGGCTCTAATCAGCTAAGCTAATAGGAAGAGACTTGGAGACATGTGCAGTAATACTCCCTGACATGTGGAAGGCACCTGCTTGGTGTCTGGTACAATATCAGATGCTCTGCATTTTTTTTCTATTCAACACTTGGAGGCAAGTATTAGAATCCCCATCCTGCAAATCTGGAAACTAAGACTCCAAAAATTTAAATGTCACACCTGGTGTCAAATCAATTGAGACAGAGAAAAAAGCACCAAGTGTTGGCATTGTATTCACTAATATAAATTACCTGCCATCAGAGAATAAACATTTTTTAGTATATATTTTGTGGTCAATTTTGGATTCATGGATTTTTTTTCTTAGCAGGATAGCATGCCTGCTAACAAAAATGAAGTTAAATGCAGCCCAACAAAAACCGGAACTAAGGAGAGCCTCACAATCTCTTAATAACTTACTAGGATAATCATAGCATAAAAGAAAGACATTTACCTGGATTTAAAATTTTTCCTGGACCCAATCATTGGATGAGTATGTAGCTCAGTGGTTCTCACCCTCATCCTCACTAAGAACAAGGAAAAGAATTATTTTCTTACATAACCACAGTGCAGTTATCAAAAGTAGGAAGTTTAGCACTGATTTAAAGATTTTATCTAATCTCACATTTCACTGAGTCCCAAGAAGCTCTACTTTTTCCTGGTCCAGGATCTAATCCAGACTCACAAACTGTGTTTATCATTACATGTCTGTAGCATCCTTTCATCTGGAACATTTGGCTCCTTAATCTTCTTTGGTCTTTTGCTCTTTTTTGAAGAAGCCGATTATTTTGCAGAATTTCCCTCCATTTGGGTTTCTCAGATGTCCCACGTGTTTAGATTTAGGTTGTGCAATTTCGTGTCCTAAGATTTAAATGGTTAAAGGCTGAACATCAAAGAGGACTCTGAGCACCCAGAAAATAGAAAAGAAAACATTAAGTCACATGACTTGTTATCAGAAACCAAGAAAATATGTCATTCTTATTCAAGAGGCTCACACATTTAGCATTTTCATAAATTCTATGTGAGTGCCCTCAGAACAGCTCTCTCAGGGTGTGTGCCCACCTCCTGCCCGAAAGAGCACATTTTCCCAGCCTTTCCAGAGGTGAGCGAGGTCAGTCTTTAATCACCCATGTTTCCACTATTCATTTCTTATTTGGTGAATGATTTTTTATTCTCTTTGTTCCTTTTTCTATTGAGGTTTCATCCATTACCTCCTACACTAAATTCCATTCTGATAGATATCTGGTCTTTTTTTTTTTCTTACCAGTGTATACCCAGCAAAGGACCAAGCATAATAATAGGTGTTCTATAAATATGTGCTGAATGGTTAAGGGATTAATCTCCTTAGGGTAAATTCCTGGAGGTAGAATCAGTGAGTCAAAGTGTAGGGATTCTCAAAAAGACTTTTTATGCACATTAAGTTGCTCTCCCAAAAGTTTATATCTTTTTGCAGTGTGTAAGAGTAGCTGTGTATTATCATTATTTTTGTTCTTTATCAGACTAATAGTTGGGAAATTACCTTATTTAACTATAAATATAACTGGAGCATTTATATAATAATTGGTTATTTATGACTCTTTTAAAACCCCTGTTTATAATTCTTCCTATATATCTGCTTTTCATCTCTTTCATATTCACCTCTGAGAAGATATTGGGAAAACAAATTGGTGTGCCTTTGTCAACATTTGATACAATTTTCCCTCTACTTAGTTTTTGCTCACAAAGATTTCTATATTTTTATGTTGTTGAAGTTATCAATGTCTTATCTGTTTTGGCCTTTATGTCACAGTTAAGCCTTTTCATTCAGAATATAGACATATCCACCCATGTACACCTCTAGGATTTTTGTGGCTTCATTTCTTATATCTGAATCTTTTATCCATTTAGAAAGAATTCATTTTACAAGGAGTTAAATGAGGTTGAGATCTGGAAGTTCCAGACAAATGTTTTGTTGTGGGTAAGACACACATGGGAAGTATCTTAAAAGTAGAGTTTGATACATAGTTACACGTGGACATGAACTCAGGTGCAGAGAACAGCTCCAGCATCCTGGCAGCCCCCTCGCGCCACTCCCCAGTCAGTGGAACTCCCTGAAAGATAACCATTTGACTTCTATCACTAGAGATTAGCTTTTAGCTGACTTCCCTTGTTCGACACAGTTATCAAAACTCATCCATGGTGTATGTGTAGCTGTAGCCCATATTCTTCTTGCTGTCTACTGTTTCATTGAGTGAACACAGCATAATTTACTTATCCATTCTTGTATTCGTGGGGATTGGAGATGTTTCTCTTCTTGTCCACAATGAGTAACATTGCTATAAACGTTCTTGGGGTGGACATACACACTCATTTCTGTTTGGCATATATACCCATGGACCATTTTTTTATCTCTCAAACTGCCCTCTGCATGCAGGCTAGGATTGTGTTAGGTCCGGCATGCCAGTGTCTGGCTGAGAATCAGAGGAAGCAGTTGGCTTACTTTAAGTGATTACGTTCAGGGCTCTGCCACGTATGGTTGCTCTAGTTGTGAAAGTTGCTCAGTCATCTCACTCTTTGCCACCCCATGGACTATACAGTCCAGTATTCTCCGGGACAGAATTGGTAGCTGTTGCCTTCTCCAGGGGATCTTCCCAACCCAGGGATCAAACCCAGGTCTCCCGCATTGCAGGCGGATTCTTTACCATCTGAGCCACCAGGGAGGCCCATGAATACTGAAGTGGGTAGCCTATCCCTTTTCCAGCGAATCTTCCCAACCCAGGAATCGAACTGGGGTCTCTCGCATTGCAGGCGGATTCTTTACCAGCTGAGCTCTCAGGGAAGCCCCACTGCCCAAAAGTGTCCCTTCTAAAGAGGCATCTTGCCTTGTTAGAATCACAGACTTTTGTGTTTATTATGATGGATTTCCTGCAGATGGCAGTAGAGGGTCTTGTTCTAATATAGTAAGTATAGTATGACAATTCCCCAGCAGGGAGAGCTAAAGAGTCTTCTCTGGACAGGGCACGGTGTCTTTGCCTTCCAACTAATAGAGATGTGAGCTCTTAATCAATTCATTTTTGATTCCGACAAGAGTGTTGCAGCATACTTGCAGCAGTAGTTTACCTGATTCATTTCTGAGTTCTTTTATATATGTTTATATACAAAATCTTAGCCAATGTCACTTGTCAGTAGAAAGCTTCTCTTTAAGGTTTACAATGCCACAAGAAAACTGACAAAAGGAGTGATCATTTTTATAGAAAAGAGATAAAGGACACACCAGCATGAAAACTGACAAGGCATCTTATTTCCATGAAAGAAATATGTGTATCTGTTTCAAAATTAATTTATCTGAGTGATTTTGAGTTCCAACTCATTAACAATTCAAATTTTCTTTGATAACTTCATATAATTTTTATTTTAAAAAAATTTCGCTGGGTCTCTGTGGTGGTCCAGTGGTTGAAAATTCCCTGGCCAATACAGGGGATATGGGTTCAATCTCTAATCCAGGAAGATCCCACATGCCACGGAGTGACCAAGCCCATGGGCCACAACTACTGAGCCCACACCCCTGGAGCCCACGCTCCCAACAAAAGAAGCCGCCACACTGAGAAGCCCACACACCACAGCAAGAGAGTACCCCACTGCTCTCCGCAACAGCCCTTAGGCAGCAACAAAGGTGCAATGCGATCCAGAATAAATAACTGTAAAAAATAAAAATTAAACTTTTTTTACCGAAGTATAGTTGGTTACAAAGTTGTGGTTCTGGTGTACAGCAAAGTGATTCAAATATATAGATAGATATAAATATATTCTTTTCAATTCTTTGCCATCTAGGTTATTGTGAGACACTGAATATAGTTCCCTGTGCTACACAGTAGGACCTTACTATTTTTTTATCTTGCACATCATAGTGTATATCTGTTAATCCCAAGCTTCTGATTTATTTCTCCCCCGACCCTTGCCCTTTGGTAACCCCGTATCTGATTTCTGTGTCTGTGAGTCTGTTTCTGTTTTGTAACTGAGTTCATTTGTGTTCTGTTTTAGACTCCTCATGTAAGTGATACCATATGATCCTTGTCTTTGTCTGACTTACCTCACTCAGTGTGATCATCTCGAGGATGGTCGCAACAACCCTCCACTGTTGCTGCAAATGGCGTTGTTTCATTCTTTTGTTTCTGCTGAGTGGCATTCCGTCGTGTGCGTATGCCGCACCTTCTCTACCCGTTCGCCTGTCAGTGGACACTTATGCTGCTTCCACGTTTTGGCTGTTGTAAATGGTGCTGTTAAGAACATTGCATGGACATTTTAGAATTAGACATACGCCTAGGAGTAGGATTGCTGAATGATATGATAATTCTTAGTTTTCTAAGGAACATTCATGATCTACATAGCAGCTACACCATTTTACATTCCCACCAACAGTGTAGGCTGCTGCTGCTGCTAAGTCACTTTAGTCGTGTCCGACTCTGTGTGACCCTATAGACTGCAGCCCACCAGGCTCCCCCGTCCCTGGGATTCTTCAGGCAAGAACACTGGAGTGGGTTGCCACTTCCTTCTCCAATGCATGAAAGTGAAAAGGGAAAGTGAAGCTGCTCAGTCGTGTCCGACTCTTAGTGACCCCATGGACTGCAGCCTACCAGGCTTCTCTGTCCATGGGATTTTCCAGGCAAGAGTACCAGAGTGGGGTGAACAGTGTAGGAAGGTTCCCTTTTCTCTACATCCTCTTCTGCATTTAGTATTTGTGCCATTCTGACCAGTGAGCAGTGTTATCTCACTGTAGTTTTGATTTTCCTTTCTCTAATAAATAGATAGTGATATTGAGCATCTTTTCATGTACCTGTTGACCATCTGTATGTATGTTTTAGAGAAATGTCTGTTTAGGCTTTCTGCATATTTCAGGGGGCTTGTGGGGTTTTGTTGTCATTATTGAATTGTTTGAGCTGTTTGTATATATTGGAAATTAAGTCCTTGCTGGCCACATCATTTGCAAATATTTTCTCCCAGTCTATAGGTTGTCTCTTTGTTTTGTTAATGGTTTCCTGTGTTGTGCAAAAGCTTATGTTTTATTAGGTTCCATTTGTTTATTTTTGCTTATATTTCTTTGGCCTTAGGAGACCAACCTAAGAGAACATTGCTGCGATTTATGTCAGAGAATATTTTGCCTGTGTTCTTTTCTATGAGTGTTATGGTGTCATATTTAAGTCTTTAAGCCATTTTGAGCTTATTTCTGTATGTGGTATGGGGGAGTGTTTTCTGACTTCACTGATTTACAAGCAGCTATCTAGTTTTCCCAACACCACTTGCTGAAGAGACCATCTCTTCTCCATTGTATACTCTTGCCCCTTTTGTTGAAGATTAATTGACTGTAGATGTGTGAATTTACCTCTGGGCTTTCTATTCTGTCCCATTAATCCCTATGTCTGCCTCTGTGCTAATACCATGCTGCTTTGATTACTGTGGCTTTGCAGTATTGTCTGAAGTCTGGGAGGGTTATGCCTCCTGCTTTGTTCTTTTTTCTCAGGAATGCTTTGGCAATTCTGGATTTTTTGTGGTTGGATATAAATTTTATGATTACTTGTTCCAGTTCTGTGAAAAATGTCATGGGTAATTTAATAGTGTGTGCACATGTGCACACTCAGTTGTGTCTGACTCTTTGTGACCCCATGGACTGTAGCCTGCCAGGCTCCTTTGTCCATGGAATTTTCTAGGCAAGAATACTGGAGTGGTTTGCCATTTTCTTCTTGCATTAAATCCGTAGATTGCTTTGGGTAATGTGGTCATTTTAAGGATATTAATTCTTCCAATCCAAGAGCATGGTATATCTTTCCATTTCTTTTAGTCATCTTCAATTTCCTTAATCAATGTTTTATCGTTCTCATAATATAAGTCTTTCATCTCTTTGGTCAGGAATACAGTTTTCAATAATGGCCTTACGTTTGTTATAATTGTTGAGACTGAGAAACAAAAAATCTATTAAATGAAAAAGGTGTTTGCCTTGTCCTGGCACATTGGCCAGGCTGCTCACACTCTGAGACACTCTTGGGATCCCTGCCCACTTTAGCAGCAGAAGGACAGGCAGAATTTTCCATACCATTCAGAGAGTTCCCCTCCTCCCCTCTCTCCTCTTTAGCCCCAAACTCAGTTGGATTTGCAGATGCTGAATGAGCAAATGCTACAGCTCCACCATGTTTCTGGATGTTTTGTTGAGAAAGGCTACTGTGTTCAGGGCCCCGGGGCCGCAGTGGTCAGGTAATGCTGCTGCCAACAGGGTGACATCCAGCTATCACAGCTCTCTGCACTAGGCTTCCCCGGTGGCTTAGCAGTAAAGAATCCACCACAGGAGATACAAGTTTGATTTCTGGGTCAGGAAGATCTCCTGGAGGAGGGCATGGCAACCCACTCCAGTATTCCTCCCTGGAGAATCCCATGGACAGAGGAGCCTGGTGGGCAAATAGTCGGACATGACTGAAACAGCTTAGCACACACTGGGGCAGAGCCAGGGGGTGGGGTCAAGCCAGTCTCCAAGGCCCCCCCACCTCTGCCCGTCTCTGATCCTGCCGATAGGAAAAAGGGAGACTGTGGCCCTCTTGTTTTGTAGGTGGCCCGGATCCTTTGATTTCTATTGCCATGACAAAACGGACCTTATGTTTCCAGAAAATATTGAAAACATAGTGATCACAGATGGAGACAGGAACTGTAAATGGTTGACTCTAAGTTATCAGTGTCATCTGGGGCAGGACAGCTCCTTCTTGTGTTCAGAGCATAACACCGAGGACATCTGGCCCTTTCCCCTAGCCCGCACACTAAGTGCTTTGGGCACCTGCAGTCACCTTGACAGGCCAATACCCTTTCCAGACACCTCCCAATCCCCACCCTGGGGTGGGGGGGGGCCTGGTCAGTTCAGTTCAGTTCAGTTGCTCAGTCGTGTCCAACTCTTTTCGACCCCATGAATCGCAGCACGCCAGGTTTCCCTGTCCATCACCATCTCCCGGAGTTCACTCAGACTCACGTCCATCGAGTCCGTGATGCCATCCAGCCATCTCATCCTCGGTCGTCCCCTTCTCTTCCTGCCCCAATCCCTCCCAGCATCAGAGTCTTTTCCAATGAGTCAGCTCATCCCATGAGGTGGCCAAAGTACTGGAGCTTTAGCATCGGCATCATTTTAAAAAATTCTTTTTGGTGGACAGTTGTATTTGCTAACTATAATTTAAGTTAGATTTATGTTGTATCACACAGAGTTCAGTCCTTGTACAAATTCACTTTTGTTCTCTACAAGCTATTCAGTAATTCAGGTCAAACACACAAGTAATACCATTTTCATCGAAAAGCTCCCTGTTTAGAAAATTTGCTCACCTTTAGATCAAGGCCTACTTGTTTGGGGCAAAAAGCAAATCTAAAGGGTTTAGGGTGCATGAGCAGAAATGAGGAGAGGCTGCTGAGGGAGCCCACGCCTCTCGTTTGGCCTCCCTTCCCCGCCCCAACCCCTCCTTGGCCACAGTTAGCGTCACATCCTCCTAACTGCCCTCACCCACGATGCTCCCGCCGCCACCAGTGGTGCCAGGCCGGGGTTGCACGTCTTCCCAAGGCAGACAACGGGTGATGGGTGGAGGGTAGAGAGGACACATCCTGACTGCAGCAGAGGAGAGAAAGATTCTTGTCATCCTGATGGAATGCTGGTTTCATTTTCTAATAGAAACACTGTTTTAATATCTGTGAAATAGAAATCTATAGGCTCCCTGGAAACTTTATCTCCATTTGTAACATTGATTCTCTAGCAAAAGAAACCTAATCCTAACTCTAACTTTCCAAACTTTTCTTTTTGGCAACTCTTTATTGATTTTGTTTTGTATGAGGGGCAGTGAAAAAGAAGATGCCTGCAGTGAATGACTTGTTTTCTTCCCCTTAGTCAAAGAAATTTGTACAGGAATGAGTATTTCAATGTACCCAGAAGCAGCTTACACAGTCTTCAGTGAATGGGATGGTTCTGCTTTTAGAACCTGGGAGTTCACATGTACACATTCAGTTCCCTAGGTGAGTCACCAGCTTTTTCAATTTGTTCTTTGAGCTCAGAAGCATGTAGCAACAAATCGCCAACAAATGTGGAGGGGAAAGTCATCGATCTGTGCCCCTCTGCCCCCTTTACTATTTCCTCCACCCTGGATAAGAAGCCAGTACCATTCCATACCAGGATCTGGGCGCTGCCCTCCGGTGCGTTTCCTGGACCAGTTGGTAGCTCAGCGCAGCAAACTGAAGCAGCTACTCAACTAAGTGACAAGAGGCTGCTGCCTGCATTTCCCTGGAGCTTGGCCTCTGGACCCTCCCCTCCTCTGTGCATAGAGATGCTGGAGCTACTGAAATTAGGGTGAAAACTCTAGTTTGCCCTTATTTTAGGCCACCAGCATCACTTATTCATTCATTCTACATCTTATAATGCTAGAACATAAAAGTTTAGAGTGGCTTGAGATGAAGTAGGTAGACAGGCAAGGGCTTCTTCACCTTATTTCTTGGACATCTCCCTTCTCCCACCTGTTAAAGCTGGTGATGCCCCTTGTGATATAGGAAGTCATCCCCCTCTGCCAATGTTATCTCCTGAAGATTCATATGCTAAGGAGTTTGGGACTTTACCTGTGGCAATAAAGAGACACTGGAGAGTTGAGCTGCCTCCTAAATAAACCCCTGTTATGTGGGAGTTGGATTTGGAGGCTCAGAGAGGGGAGTTGTCCAGGCTGGGGGAGGGGTCTAGGTTGGAGAAGGGGATGGCAAGCTGAACAGTGGAGAAGTAGAGACAGAATCAATCAAGAAACAGTTAAGAGGCCAAGTAGCCACCGGTATTTTAAAGCCTGGAAGGCATAACCATTTTTGAAGGAGAAAGAAGGCTTGCCTGTGAAACCTTCAGGGAACTGAGACAAACAAGTAAGTACTCAGGATATGGTAAAAGTCAGAGATGGAAACTCAAGGAGGAGGGTGTGACTGATGATGTCACATCACACCCTGAAGAACTGTGAAGTGTGCACTGAATTTGGTAACAAGAAGGACATTGGTGACCTTGCAAGTTCTCTTGTGCTAATTCATTCTGCCTTTCATTCTAGAAGAGGCGGTAGCTATGACAGCCAAAGGTGGAAAGATCCATGCGTAAATCCTTAACGCCACCGTCTGCTGGTAGAATTGGAAAGATCCTTTTGTTATTTGCTTATCTGTACCATCCAATTTTTTTCCAACCCACAAGCATGTATACTTTTGTTATTATTTATTAAAAAAAAAAAAAAAAAGAGGCATGAAAGAGGCAGATCCCCAGGTCAGGTAAGCAGCTTTCATATTTCAATGCCTGTCTTGGCCAGAGAGGCCCCTACACGTCTAATATTCTTTAATCCTCCAAGTCTTCTGTTTTAACACTCTGCTCTACGGCTGTGTTTGCTAAACCACATCAGGAATACAGAGACTTCATAAGTAGGTAAACACAAGTGAAACCACTAGAATTAAAATGATGGACTATTTTTTTATATATGCAAGAATTTCATGATGAATGGATTTCACAGAAGCATAACAAAGCAAAATTTTTGGAGAAAAAAAACCACACATCCATGGCATTATACTTCAAAAGTTGCCTGTCCCCAAGACAAAGCAGTTATACAGAAACCAGACTTTGTATCTAGCAATTGCTGTACTGTGGCAATTGCAATCCAGAAGACTCTAATGTCAGTTATCTTGAATATAACCATGTGTTTGGCTCCCCAACCTGGGAAATGATGTTTCAGATACTGAAGAGCATCTGTCTTGAAAGAGTAGGTTACAAAAACATCAAAATACTTTTGACAATTCCTTCAAAACAATCTGAGTTCTGTTTCACTAAGGCAAGGATCTTAAAATGGGAATTTCAAGATGGTCTTCGGAAATTTTTGAAATTTCAGATATACTTTCAAATATTAGGATTAAACTTTGGTCAATACATTAATAGATATATCACCAATGAAATTGCCTAAAAGTAGACAGTTACAAACAACACATTATAAATCATCTGGGTGGTATTTCCCCCGTGGGACTGGTAAAGCCACTGAAGCAAGCCGATCACAGCTGCTAGCAGCAGTGGTTAACCCTAGGCCCAGATGAAGCGTCAGCTTTGACAGAATTATTTCGTTCTTCCATTTAATTCAGGCGGGTGTGCGAGGTGCATGCTGTTAACAGACATAAGTGTTCACAGAATTGGCAACGTTGGACTCTTCTGTGGTTTAAGTACAGCCTGTATCTTTCCTAAATGCATTAGAGGAGAAGTCGTGTGTGTGTGATTATAGAGTTTAGGTTAATGATCAGGGAAGCGAGGGATCCAGAGGGCACGGCTGTCCGTACTTGGGTCCGTACTTGGAGTGGTTTTCCAGGGAAAGTTTAGGCTGAACTGTGTGCAAAACCGTACCCAGAAGATCCACCCACGCCTCAGAGATGGAACAGGTCAGAGTGGGAGGGACAGGGCTTCCCTGGTGGCTCAGCCGTAGAAGAATCTGCCTGCAATGCAAGAGTGGGAGGGAACAACTCTTTTCTGAGCAAACGTCAGCCTTCAGGGCTGCCAGCCAGGTGCGGCTTGGCCTTTTTAGCACACTGCCATAATCAGGATGCCAAAGCAAGAATGTGGTTGGAACCATTTGTAGAATTTAAGATGCAATGACTGATGATAAATACACTCCTAGGTGTTTGCCTCTCTGGGTGGGTGGCTTTCGATGATGGTCACCGTCTCCTTCCTCGTCTCTATGGTGATGTCTTGGTGAGGGTGCCCTGACAGACACCAAGGCCTCACTCTGCCTCTCTTGCAGTCAGGCTGACGAGGGAACCAGTTGTGGCCAGAGAAGTGTGAGCGGAAGTAGCGTGTCTGCTACCCCACGCTTTCCTCCTCCTCCTCCCCGTGACCTGCAGGCCTCATGATGCAGAGCCTGTGCCTCCAAGCCCGAAAGACTGTGATACAAGTGATAGGCCTTCACCCGTGTGAAGCCAGTGACATTTGGGTTTATGTGTAATATTTTATAACGTCTGCCTTTGAATCAGGAAGGAAGCATTGAATTTCCTGTGCCAGCAAGTCGGGGTTCTATTTCTATAAAACTCATTTCCAAACCTACCTCCCGGCCCGAGATGCCCCTGAGGGTGCTGTCTTCATCCCCGGATTCCTGCGGTGCCATTCTGCTGGTGGTAACAGAGGCAGCCGTGGGCCCAGAGGCACAGCTGTTATCTGGCCATCTTTGGGATGGCTAAGAGTGAACTCAGTTTTAGAAGCGATTTAGGGAGGGGGAAGTGGCTGTCACTATTCCCACTGTCAGATGGGGAACCAAGGCTGAGCAAGATGAAATCACTTGTTTAGAGCACACAGCTAGGAAACCAGGCAGGCTTCCGGAAGCCCATGTTTTAACCACTTGTGCTAAACTGCACCCTAGGAATTGGGTCAGCTTGACCAGTTCAGAGACTGTCTAATGCTTTCAGTGCAAATTTACTATGATTCTGTGAAAAGCATTTATTTATTTTTCAAATTGAGGACTGCAATCCATGATTGGGTCATGAAACCAATCTAATAACAAATTTTAGGGGAATATAATAAAAATAATAGACTGCATTGGCACCATACACAGGAGTGTGGCTCCATGGAAACCGTGTTTGTTATACTCACATGTCATGTGTTTGATTGGGACATAAAATTCACTCTTTTGCTACAGATTGTAGTCAGCAGTCTGATAGCACCACAAAAGTTTAGGTTTCAATTGTTTGTGAGTTTCATGGGGAAAAAATGTTATATTGTGAATAACCTGTGACTCCTAACTTGCCAGCCCTCAAAAATGCCCTACTATAGGTTTTTAAATATAACATTCCTTTTTGGGCTGTGCGGGGCCTTCGTTGCTGCACACAGGCTTTCTCCAGTTGCGGCGAGCAGGGCTACTCTCTAGTTGTGGCTTCTCGGTGCAGTGGCTTCTCTTATCGCAGAGCACAGGCTTTAGGGTGAGAGGGTTTCAGTAGTTGTGGGGCGTCGGTTTACTTGCCCCACCGCATGTGGAATCTTCCCAAACCAGAGACAGAACGTGTGGCCCCTGCATTGGCCGTTGGAATCTTAACCTCTTCGACCACCAGGGAAGTCTAACCCACCATACCTTTTATCACAGATTGAAGTGTAGTTGGTTTACAGCATTGTATTAGTTTCGGATACACAGCAAAGTGATTCAGCTATGCATACATACATATATCTATTCTTTTTCAGATTCTTTTCCATTATAGGTCATTGCTGCTGCTGCTGCTGCTAAGTCGCTTCAGTCGTGTCTGACTCTGTGCGATCCCATAGACGGCAGCCACCAGGCTCCCCCATCCCTGGGATTCTCCAGACAAGAACGCTGGAGTGGGTTGCCATTTCCTTCTCCAATGCATGAAAGTGAAAAGTGAAAGGGAAGTTGCACAGTCGTGTCCGACTCTTAGCGACCCCATGGACTGCAGCCCACCAGGCTCCTCCGCCCATGGGATTTTCCAGGCATTACTAGATATCAAATACAGTTCCCTCTGCTACACAATAGGTCCTTGTTGTTACTCTATTTTATGTACAGTAGTGTGTATCTGTTAGTCCGAAATTCCCAGTTTCTCTCTCCCCTGCTTTCCCTTTTGATAACCTATGTTTGTTTTCTGTGTCTGTGAGCCCCACTATACCTTGATCCCCAAAGCACACGATGAGCAAGGCTGCTTTATTTATCCTATCAAGAAAGGCACCAAGGCCAGCATGCTCCCTGGAAGCCAGATCTTCTCCAGGCCTCCAGCACACCCAGATCATTCCCACTGAACTGGCAACATCAGACAGGAGTCATCCCTTCCAATAGCCCATCCCCAAGGCCTCTGATACACTGATCTTCAGTATGCCAAGGAATGCTTCCATCTGTCTCTCCAAGGGCCAGCCTCACCTTCCCTCCACACTCAGGGAGTCCACCAGCTCATCTCTCCCTGCCTAGTCCCAGCCTGTTTGGATGAGATGTTCCATTTTAGCTGGAGAATAGAATAGACTGTGATACTCCTTTGCGAGCATGCATTCATGCTAAGTTGCTTCCATTGTGTCCAACTGTGACCCTATGGTGGAGAAGGCAATGGTACCCCACTCCAGTACTCTTGCCTGGAAAATCCCATGGACAGAGGAGCCTGGTGGGCTGCAGTCTATGGGGTCGCTAAGAGTCGGACAGGACTGAGCAACTTCCCTTTCACTTTTCACTTTCATGCATTGGAGAAGGAAATGGCAACCCACTCCAGCGTTCTTGCCTGGAGAATCCCAGGGACGGGGGAGCCTGGTGGGCTGCTGTCTATGGGGTCACACGGAGTCGGACACGACTGAAGCGTCTTAGCAGCAGCAGCAGCGGTGACCCTATGGACCGTAGCCTGCCGGGCTTTTCTGTCCATGGGATTCTCAAGGAAAACTACTGGAATGGGTTGCCATTTCCTCCTCCAGGGGATCTTTCTGATCCAGGGATCGAACCCATGTCTCCTGCATTGCAGGTGGATTCTTTGCCACTGAGCCACCTGGGAAGCCCTACGATACTCCTGTATAGGAAAGAAAAGCAGAGTGAATGTTGCTGCTAAGTTGCTTCAGTCGTGTCTGACTCTGTGCGACCCCACAGACGGCAGCCCACCAGGCTCCCCCGTCCCTGGGATTCTCCAGGCAAGAACGCTGGAGTGGGTTGCCATTTCCTTCTCCAATGCATGAAAGTGAAAAGTGAAAGTGAAGTTGTTCAGTCGTGTCTGACTCTTAGCGACCCCATGGACTGCAGCCTACCAGGCTCCTCCGCCCATGGGATTTTCCAGGCAAGAGTACTGGAGTGGGGTGCCATTGCCTTCTCCGGCAGAGTGAATAAGAAGTGAAATAAAATTCACAGTGATCAAGCATTCTGACATTGTGACAGCACTGTTCCTCAGAACTCAGTATGCTCGCGAACCACCCTGAGAATCTTGTTAAATGCAGATCCTGAGTTGGTAGATCCGGGGTGGAGCCTGAGATTCTGCATTGCTAACAAGTTCCCTGATGATGCTAGAGCTGCTGGTCCATAAAACACACTTGTGTAGCAAGGGTCGGTCTCCACGATGGCTGGCACAGAATGGGTGCTCAAAAATATCTGCTAAATTGAATCAAATCTCAGGAGAAGCTGGTTTTATGGCAGGACTCAATGGCAAGAGCAAGTGTGATAAGGTGAACCAATCAATTAAGCCAGTGGTGTGCAACCCTGACTGCACACTAAAAGCACCCAGGCAGGCCTATAAAAATCCTAATGCTTAGGCCCCATTCTTGGCAATTCTGCTTTAATTGGTTTGGGGGTAGAGGCTAGACAGTTACAATTTTTTCAAACTCTCCAGATGACCCTAACATAGAGCCAAGTTAAAGAATTTCTAGAATGAAAATTGTTGAACAAACACAGTGCAGCAGGTATTGGGCCCCACTGAGTGAGGCCTTGCATAGAGTTGAGTGAGACAAATTCCTGCCTTCTGTGACCCTGTTGACTAATAGGGGAAACAGATTAGTGTGTGATGATGATGTAAAAAAGTGCTGTAGCACGTTTATGTGTACTTGTTTTGGGAACACAGACGAAAGATGAACTGATTCATTCTTGAGGAAATTGGAGGGAGAAAGACTTCCCAGAGGTAATGATATTTGAACCTTACAGGAGGGGATTGATGCCGAAGCTGAAACTCCAACACTTTGGCCACTTGATGCGAAGAACTAACTCACTGGAAAAGACCCTGATGCTGGGGAAGATTGAGGGCAGGAGGAGACGGGGGCAACAGAGGTTGAGATGGTTGGATGGCATCACTGACTCAATGGACATGAGTTTGGGTGAACTGCAGGAGACGGTGAAGGACAGGGAAGCCTGGAGTGCTTCGGTGCATGGGATCTCAAAGAGCTGGACATGACTTAGCAACTGAACGACGACAAAACAGGCCTAACTGATACATTCTGGGCTTCTTGCCTGAGGCCTATACCAAAATCAGACAGAAGACTCTTTGTCCCTTTTTCCTACAGCTAACGCTTTATCTTGGCCTAGGGCAAAGATGCTCAGCTGATGGGCTGGATATACCTTCCTGATGGGGTCTGGGAAGCCAGAGTCCTTAAGGCATTCACCTCCACTTGCAAGAGGCTTTCTTTCATTCACCCCAGCATCCAGGAGAAACGAGTGCCCTGAAGTAAAAATATCTGACTTGCAATGCCCTAGGAAGAAGCAAAGAGTGGAAGGTACGGAGGAAGCCCCCACTTAGGAAGGGACGGTGCTTCTAGAGCAGAGGCCTGCCTTGCGGGTCTCCAGGGTGAGCCAGCTCCAGGCTCATCCAGCTGTACCAGCCAGGAGACAAGTCATCACAGGAGGGAGCCAACACCAAAAAGGAGAAGTATGATCAAAATCCACCCCGCATTCACAGAATCCTGAAAATGGAAGACAAAATGAAACCGAAAGTTCTCCCACCCTCAGGTTTCGAAAGAAGTAACCAGACACTGGAATGTCCTGCCTCTTACGTAGCTGTTCCTCTCAGTTCCTATATGCAAAGCAACAGGAAAGTGTGACCCACACACAGGAAAACAGAAGCAAAGGAAAAAGCGGGCAGTAGAAACTGCCTGGGAGAGAGCCTAGCTTGTACTTAGTGGAAGACATCAAAGTCATGATAAACATAAAGAAGTGAAAAAAAGATGATGACAATGTTTCATGAAATAAAGAGGATCGATAAAGAGACAGAAGGTTTTAAATTTTTTCATGTATTTGACCGTGCAGGGTCTTCGCTGCTTCGCAGGGGCTCTCTCTAGTTCTGGCGAGCAGGGGATACTCCTCGTTACAGCGCGAAGCCTTCTCACGGCAGTGATTTCTCTCGTGGCGGAGCGTGGGCTCTAGAGCGAGGGCTTCAGGTTACGGCTCGAAGGCTTCTCACTGTGGGGCCTCTCCTGTTGCAGAACATGGGCCCGAGGGTATGCGGGCTCAGGGGCTGTTGGCCCCGGGCCTTAGATAGAGCACAGGCTCAGTAGTTGTGGCATACAGGTTTAGGTGCTCTGGGGCATGTGGGATCTTCCTGGATCCGGGATCGAACCCACGTCCCCCACACTGGCAGGTGGATTCTTATCCACTGCGCCACCGGGGAAGTCCAAGAGACAGAAATTATTAAAAGGTTAAATAAAAATTAATCTGGTTCCTTACAGGCTTAACTGATCCATCCTTTCACTGCAATAAACTGTAACCTTGAGCAAAATAACTTATGGGTCCTGTGGGTCCTTCTAGCAAATTATTGAACTTCAGGATGGTTTTAGATGTTATTAACACAATAATATGCTATTTGCTTGTTTAAACAACAGGGTTTTTTGAGGTATAAATTCATATACCATAAAAACTACCCTTTTGGAGTGTACAATTCAATGGGTTTTACTCCACGCACAGAAGTGTGCAGCCATCACCACTATCTAAATACAGAATATTTTAACCACTCCCGAAAGACTCCTCTACATACTAACAGCCACTCCCCATCGTCCTCTCCTCCCAGTCCCTGGGAACTACCTGTTTACCTTCATTTCTCTGGGTCTGCCTATTCTGGACATACTACAGAAATGGAATCATACAGTGTGTGGCCTTTTTGTGACGAGCTTCTTTCATTTAGCCTGTTATAAAGGTTTATCCATGTATTGCTTGTATCAATACTTCATTGTAAATCACATTCTACATTTTATTTACCTATTCATTCAATTGATGTTCTTTGGGTTGTTTCTACTTTTTGACTGTTATCAGTAATGCTGACATGAACAATCCTGTAAAAGTTTTTTCATGGATGTATTTCAGCTCTCTTATTACATATCTAGGAGTGGAATTGATGGGTCATATGCTAACTCAACATGTTGGGAATTCGCTGGTGGTCCAGCAGTTAGGATTAAGCGCTTCCATTGCTGTGGGCTGGAGATTGAATCTAGAAACCAAGATCCTGAAAGCCAGGTGGTTCACCAAAAAAAAAAAAAAAAAAAAAGTCTCAACTACCAGCAATGTAGAAGTCTTCCAATTTACCACATTTTTGCTAGCGCTTGTTACTATGTAACTTGTCATCTTAGGGGCTATGAAGTGGTGCCTCACTGTGGTTTTGATTTGCATTTCTCTGGTGACTAATGAGGTTGAGCATCTTTTCATGTACTTACTGGTCATTCATACATCTTTTCTGGAGAAATGTCTGTTTAGATCCTTTGCCCATTTTCAGTTGGGTTCTCTTTATTGCTGGGTTGTAAATCTCCTTTATGTATTCCACAACACATAAAGGTTTGAAGTTCCTTAAATACATATGATTTCGAGATGTTTTCTCCTATTCTGTGTGTTGTCTTCACATTCTCGATGACACTCTTTGAGTCACAAAAGGTGTTGATTTTGGTAATGCCCAAGCTATCTGTTTTTGATTGCGGTTGCTTGTACTTTTGGTGTCACATCTAAGGAATCATTCCCTAGTCTAAGCCGGAAGAGATTTATTTCTGTGTTTTATTCTGATAGCTTTACAGTGTTAGCTCTTACTTATAAGTTTATGATTGACTTCCGAGTTAATTTATGCATATAGTATGAAGTAAGAATCCAATGTCATTTTTTTTTTTTTTGGCTATACATATCCAGCTGTCCTAAGATAATCTGTTTAACAGGCTATTCTTCCCTCAGCTGAACTGTTTTGGCATCAATAAAATCAATAACTCAAATATAAGTCTTTATTTCTGGACTCCCAAGTCTATCCTATTGATCTTCATGCCTATCCTTGTGTTATCTTGATGACGTAGCTATACTATAAGTAAGCTTTGAAATTAGTCAGTGTAAGCCCTTCAACTTTATTTCCTTTTTCATGATTGTTTTGACTATCTGGGTTTTTTCCCTATTTCCATATACATTTTTAGATCAGCTTGTCTACTTCTGCAAAGAAGCTAGCTGGGATTTTGATAGGGATTATGTTGAACTGAAGATCAATTTGGGGGAATATTGCCATCTTATAAATGTGAAGTCTTCTGATCCATCAACGTGGCATATCTTTCCATTTACTTGTATTTTCCTTAATTTCTTTGAACAACATTTTGGATTTTCAGCATACAAAATCTCGAACTTTGTCAAATGTATTCCTGACTATTTTATTATTTTGGTGGTATTGCAAAGAGAGTTTTATTAATTTCATGTTTGGATTGCTTGTTGCTAGTTTATAAAAAATATTGATGTTATATTCTTCATCCTTGCTGAACAGGTTTACTCTAGTTAAAAAAGAAAAGGATTCCTTAGGCTTTTCTATATATGTGAAGAAGTGGAAGTGTTAGTGGCTCAGTTCTGTCCAACTCTTTGTGACCCCATGGACTGCACCTGCCAGGCTTCTCTGTCCATGGAATTCTCCAGGCAAAAACGCTGGAGTGGGTAGCCATACCCTTCTCCGGGGAATCTTCCTGACCCAGGGACTAAACCTGGGTCTCCTGCATTGGGGCAGATTCTTTACCATCTGAGTCACCTCTGCAAATACTTTCACCCTTTCCTCCTCAGTATGGATGTCTTTTCTTTTCTCCTTGTCTGCTTGCCCTAGGTAGACCCTCCAATACGATATTGCATGGAAGTGGAAAGAGGAGACATCTTTGTCATCTTCGTTGTCTTAGAGGTGAAACATTCAATCTTTCATCAAGTGTAATCTTTGCTGTGGGTTTTCAAAAATATTCTTTGTCAATTTGAGGAAGTTCTCTTTAATTCCTAGTTTGTCTAATTTTGTCAAACCATGTAGCTTGGGGGGTCATTTATTAATATATTTTCTTAATTGATTTTCAGATGTTAAACTTACATTCCTGGGATAAATCCCACTTGGTCATGGCATATAACCTTTTCCATATGTTACTAGGTTCAGTATGCTAGTATTTTCTTTGGGGAGAGGGGAGGATTTTTTTTAATATAATAAGGAATATAGATTTGGAGTTTTCCTTTATTCTAGTGTCTGTGTCTGGTTATGGTATCTGAGTAATACAGGCCTCATATAAAGAGTTTGAAAGTATTTCCTCCTCTTCTAGTTTCTGTGAGAGTTTGTAAAGAGTTTTCTAAATGCTTGTTAAAATTCATTAGTCACGATATCTGGGCCAGAGGATTTTTTTAATGGAATGCTATAAAGTTACTAATTAAGTTTTTTTCTTATTAAAGTTCTATACAGATTTTCTACTTCTTTTCAGTTTATTTGTTTCTGTCCAGGGATCTCTTCATTTCATCTAAGTTTTGTAGCTTGTTAAAATTGCTGTTTTCCTTTATAATCTTTATTATTGATATAAATGGTCAGTAGTGATGTCTCCCAGAGAAGGCAATGGCACCCCACCCCAGTACTCTTGCCTGGAAAATCCCATGGACGGAGGAGCCTGGAAGGCTGCAGTCTATGGGGTCGCTAAGAGTTGGACACGACTGAGTGACTTCACTTTCACGCATTGGAGAAGGAAATGGCAACACACTCCAGTGTTCTTGCCTTGAGAATCCCAGGGACAGGGGAGCCTGGAGGGCTGCCGTCTAAGGGGTCACACAGAGTCAGACATGACTGAAGCAACTTAGCAGCAGCAGCAGTGACGTCTCCTCTCTTACTCCTAGTTCTAGCAGTTTGAATTTTCTCTTTAATTTGTTCCATGGCCAAGCTAGCTAAAGGTCTGTCAAAATTGTTAATATTTTCAAAGAACCAAGTTTTATTATTGATCTTTCCTCTTTTTTCTATTCTGCATTTCATTAATTTCAATTCTAATCATTTTTATTTCCATCTTTTTTTGTTGTTTTTTAAAATTTTTCTAGCTTCTAGAAAGGTTAGGTTACTAAGTTTAAGTCTTTTTTTTTAAAAATATAGCTGTTTCCAGCCATAAATTTTCCTATAAGCACTGCTTTAGCTGCATTGCAAAAGTTTCGATATATTGAGTTTCCACTGAAATTTTTCTGAAAATGTTTTCTCACTTCCCTTTTGAGTTCTTTTTGACCCTTTGGTTATTGAGTGCTGTGTTTTTTAATTTCCACCTACTTGTAATTTTCATTTGTCGTTGTTTTCTATTTTAATATTATGGGTGTCAGAGAACATACTTTGTATGGTATCAATCCTTTTTAATTTATTGAGACTTTTTAATGGCCTGTCAAACAGCCTATACTGGAGAATCTTTCATACATAATTGAGCAGTATCTCAGATCTCTACAAAGTTCCCCCATGTAAGTCTTCCTCATTCTTTCCTTTTAGGTTAATTGGTCAGCCTCTTGCTAGCTCCACCTGGTATCACCACCTTAGGCGGTTGCACTGTTAAATAATTACTACTGATTCCTTTCAGCAAGGGCTTCCCCGGTGGCTCAGAGGGTAAAGTGCCTGCCCGCAATGCGGGAGAGCCAGGTTCGATCCCTGGGTTGGGAAGTTCCCCTGGAGAAGGAAATGGCAACCCACTCCAGTATTCTTGCCTGGAGAATCCCATGGATGGAAGAGCCTGGTGGGCTACAGTCCATGGGGTCGCAAAGAGTCGGACACGACTGAGCGAGCTCCCCTTCCCTCCCTCCCTTTCAGCAAATGCTTTGTGGATAGGGCCATTTGCACCAAATAAACCCTGAGTCAGGTCAGTTAAAGACATTATACAGAGAGGAAATAAGTCAGAAAGAGAAAAACAAATATCACATATGAACGCTTATATATGGAATCTAGAAAGAGGGTACTGATGAAGCTATTTACAGGGCAGCAATGGACACACACAGAACAGACTTGTGCACACAGTGAAGGAGGAGGGAGTGGGACAAATTGAGAGAGTAGCAGGAACACATATATATTACCATGGGTGAAATAGACAGCCAGTGGGAATCTGCTGTGTGACACAGGGAGCTCACCCCAGTGCTCCGTAACAACCCAGAGGGGTGGGATGGGGTGGGAAGTGGGAGGGAGGTTCAAGGGCGAGGAGACACATGAATACCTATTCATGTCGATGTACGGCAGAAACCAACACAATGTTGTAAAGCAATTATCTTCCAATTAAAAAAAAAAGACAAGCCCTGAGAATGGAGCTTTCCTGGTAAGCTGTCAGGTCAGCTGAATAGTGAGGACTCCCTGGGGACAGGGCTTTATGAAGGGATCCAAATCCTTTTTTGCCCCTCTGGTGGCTGGGAGGCTGCTGGCTTTCACAGCTACCACGGCAGCAAGGCTGTTGGGTTTCAAGGTTACATACATCCTCCAGTGAAAACACATACAAACACAAATATATCTTGCTTGAAAGTGAAAGTGTTAGTCACTCAGTCAGTTCTGACTCTTTGTGACCCCATGGATTGTAGCTCATCAGGCTTCTCTGTCCATGGAATTCTCCAGGAAGAATACTGGAGCGGGTTGCCATTCCCTTTTCCAGGGAACTTCTAAACTCAGGGATCAAACCAGGTCTGCTGCATTGCAGGCGGATTTGTTACCATCTGAGCCACTAGGGAAGCCCAATTATCATACTTAAAGGCCCCCAGAGAAATTCTCATGTAGCTTGGTTCTAGTCCCCCAAATAGCACTATAGATGATCTAAGTCCACATGTTTATCAGAATCCCTGGTCAGGGTGTTAAAATATAGATCTCTTGGCCCATTTTCAGAGTTTCTGGTTCGGTTCTGGTGTGGAACTTGTGTTTCCAGCAAGTTTGGAGAAGATGTTAATGCTGTTGCTGTTGTTTAGTGACCCAGTCATATCCGACTCTGCAGCCCCATGAACTGCAGCCCATCAGGCTTCCCTGTCCTTCACCATTTCTCAGAGTTTGTTTAAAACTCATGTCCATTGAGTTGATGCGGCCATACAACCATCTCATCCTCTGTTGACGACCCCTTCTCTTCCTGCTTTCAATCTTTGCCAAAATATCAAGGCCTTTTCCAATGAGTCAGCTCTTCACTGATATCAGGTGGCCAAACTATTGAACTTCAGCTTCAGCATCAGTCCTTCCAATGAATATTCAGGACTGATTTCCTTTAGGATTGACTGGTTTGATCTCCTTACTGTTCAAGGGATTCTCAAGAGTCTTCTCCAGCACCACAGTTGGAAAACATCAATTCTTTGGCACTCAGCCTTCTTTATGATCCAACTCTCATATCCATACATGACTACTGGAAAAACCATAGCTGTTGCTAGGGAACCACATGTTGAAATTTTCTAAAAGATGGCAATATCTTCCCACAGATACACTTCTAGGATACCTTCTTCTGTTATGCTGTGATGCTTAGGGAATGCATAGTACCATATTTACCAACAAACTTGGCTCCCTTTTCTCTTGATAATATTCACTCTACAGTGAAACTGCAGTCCCATTCCTTGCTATGCTGAAAATGTAATTAATCTTTATAAGATTAAAAAGTGAATTACACAGCAATCAAGTGACTGTTATTGGAAGTTGGACTATTTTTAGATGTTTGTGAATTTAAATTTGTTACTTTTTGTTGTTGTTGTTGTTGCTTTCAAGTCAGTGATTTAAACATTCTCTTGGCTTGATTAAAGTTTTGCTTTGTTTGCTTAGTCGCCCAGTCCTGTCCACTCTTTGTGACCCCATGGGACGGTGTCCATGGGGATTCTCCAGGCAAGAATACTGGAGTGGGTTACCATGCCCTCCTCCAGGGGATCTTCCCAACCAAGGGATGGAATCCAGGAATCCGGCATTGCTGGCAGATTCTTTGACAGGGAAGCCCTGATTAAAGTTAACAAGGCCAGAAAATGTATTGTCTGAACACTTTCGAGAACACTTTTTAGAAGGAAAGGTGTAAACTGAGAATGTCCTAGCTATACCAGGTTTATACCGGTCATCCTAATTTTAGAAGATAAAGTATAAAAGTATTTTTGCATTTCCACAAGTTTGATTTCTTTTTTGACTTTAATTTTATACTAGCGTTAAAGTTCTGTTGATATTTCTTTCCATTTATCTGAAGAAATAATAGAAAGCTTTTTGTGAGTAAATTTCTCTTCGGAAGAGAAAAAAGTCAGAAAATAAAACTTCAAAAATAGTTTTATATTTACTTATTTTAATTCCAGACTATCGTCCTCATTTGGCTTTTGGTGACATAGGCAAGCTCAGATCTAAATGTCAGAGGAGTTTTAATTTTCGTTTCTAATAGGTTAATATCTGCTCTTTTTAAAGTAAATTGTACATTGTTGCTTTTATACCTGAGAGATGTGA
>SJYQ01104531.1:0-14592 GCA_006410935.1 Redunca redunca
TCAGAGCAGGTAGAATTTGCCTTAAACCAATGCTAGTATCCTCCTTTTTTTTTTTTTGTTAATTTTGAATCTAATGCTAGAGTGCTGGGCTAAGATGTCTCGGTAGCATTTTTACTTAAACTCTTTTTTTCTTTTCTTTGTGATTTTCCAGCATCCTTCTTTTTACAACTTCGAGTATCTCACAAATCTGGTCAAAAGGACTCTTCACACTGTTTTTAACTTATGGGTGAGAGATTACAATCTACTCTTAAGAATTTAATTAGTTTTCCTGATGCTGACATTTTGAGAGGGAGTGTTATGAGCCATCCTATTTTTTCCGAGTCAGAACTTGAGAAACAGATTTGAAAAAGGATTTTTCTCAGCCCTTCCTGGTTCAAGCGGCCCTCTGGAAGATTTTATTTTTTTGAGATTAACAGAAAGAGCAAGAGAAAGTATTTTGGTTTTTTTCAGGGCACATCATCACTACACATATTAGTCAGGGAGGAAATTGTGACTGGGTATCTTAGCCAACAGCTGTGTGTGTGTGTGTATGTGTGTGTTGGGCAGAGATCCTTACAAAAAAGATAAAATTTTTATTATGAGGGAATCCATAGGTGGCTACTCTTTCACGGAGAATTAATAAATAAGTGGAGGTAATCTGGAATCTTTGAAGAACAGTTTAAATCAAGAAGGCTTGCTGGACATTACTAGAAGTGGCTGCTGTCTGGGTACTAATTCTGAGGTCTAGACATTGTTGTGGCTGTTCAGTCACCGAGTCGTTCCAACTCTTTGTGAACCCATGGCCTGCAGCATGCCAGGCCTCCCTGTCTTTCACCATCTCCTAGAGTTTGCCCAAGTTCATGTCCATTGAATTTCCCATCATTTATGAGTGGCTCAGATGGTAAAGTAGAGAAGGAAATGGCAGCCCACTCCAGTACTCTTGCCTGGAAACTCCCATGGATGGAGAAGCCTGATAGGCTACGGTCCATGGGGTCATTAAGGGTCAGACATGACTGAGCGACTTCACTTTTACTTTTTATTTTCATGCATTGGAGAAGGAAATGGCAACCCACTCCAGTGTTCTTGCCTGGAAAATCCCAGGGACGGGGGAGCCTGATGGGCTACTGTCTATGGGGTAACGTAGAGTCAGACGTGACTGAAGTGACTTAGCAGCAGCAGCAGACGGTAAAGAATCTGCCTGCAGTGCAGGAGACGTGGATTCAACTCCTGGATCTGGAATATCCTCCAGAGAAGAGAATGGCCACCTACTCCCATATTCATGCCAGAATAATCCCATGGACAGAGGAGTGTGGCGGGCTACAGTCCATGGGGTAGCAAAGAGTCAGACATGACTGAAGCAACTTAGCATGTATGCAGAATGTGAAGCAAAATGAAAGAAAGAGGATTCAAACTTGATTACTGGTGCTGCACACCTTTTAGTTCAGTTTGATTCAGTTGCTCAGTCATGTCCGACTCTTTGTGACCCCGTGGACTGCAGCACGCCAGGCTTCCCTGTCCATCACAACTTCTGGAGCCTCCTCAAACTCGTGTCCATTGAGTCGGTGATGCCATCCAACCATCTCATTCTCTGTCACCCTCTTCTCCTTCTGCCTTCGATCTTTCCTAGTGTCAGGATTTTTTCCAATGAGTCAGCTCTTCACAGAAGGTAACCAAAGTATTGGAGCTTCAGCATCAGTCCTTCCAATGAGTATTCAGGGTTGATTTTCTTTAGGGTTGACAAACAAGGAAATCAACGCTCATGAAAGTGAAGTCACTTGGTCCAGACCAGTCACAAGTCCAGAGTGAAAGATAGAGATAGAACTCAACGCCAGGGCTCTTCAGTCCGGACCTTGACCTCTCAAGCCTCACATCATACTGCTTCCTCACTAAGCGTGTTCTGTTCTTTGTCTCCAGGGACAGAATGAGAACGTCTGTCAATGTTGTGGGTGACTCTTTTGGGGCTGGGATTGTCTATCACCTCTCCAAGTCTGAGCTGGACACCATTGACTCCCAGCACCGAGTGCATGAAGATATCGAAATGACCAAGACTCAGTCCATTTATGATGACTTGAAGAATCATAGGGAGAGCAACTCAAACCAGTGTGTCTATGCCGCACACAACTCAGTCATAGTAGATGAGTGCAAGGTACCTTTCCCGTTCATGGATATCGAAACCTGTATATAATAGTGCATGCTCAGTTTCTTAAAGCAAACACAAAAGCCCTGCATGTATTATTGTCACATTTATTTTTCTAAAGAATCATGTAACTCAAGCTTCTATGAGTCCCAGATCATCTAACTCTGTGTCTAACATGGCAGGAAATCAATAAGTCTAACAGTGAAAGAGTCAGATGGTTGCTTGTCTCATCTATGTGATATAAAACAATCATTCTGCTCCCCTGTTCACCTACTCTGCAGATTTGATCAGTTTTCTCTGAATATTATGCTCAAGAATTTGTGGTTTCTAGGGCTCTTCTGACTTTCAGATACTCTGTTCCTCAAGTGAAACATCAAGAGAAATGCCCAGAATCACTTGATTTACATAGCACAAGTGTTCCTCCTTGCTGTATATCATGTATTGGTTAAAAAAAAAGAAAAAGAAAAACATGCCCACATAACTTTGCAAAGCTATAATTCTCTTAATTATTTTCGTGGGAGCATGAGTTTTGACCTAGAAGTCACTTTGCTCCAAGAATGGGGAAGCAATTGTCTCCTTCAGGACAATTATCCATAAATGTCTTTTAAAAAACATGACATGTCACACATTGCCTGGCAGCACCATGATTCCTGAAGCATGGATGTTCTGGACTCTTCCAAGCTGTTGGATGCTAAGTCTTAAAGCTCAGTGGGCTCTGTCTCGCCTTCATTGTAACTAACTTGACATTGTCAAACACCGAGTGTCATGACCAGAGCGAAGCAAACTTGGGGAAGCCCCGGCAGGTGAGCAAGGTCAACTCTGGAGGGTCTAGACAGCAGCTGAGGACAGTCTGAACCCAACACAGATTTCTGAGACCTTTTTGACTCCTGTTGATCTCATTTAATAATTAATTTCTCCCTGTGTTTCCGGGTCATTCCAAATATATGCCAGACAACTAAGGATGACATAGAAGCAATTCTCTTTATTGGACTATAACATAGTCCAATGGTTCACCCACTCTGTATCAGCTACATTGTGTATAAACCTAATTTTCTAATGAAAATTAGGGAGGGACCCTACTCATCAAGAGGCAATTGCATAAATCAATTAACTCTGTGAAAACAATTAAAACTGTTGGAAATTAAGATGGACCTAAACGGTAAACTCCATTCTCCTGGAAAGTACCACATCTAAATGAATATACTGGATTATTCTCCATCAAAATGTTAATTTTGGTCAACAAGAATCAGTATTTCATGGAATAGGTTTATGCTCTATTATATTTAACAAGTATTTATTGTGTGCCTTGTGGGGTTTAATTGAGCACCCCCATCTTATTCCTATGACTTCCTATATTTTGATTATTAATCGTGTTTTACAGAGTGCCCATAACCTACAAAGCCCCGAATTAGGCACTAGAGGACAGCAAAATGAATGTACAATTACATAGCAAAGATACAGCTTGATCCCAATTGCTGCCATACAAGAAAATACAGTAGTATGAACCAAAATAAAATCACCATATGTATTTTTAAATTTTGCAGTTATATATTAGAAGGATCTTAGAGGTTAATTACCTTTAGAGTGACCCTTTGGGAGCATCTCAGCATACTTCTTAACAATATTGTACAGGACAAGTTTTGAGGAAGATTTGTAAGCAAGGGGATAGTTTTAGATTTCAGACTTCCCAGATATTTTTTTCCCTTAAAGGACATCAAGCATATCAGGACAATTTCATTTTATTTTTTTAGCAAACAATTAAACCCCCAAAAGGAAATGTTGGTCAGCTCTCCCTATCACTAGGAAATAAGCCCATGAGAAAAGTAACTGTATTCCTATTTATCACTGCTGTGCCCTAGAGCAGTGCCAGGCATGCAACGGGCTCTGCAGAGATATTTACTGAGTGTATCCTTTTAGCATCCTGACCCTATGCTTTAATTCAGATAACTTTTTTTTTTTTTTGCTGGGCAGTTCCATAGAGATAGTGGCTTAGTCTCTAGGTAATTAACCACTGAACCAACCACTCATTGGTGAATTATTGCTTAGATAATCAAGTAATGAAACTGAGCAGGTCATGAAAATAATGAAATGACAATATTGGTTTAATAATTATTCAGCTGTTTTCGTTTTTTAGTTAAGTGATCGAGTTCAGCTCTGTGAAGATCGTGAGGTCAGGCAATTGACTCTTCTTGTTCTAGACCAATCAGCTGGGTTGACACCCATGCACAAACGAGGCAGCCGGAGCTACAGAGATGAATTCGCAGGCTTTACCCAGAATATCTGAGTTACATTTACTCCTGCCTTTGAAACTCTTCCTGGTCTGTTTTGTTCCAGTGTTTTAAAAACTGAGCTGGGGACATCAATGCTTTCCACCAGTCCCCTACCCTTTTGGCTTTTCTATTACCCAGGTGTTGGAAAAGAGCCAGGTGGAATGGATGGCGGGGTGGAGTCCCCACTTCCTTTAAGCCAGTCAGAAAAAGGGAATGCCCCCCAAAACTGCTGTCCCAGCTACTTTAGAGACAGAAGTCCTAATATTTGAAAACAGTCCCCCCGCAGGTTCTGTCTGGTTTTCCAAAGGCACCACACTGAGATTTATAATGTTGCACAGCTATTGATCTGGTTCATCGCTAAAAGCCAAATAGGTACATCCAAGGTCATGGTGAACAGGCAGCTTGCTCCAGGCGGACAGTTTGTCCCTGGCAGTCTTTCCTGACAGTTCACTGAAGGGGAAACAAATTTGCTGCTGCTCTGGTCACACCTTTAACCATTTTAAGCATTGTTATGTCATGTTGCTCTCTCTAGTTTCAGACTCTTGCCTTGTAACCGTAGTTTGAAATTATGCAATGTTTTTAATTTTAACCAGAATAACTGCATGTGATGCTTACATTTGCTTCTTGCATGGTCTTTTTTTTTTTAAAATGGAGGCTTCATGGGGACTGGTGGAAGGAGTAGTTTTTATTTTCATTTGCTTGGTTCATGAAAGGCATTTGGTTTTCTGTCCCTAGCATGTTGTATGTGTTCATAATGCATGCGTCTCCCTTCCACTTGGGTAAGAAGAAGGTCAGATTTCTTTCAATCATTGCTGCCGTTTGTCATGTCTCCATGTCCTAATGCTTCCATAAATCCAGTCTCTCCATTATGTGGAATATCAGTCGTGGGTTTAAGTTTGCACATGACGTTGAGGACAGACAGATGGAAGGTAAGCTAGGAAAATGATTTAGATGTGGAGGGGGAAACCTCCCATTTTGTGTAAGGGTTCAGTTTGCTTAGAGCCAGGGAAGCATAATCCAGACAGTCTGGTGACTATAGTTGATTAATAAATGTCTGCGTTGAAATAATTTAGATTTACTGATCCCCGGCTTTTAATTCCCTTCTTTTCTTCTTTCAACGTTTAAAGCCTGGACAGCTTATATGGTGGAGCCAGACCACCACGACTTCTGATTTTAAAATTGGACATGTATAAAATCCACCTGGGCTCATTGAAACTGAACCTTTCACGTGCATGAGTAGAACTAGATGCTGGTTCTGGATTTTTTTGTTTCTCTGCGGTTGTCTGGAGTAGCACGGGGCACTATGTTTTAAGGACTGCATTATTGTATGGTGAGTCTATGGATAATTAGACCCCCTCACAACCCTAAAAGCATCATACAAGTTATTTATTCCCCAACTTGCATAGTCTCTCTAGTGCTTCAGATACCTCCCCAAGGCAAATATACATTTTTAAAGTGTGCAAATCATTGTTGAAAACCAAGACCAGCTTAAAATCAATTTGGAAAGAACAGTGTCTAACATTAATATTTAAGTTGCATAATAGAACCTGGGTCTGGTGCTCCTCCACATAACCCCCTGGGTGGTTTTCTGGTTCATGGCCTGTAAGTTGGATGTTGATGATAATTATTTTCAGGTAACTCTGGCAGCCAATGGAAAGTCAGCCGACTGCAGTGTTGAGGAAGAACCTTGGAAACGTGAAAAATAAGAATATGACTCTCAGCAAATTCTTGAATAAACCCCCCAACATATCTTATGGTAAAAGAGGATATAAACAAGCTTTCTTTAAAAAGAAAAAAATACATCTATTTCTGTTTACTTAATCTATTAGCTGAGGCTTAGAGGATCTGTTGTGAGTCAGTGGCAGGCACGGTGCTGTGTGTCATTGCCAAATAATACTTCGTAAATGTCTCATTTTCTCACTTGTATTATTGTTTGAATGGATGCTGCTGGAGGAATCAGTTTGAATTGGAGATGAATTCTTGCCAGCTTCCCTTTTCTCTCAAGATGCAGAAGCGTGGGTGCTCTTTTTTCCAGGAGACACAACTAAAGGCATGTGGCGCATTCTGGGGATTTGGAATAATGAGCAGACACTTGGCGTGTTACTCTTTCCAGCATTCTCCAGCCTCACCTGGTAGCACACAAGAGATTCTGTTGGAGCCTTTGTAAGAAATCCTCTTCAACGTCTTAGAGCGTTTGCCCTTGTGTTGGTGAAAAGAAAGTACCCATCTTAAGGAACTGACAGTTTCTCTTCTGTTGAATTTCTCTCTTTAAGTTGAATGACTAAATGTTTCAAAGAGAGTCACATTTGGAGCCATATCTTAAAAGCAGCCTATTATGGAACCCACTGAATCTCTGCTCTACCCCACCTAGTCTATGGGAATAATCGTTGAATTTCAAAGTATATTTCATAACTTGCTCTAAATTCGGTAATGGATTAGGATGTAGCTTACATAAAATTGCTGTATATATTGACAACACTTAGAGAGCACAGTCAACACAAATTTTAACCAGATTCAAATTTGTTTGTGTTTGGGTTACATCACCTTGTATAGTGAAATCAAGTGAGATTATTTGATCTATGTTTCACTGTCTTTATTTTGACCATAAAATTCTTATTTGGGTTTCTACCTAAAAAAAAGACATTCTTCATCTCCAAATTATTTCTGTCATATTCTCATCAGACTAAAAGACTTAATCATTTTACTGTCCTCACAGATGGAAAACAGTTACGTTGGCTGTGCCTCTTTTAATACTAATCTCATGATAAAAGCAAAACCAAAACACAATTAGTTATCTAATATGTAGAAAGCTTTTTATTATATTTTATCAAAGCACCTAAAACCAATTACAGGACATAGTTGAAAGCAGAACCCATCTTCCTCCCCAGTCTTCTCTGTGGAAAGAACCAGTAAACAAACATATGTGCAGAATCCTATAAAGATGACATTTCTACAGCAAAGTCAAGGCAGCCTTGAACCATAGAGTAGAGAAAAAAGGGTGGCTTTATGGAACTTCACAGACGGAGTCTCTTCCAAGCTGTGGAAGTTTGAGGGGATACATAATATAATACTGGAGTAACTCATCAGTGCCTTGCATGCTATAGGCATCTCCAAGCTACGTTTTTCAGTGTCTCTACTATCACTTTCTATTGAATAACCCACAGTATTTTCATAAGGTAGCTGGCTTTGGGAGTTTGCTAAGGATTACTTGAAATCACTGAGAAATAGGGCACTCTTGACTCTAAGGAATGTTGAAAACCTTGGTCCAATGTGGGAGCAGGGTGGTCATCTGAGGCCAGCAGATGTGTACTGAGATATTCATGAATAGTTGTAGAGTCCAAGTTTTCACAGGAGAAGGTGTTTATGGACATCACATGCCCTTTATTACCTACTCCTTGTGACCTTTCTCTTCCACGTAGGGCAACTTTGGAATATACAAGAGACATGAGATTCTAGTAGTTTTGTCTCTTAAGCCCTAGTTTGTTTGTTGTTTTTTTTTTTTTAATAACAATCACTATTGAGCAGTATTAAGTAGCTCTTTGCTTTAAAAAAAAATAATGCATTAGTCTTCATTTTCATTAGATGGACAGTGAAGAGGGTGGCCAAGGGCTTGCTGAAATATAGTAGTGGCAAATGCATCCTTTATAGTAGATGTCATGGATTGTAGGGATGGTTCCTGGATTTAACTGTGAAACTGTTAATGAGCCTCTTTAAGTCGTACTTCTGAGGGCATTTTTTATGGTGAGAAGGATGTAGCTATCCATCTAGGAACTTGTGGTTTTGTTGTTTAAGGCCAGCTTAGCACTTGAACAAACTGACAGGCTGCTCAAAGGAGTGGTCTCAAGATTGTCTTCCAAAGATTCTGCCAGAAAGTCTTCCATGACTGCTTGTCTTCAGTTTTTTCCTAGTTACTGAATTAGCCTATACGTATATAAGGGGACAGTGTATTCAGAAGAAACTAGGTGCTCAGCTTAACAAAGCGGTTTTTTCTAGTTTGAAACTGTATGCAGTAAGTTTCATGAGAATATCCTTAGGAGATCGGTTTATTTGGAAGTTCAACAAATCAGTTAAAAATAAGCGATTTCTAAAATTTAGGAGTAGCTTGAAAACCCAGGGTGTACGTAGAACTGACATGTGACTGCGTCCTATGGTTTTTTAGGCCTCTCTCGTTCTTCTCATGCCACGCCCATTGGGGTTTCCTTGTCCAGTATATGTGCCATAAAAGGACAAGTACATCCAGAATATACCTCTAACGACCATTTTCTAAACAGGATATTATAACTTGTCAGTTGTATGCATAGATTAATTTTAACAAGTCAAACACAAATATGAATGCTTATAACACTCCATTCATGTTTGATCATATATAAATGTTACATTTGTACACAGACATGGCAGGCTAGATATACACACTGTATCCTGTAAGTTCTGTTAAGTCAGGGCTTTGGCAACATCATTTTTTATGGACTCATTTACTATATTTAGGAATCAGAATCATTTCAGGAGAAAAGCAGGTAGACTTTTATTCTCTCCTTCCTCATTTATGTCCTTTGAAAAGCCCAAGGGGCGTCATCATTTGATTACCTACTACAATTCAATGAATCAAGTCCTATTCAGAAAAGAATGGCGTAGCTCTCAAGGCAAAGCTTTATCTTAGACCTCTGGGGATGTGCCTCCCGTGAAAAGAGCACCAGAAATTCAAGGCAATCATCTAAATCACTCAGATCTTCGATATAAAACTTTAGATGGTAAGTTCTGAATCAAGTAGTTATCAGATTTGATTCTTATTGTTGGGAGTAGAAACACAACCTATAGCCTGCAGAAGTTACTGTGTTCCATAAAATATAAATATTTACTTCTCTTTAACTACTCGTCAGCTTGGATGTTCAGAAAAGTCTAAAGAAAGGTTGCCAAAATGCCCGGTTTTTGGATTTGAACTGGTGGAAGCTAAGAAAGGCTTAGGGGAAATTCAGTTTATAGGGAGATGTACTCTTGGTCAGTAAGGTCAGGAATCCCAACAGCTGGTAAATTAGAAAGTCTCAGATCATTTCCACTTGTGCATAGAGACATATGTCATTTGCGAGTGTATATCTAGTCAAGAAGCCCCTTTGGAGTGGGGTATAAAATCCCATAGACAGAAGGAGCCTGGCAGACTACAGTCCTTGGAGTTGCAAGAGAGTAAGACATGAATAAATGACTAAGTACCAACAATTCACCTACTGGATCTCCAAAGAGCGTTAGAGAATTAAGGCAGTCGTCTAGAGCATGCAGATCTTCATGATCTGAACCAAGTAGCTGTTAGAAATTCAGCAGTGAATTCAAATAGGTACCCGCATGTTCAGAGAGAATTCTCCATCATTCAGACTCTTGATAAACAAGCCTCAGCAGCTCTTGCCTGGTGTGATGACTAAATGCTCAGCATTTACACCCAGTGGAGATGGCTATTCCCACTTGATTGCTGTTCAGTGCTTGGGGCCATACAGTTGCCCAGGTTGCAGGTTGGGCTTTGCTTATTCTCCAAATAAATTCATTCCAAGCCAAGGAAAGGGACCAAGTGGGATTTTTCAATTATATAATACTTGCTCTTTGAATATAATATGATGATCCAGGAGCCTGAAAAGATTAAGGTTAAAACCAAAAGGCCTGAAGGAATTTTGAAGTAAGAGTTTTATAAATCTAGTTGTCAAAGAAGATAAATGGTCTCAGTATCTGATAATTTTGTCTAAAACCAAAAAGGGCCACTGAGCACCAAGCCAGACAGGTTGCACTATTGGCAGGTTGGTCTCCTGGGATGAAGTGAGTGCAAAGCTATTCGGACATCAGTTGCTTTCGATTTTTTTCTGAAAAGAAAATTCAGCTTCCGTTCTTCCTTTTCCTCTCTTCTTATTCCAGTGATCACTGTTGCTCAATTTAGTAAATGACCATCCAAGTTAGCGCAAAGGTTGGTTTTGGAGCAGATGACAGGGAATTTTAATTGAGTAGTATCGAATTTCATAGCACAGCTAATTTAGGAAATAACAGAAATAACAGAGATGAGGAGAAATAATGAATTGGGAAGAGAAACATTTGACTGAGACTCTGCCCGTTTTTATTCATATAACTTACACTAGTCACTTTACACATAAGCACCATTGGAAAAAAAAGGACAAGCTAGATTACATTATTAAAATGCACATCCATTCCTAANTTGCCTTTGGTAGGAGAGAAATGCACACACTAGCCCAGGAAGTTAGTTTAGCGTGTCTCTGAGGTTTTGCCCCCATGGAGCGAGTTCTCTGAGATGTATGATCTGGTACTCTGGTTTCTTACTTCCCCAGGAGAGTTCTTCTCCTTACTCGGAACTCATCCTTTGGCAGCCAGATCTTTCCATAAATGACCTTCACTCCTTCCCTTCCTCCTTCCCCCAGGAAATCTCAGCATTGCATTTCCATGTTGCACAGGACAGACCAGGTTATCTGGTCACTCTAGAGATTTGTATATAAAAAAATACTTTTGTGAGGATTTTGTATATTGTTTTTCTATTTGTTTTCTGTGGCTTGAGGAGAGAGCTGGCAAACTGTGAATCTAATTTGATCTTGCTGCCAGCAGACATATTTTGGCTTCCTGGTAAAAATGTATGTTACCAAGGACAATATATTGCCCTCTGATCAGTATTGTACCCTCCAAAATTCACAGATTCCTCCAATCCAACGTTACATTCTTTTTTAAACAAATCCCTGGGCTTCTTTGCTGTTATTTATAAAAAGCATGAGAAAACGTATTTAGAGTCCTGGATAGCGTATGTTTAATATTGATTTAGCCTTTAATAATGTTATATAGGTTTGTATCTATTCTTCATAAACCATAAAGAACTCAGCGTAGACTGAATGGATCTATTTAGTATCTGTAATTTTGCAGACAGATATTTTCTTACAGTATTTTCTATATAACCACATATGTAGAATTACAACTAATTCAAGCACAAGACATTTCTACAGCAATTTAGAGCTGTCATTGTTTCCTGAGCATACAGTCACATTTGAAAAATGTAAAAACCCAGTCCTTTGCAATGCAATGAACAAAATGACCATTAAGAACAAAGAGTCAGTTAAATCCTTTAGCTGGTTAGGATATGTATAATATTCAAACAACTAGGCTTTTTAACTCAAGGAATGGTGCTGACTCTTTATTTTTGACACCACATCTTGTTTTTCCACCTAAGCATTCTAATTTTGCTTTTCTCTAAGAACATGAAAAATAAGATGATAATAGTGGAATCATCTCTACTGAGAATCTCCCATGCCTTCCTAATAGTTTATGTGAAAATTGGCTTAGGAAAACTTTGGATAGCAGAGATTGAGGGTGCGTGTGAGGAAACCAGTCAGTACAGATTTGTTACAGTTCATTCTTACCAAGTAAATTGGTAGCAAATGTCACATTGTTATGTGAATTGAGCACATATTTTTAAGATTAAAATAAAAGACATTAGTACCAGCTATGAAGCAATACTCTATCAATGGGGCTTAGAGTCTCACTGAAATTATTTAGAAGCAGCCCAGGTAGATTCTGTCCTCAGGTGAGTAACAATCTATGTAAATTTCCCCAAAAGGCAAATCAATAATCACTGCAAAGACAAGGAAGGGTCTTCCTTCCGCCAAACACACTTTTCTGATAATATGATTGTAGGGCTAGTATTTTTGCTATGTTTTAGGAAATAGTTACATAGAAAGTGTACTGGTGTGTATTTAAATCCACTCCTCATTAAGCAATCGGATTAGATATGCCCTCAACTGGCAACAATTATATCTGTGATTTTCAAGTACAGATAGCTGTCAAGCATGAAGTTCTTGTGTATACACAGTAACACTTGGTTCACGCATGAAGAAAAGTGCCTATGCACTTTGTGTAGCTATAATGTAGATATCTATGTGTAATTTCAGTGAAATGGTATATAGATGTATTGTAATTTAATTTAAATGTTATTTTTGGCTGTTTAAGTGCAGTAGACATGTTGAGTAATGTTTTGAAAATCCTTCTTTTCCTTCTTAGATAGCTAGTGGTAAATCATTTCTCCTCTTTCTTAAAGTGACTTGGGAATGTATATCAGTGAAGAACTTATCTGTGAATCCTTTGTACTGATGATTGGTTGAAAGTCTGTGTGTATCCAGTATCTTTGTAAATATGTGATTCAGGGCAAGGGGGTGTTGGATATGTGTCATGATTCTTAGTCACAGGTCATCTGATGTCTATGTAGTGCCCAGTGAATACCTTTGTGGAACTTTTGATTATCTAGGCTTGGTAGGTTTAGAACAAGGACATTTATCTGCAGCCAAGACATTTATATTTGCTTGATGAATTGAGCTCAAAGAGACAAAAGGTTCGTCTGCTGAGCATGAGCATGTTAGCATAATGTCTGTAGGTCAAAGGTGTGCTTCTTTGGTTGCCAAATACCGATCATCATGCTCATGACTTAAAGGTTGTGAAGAGCCTTGTCCCTCTTGGTTTCTTGAGTTGGGGTACAGGAAAGATGGTCACTAACTGCCATGCAGGTAAAATCCCACAAAAGCACACTTCTGGTAGTAAATTGCACAGCTGTCTCTAGAAAGATAGAGCATAAGAAGCACAAGAATTGTCAGTATACTCTTGGGGAGATTGCAAAAAAAACAGCTAGTGAAGCACAGATCCCACGTATGTGAAGGGAGCAGGGCCTCTAGCTCCTAGGCTTTGTGTGTGTTTCAACTGTTTGAAGAGGTTAACTAATGCAGTTATACACTTGCCTCCCAAACACACATTCTGTCTAATTATCACTGAGTTGAATGCTATGAGGTCTATAGCTCCTGTAACCCCCTTTTCCTTCTTTAAGGACAGAGAAAAATGACCATGTGCAGCTGGGAACACTGAACGTTCCTCTCTTTTCACAAGAAATGTGAAGCTTAGGAGATCCTCTGAGGGCACAAAGCATGTTAATTTTCAGTGTCTACTCCAGTGATTGGAGTGAAAGGATGTAACTGTGAGCAGGCACATTTTTTTTTTTTCTTGAAAATGTGGCTTCTTCAACTTGTGTCATATTCAGGATGGAAACCTTACTGAAAGAAATCTAGCCTTTAGGTAGAATTCCCTTTGAAGATTCTTGTGTGTGTCCAGAATGAAAGATAAGAGTAATTGTTTCCCTCACATTCACAATCCCCACTGATCTAAAGTCATGTAACGTAGAGCATCTATAGCACATCAGATTTAATGAATGAAAAAAGATTTAAAATTTCAACTAATTTTGGGGTTGTTTCTTACATATAGTACTAGGAAATGCCTTGTTTGGCAAAGCACATTTTTGGGTATTTGAAGTATTTTGCTTTTACCTGTAGTTTTCTTACAATGTGGACTGATTACTATAACATTACATGTGTAAAATAACTGGATATTCTTTATACACTGGAAATAATCTTTAAATCCAATATTTCACTAAGTGTTTTAACTTTTATGTATATATCTCTCATTAATAAATGTGGATTCCAATTTCTCTTGGCTGTTGACTCTCCTTCAGTTCCAATTTTAAGCTAGTGTTCATTACATACTAAGTGTCTCCAGTGTTCCTTTTGGAGAAATTTGTGAGTTGAAACCTACAATGTCTAAATGAATATTTTCTAGGAAGCCTAAATATACAGTGGAGTTACATCTTATGCTGTAAAGTTATGAGTTGGACAAAAATGCTTGTGAATCAGCCAGTATGGGTCATCTCCCACATCTCAGGAGCTTAAAGCAACCAAGGTTGATTTCTTATTCATATGACATGTCCACCACTGTCTGGGGGGCTTTGGTCCACACCATCCTCACTGAGGGAGTCTGAGAGAGACTTCCTCCTTGTGCTTCTGCCCTTACCAAATGCAAGAAAAAAGGGACAGGGCAGATCCTACACTGACTCCTAAAGCGCCCTTCCAAATGCTGTATGTTTCATTGCTGCTCACTTATCAATGGCCAGAACAAGTCACATGTCTCTACCTAACTTCAAGGAAACAGGAAAGTGCAACCTGACCTGGTGTCCAGGAATAAAACTGGAAAGAGCTGATGAACAGCTCTAATGGCTATCAGTCCATTAAAAAAAATAATAATAAACCCTTAAATTATCCATAAGGGATAGTATGCAAAGATGTAGTCTTTCAGTAAATCCAACACAGTGAGTTTTTCTCTAGTATTGGAAAAACCAATGCTATGGAAGTAAGTGATGAGCAT
>SJYQ01104532.1:18926-58572 GCA_006410935.1 Redunca redunca
TGTTCCATGTCCAGTTCTAACTGTTGCTTCCTGACCTGCATATAGGTTTCTCAAGAGGCAGGTCAGGTGGTCTGGTATTCCCATCTCTTTCAGAATTTTCCACAGTTTATTGTGATCCACACAGTCAAAGGCTTAGGCATAGTCAATAAAGCAGAAATAGATGTTTTTCTGAAACTCTCTTGCTTTTTCCATGATCCAGTGGATGTTGGCAATTTGATCTCTGGTTCCTCTGCCTTTTCTAAAACCAGCTTGAACATCTGGAAGTTCACGGTTCATGTATTGCTGAAGCCTGGCTTGGAGAATTTTGAGCATTACTTTACTAGTGTATGAGATGAGTGCAATTGTGTGGTAGTTTGAGCATTCTTTGGCATTGTCTTTCTTTGGGCTTCCCTGATGGCTCACAGGTTAAAGCGTCTGCCTCCAATGCAGGAGACCCGGGTTTGATCCCTGGGTCAGGAAGATCCCCTGGAGAAGGAAATGGCAATCCACTCCAGTATTCTTGCCTGGAGAATCCCATGGACGGAGAAGCCTAGTAGGTTACAGTCCACAGAGTCGCAAAGAGTCAGACAAGACTGAGCGACCTTACCTTACCTTCTTTGGGATTGGAATGAGCCAGGGGCAGCGCTTGAGGCCAGGGGCAGCGGCCAGGAGGAGCTTCTAGCTATAGTATCTCTAAAATTCCTAACCTCTATAAGCTATAGTAAAATATGCTAACATTACAACATTCCTTAAACCTTTAACTTCTAACTATTTTAATCATTTCTAAGCCCTAAATTCAGTAAACTCCTTTGCCATAAACATTCTCCTCACAAATAGGCTTCAGATATCAGTCCCTCCCATGGCCTCAAGTTACAGCCTATGTGCTCATCCTGGAACACTCTTTTGTAAAAGTTCTTGAACAAATGTCAATGATTAACTTTATGAATTATTTTCTGAGCAATGCTGCAGAAGGCTTTGTGCCTTCTCATGCTCCTCTCAAGAACAATAATCACCTTAATAATCCTTTTCAGTCAACTCAGCCAAGGAGAGGAAAAGACAAGTCAGAATTACAAGGCCTAACTCCTTCATCCCGGGATCCGTGCCTGCGGAATGAGGAGAGGGGCCTGGGGCCATGCCTCCATTTTGTCAGTAATGCCTAACGCAGCTCCCGACACTTTGGGTTGTCACGGCTATAGCAACTGAGCCTATCATGAAGAGGGGTCAGTTATACTGTGGCGCAATTTAGTTAATAGGGAGAATTGATCATAAGAGACTTCTAATAAGAATTGGGCTTCCACTACAGTGAGATAACAGACAGCTAACTGCAGCTTCTGACCCAAATCCCAGTCCTGGGTGTGACTGAAGCTAGACCTGTAGCGAAGAGCACAGCAACAATAGCAATCAGGGGTAGAGTCCAGGGTTGACAATGAAAATCCATTGATATTTTGATAGCCAGCCTCTCAAGCTTCCACCATGCATTGACCAGTCAGCTGCTGGAGTGTGGCTGGAGCGAGACTGTAGGATCCTCAGGCTTCTGCCGTGCATTGACTAGTCAGCTCCCAGAACAACTAGAGTGGGCTCAGTGTCCTTCATGGGTGAGGGCCATTGTTTTTGGAACCAGATCTTGAGGAGTTTTTTGGTGTCCCTAACTGCTTTCCAGATGTCCTCATCACAGGAAGTTGCTGCCTCCTTGACTCTGATGTGGTGGATCCAAGGGATGACATCTATAACTTTACTAGCAGTAGGGGTTTCCAGGATGACCATGTGAGGGCCTGTCCAAACTGGCTAAAGTGGTTCCTTTTTCTAATCTTTAGCCCATACCTCATCTCCTGGCTGATAGGCATGAACCCAATTACCCAGTGGAATGGGTGTCCTTTCTCAGGTTTCTCGGCGATATGGCAGAAGACTGTTCCCAAGGCCTGGAGGTTGGGACGTCTCCAGGTCAGCTAGTTGTTGGTGGTCTCCCTTGAGCTTTTTTATCACTGGGGGTGGTCTCCCATGTAAGATCTCAAGGAGAGAATAGTCTGAGGACCCCGGGGTGCATTTACAGAGAGCAAGGAGAATAAGGCAGCTTGTTCTGGCAGCTCAGTGGGGATGTTGGCTGGGGGATATTCTTGTCATACTACTACTTGGAGAAACAAACTTAACAAGAAAGTTAAAGATATATGGCCCAATGGTTAATAGAAATAGGAAAGCTGCCAAGGCACTAGCTAGGAGAACCAGGTCCAGACATTGGTTCATGACATTAGTGCTTCTCTAGGCATGAGAAGATGTAAGAATTTGGACTCATAAAAATCCTTACCTGAAAACATCTGACTATCCAAAGGCCTGTTTTTATGGGTTTTCCCAGAGCACAGAATGCCTTATTTTTTTAACTCCTTTCAAGGAGGTGTTGAAGGTTGGCATCTTGTAGTGGCCATGATTTAATCTTTGTAGAGGCATCTGGCAAGGGCGAACTTCTAGTCAGCAGGGCCCCTTCATAGTCATATTTGACCGTGTTCTGGGGGCATTTCATGGTCATTGTGTCCTGCGGTGCTGGGAAGGCTCATTCCCAGATCTAACAAAGATTCCACTGACAGGCCACTCACTGTGCTGTCACTAGACCAGGCTCTGTAAGTAGCAAGTCTCTGGACCATACCTGTCTTACAAGCCTCTTGATCCAGGAAAATATTTCCTCTTGTTGCTTCTTCCCATATCTAGAGTTACATTATTACATTTATTGATCTCATATGGATCTGCATATCAGCTTTTTATCACAGGCTCAGTCACACATTTGGTAACATAGAAATAATCTTCTGACACAAGCTACATAGAAAATAATATAGCTAGCATTATTAGTAAGGTCACAAGCAAGAATTTAAGTCAAGAACTTTCACTGGATATAGCCCAGTATACCCCAAATCATCTGTCTCAGTTAAATGATTATCAGTTCAGTTCAGTTCAGTCTCTCAGTCATGTCCGACTCTTTCAACCCCATGAATTGCAGCCCATCAGGCCTCCCTGTCCATCACCAACTCCCGGAGTTCACTCAGACTCACTTGCATGGAGTCAGTGATGCCATTCAGCCAACTCATCCTCTGTCATCCCCCTCTCCTCCTGCCCCCAATCCCTCATAGCACCAGAGTCTTTTCCAATGAGTCAACTCTTCGCATGAGGTGGCCAAAGTACTGGAGTTTCAGCTTTAGCATCATTCTCTCCAAAGAAACCCCTGGACTGATCTCCTTCAGAATGGACTGGTTGGATCTCTTTGCAATCCAAGGGACTCTCAAGAGTCTTCTCCAACACCACAGTTCAAAAACATCAATTCTTCGGCGCTCAGCTTTCTTCACAGTTCAACTCTCGCATCCATACATGACCACAGGAAAAACCATAGCCTTCACTAGATGGATCTTTGTTGGCAGAGTAATGTCTCTACTTTTCAATATGCTATCTAGGTTGGTCATAACTTTCTTTCCAAGAAGTAAGCGTCTTTTAATTTCATGGCTGCAATCACCATCTGCTGTGATTTTGGAGCCCCCCCAAAATAAAGTCTGACACTGTTTCCACTGTTTCCCCATCTATTTCCCATGAAGTGATGGGACCGGAGGCCATGGTCTTCATTTTCTGAATGTTGAGCTTTAAGCCAACTTTTTCACTCTCCTCTTTCACTTTCATCAAGAGGTTTTTTAGCTCCTCTTCCCTTTCTGCCATAATGGTGGTGTCATCTGCATATCTGAGGTTATTGATATTTCTCCTGCCCGTCTTGATTCCAGCTTGTGCTTCTTCCAGTCCAGTGTTTCTCATGATGTACTCTGCATATAAGTTAAATAAGCAGGGTGACAATATACAGCCTTGATGTACTCCTTTTCCTATTTGGAANTAATAACTTAATTAAAATTTTTAGCAATATAACATAACAAGGAACTATCTCAGAAGTGAGTCTCAGTAAACACACACCTTAATTAATAAAACTAGAACTTAATACTTAGTGACACATAATTTTTTTCTGGTTTTGTTTTTTTTTTTTTTGAAAACTCATTGTGAGGGCATTAACAATGTAGCCAAGTAAGGCTTTAACCCATCAAATAAAAATAAGGACTGTCAGAGAACTGGGAAAAGCCAAGCAGCCATCTTGGGTTTCCCATAGCCCTGGCTCTTTGATTTTCAGTTGTTGTTTATCCATTTTTAATTTCCTGATTTAAGAGCAGACTATCACCATGTTTTAAAGATATCAAGATAGTAAAAATATAACCATGAGGGGTTATTTTTTGCAGAATTTAAGTTTTTCCACCAGCTTAAACTGGCTCAGAGGTTAAAGCGTCTGCCTCCAATGCGGGAGACCCAGGTTCGATCCCTGGGTCAGGAAGATCCCCTGGAGAAGGAAATGGCAATCCACTCCAGTATTCTTGCCTGGAGAATCCCACGGATGGAGAAGCCTAGTAGGTTACAGTCCACGGAGTCGCAAGAGTCGGACATGACTGAACGACTTCACCTTCACCTTCACCTAAACTCATTTAGGTAAACTTAATTAAATTTATTTTAAATTTAGTCCGTCCTAACCATGCACAAAACTTTTTCAGGGTCCACCTTCCACAAACCGTTTAATCACTTTCTATAACAGCTACTTGTAAATCAGACTTACTTTCTTTACCCTTTATAAAATGTAATTTTATTTTTTATGTTTTCTTTATTAAAAACATACACCCTACTTTCTTATTAGATTACCAAACAAACATTAATACTAGATATTTAACATTAAATATTTCCCAGTTCACTTGAATCTGAAATTTATTTAGGTTAATTTTTCTTATATTTAAAATTGTTTGATTTACTTACTTTTCTTTAGGCCAATTAAATTATAACTCATTTACAACTTCAAAAATATTATCAGAAAAAGATATATAGTGAGACATACATAAATCCAGACAGAATGACTGACTGAGATCTTATAGCTTTCTGCTTGAGATTTAAAATATATCTTTGGGTCCCAGCAAAGGTCCATCTAGTCAAGGCTATGGTTTTTCCAGTGGTCATGTATGGATGTGAGAGTTGGACTGTGAAGAAAGCTGAGCACTGAAGAATTGATGCTTTCGAACTGTGGTGTTGGAGAAGACTCTTGAGAGTCCCATGGACTGCAAGGAGATCCAACCAGTCCATTCTAAAGGAGATCAGCCCTGGGATTTCTTTGGAAGGAATGATGCTAAAGCTGAAACTCCAGTACTTTGGCCACCTCATGCGAAGAGTTGACTCATTGGAGAAGACTGTGATGCTGGGAGGGATTGGGAGCAGGAGGAGAAGGGGACGACAGAGGATGAGATGGCTGGATGGCATCACTGACTCGATGGACGTGAGTCTGAGTGAACTCCGGGAGTTGGTGATGGACAGGGAGGCCTGGCGTGCTGCAATTCATGGGGTCGCAAAGAATAGGACAGGACTGAGCTACTGAACTGAACTGAACTTGGGTCCCAGCTAAGATGTCTGACACGGAGGATGTTTTCACGTGCAATGAGGAGGAGGACTACGACCTGGAATACTCTGAAGACGGTAACTCTGAGCCAAATGTGGATTTGGAAAATCAGTACTATAATTCCAAAGCATTAAAAGAAGATGACCCAAAAGCAGCATTAAGCAGTTTCCAAAAGATTTTGGAATTTAACGGTGAAAAAGGAGAATGGGGATTTAAAGCACTGAAACAAATGATTAACTTCAAGTTGACAAACTTTCCAGAAATGATGAAGAGATATAAACAGCTATTGACCTATATTCAGAGTGCTGTCACAAGAAATTATTCTGAAAAATCCATTAATTCTATTCTTGATTATATCTCTACGTCTAAGCAGAATTCTGGTTTTTTATGTCAGATGGATTTACTGCAGGAATTCTATGAAACAACACTGGAAGTTTGAAAGATGCTAAGAATGACAGACTGTGGTTTAAGACAAACACAAAGCCGGGGAAATTATATTTAGAATGAGAGGAATATGGAAAACTTCAAAAACTTTTATGCCAGTTACATCAGTCCTGCCAGACTGATGATGGAGAAGATGACTTGAAAAAAGGCACACAGTTATTAGAAATATATGCTTTGGAAATTCAAATATACATGGCACAGAAATAACAAAAAACTTAAAGCACTCTATGAACAGTCACTTCACATCAAGTCTGCCATCCCTCATTCATTGATCATGGGAGTTATCAGAGAATGTGGTGGTAAAATGCACTTGAGAGAAGGTGAATTTGAAAAGGCACACACTGATTTTTTGAAGGCTTTAAGAATTATGATGAATTGGGAAGTCCAAGATGAACCACTTGCTTAAAATATTTAGTCTTAGCAAATATGCTAATGAAATTGGGAATAAATCCATTTGATTGACAGGAGGTCAAACCTTACAAAAATGATCCAGAAATTCTAGCAATGATGAATTTAGTAAGTGCCTATCAGAATAATGACATCATTGAATTTGAAAAGATTCTAAAAACAAATCACAGCAACATCATGGATGATCCTTTCATAAGGGAACACACTGAAGAGCTTTTGCAAATATCAGAACACAAGTGCTTATAAAATTAATTAAGCTTTACACAAGAATACATACTCCTTTATTTCTAAGGAGTTAAACACAGATGTAGCTGATGTGGAGAGCTTGCTGGTGCGGTACATATTGGATAACACTATACATGGCCAAACTGATCAAGTCAACCAACTCCTTGAACTGGATCATCAGAAGAGGGGTGGTGCCCGATATATTGCACTAGATAAATGAACCAACCAACTAAATTCTCTCAACCAGGCTGTAGTCAGTAAACTGGCTTAACAGAGAACAAGCTTTTACAGACATACTTAAGGCAACAGTGCAGAGATGTAACCCTTAAAAGAACTGGGAATGGCAAAACTACTATCGGCTGATGTGCCCTGAAAATTATTGGAGTTATGGCAGAAGTGCTTTTTTTGATCAACTGGTGTGTGTTTTGCTGCTGCATTTATCCCAAGGAGGGAAAAAAATCTCCAGAAGAAAACCAAAATGCCATGGGATTTATGCTGTATTGACATCTTGCCCTAAAACATACAACATCATCGTAATTTGTCGTGGGCAACATGACCAGAGAGATTTTTGTCATGATTTTAAATACACTGACGCGCTACTGTTGGTTAAATTTAAACATGCTTTACCTGCAGAAATTCTCTCACAAATAACCTGCAATAACTTGAAATGCATACCCTTTTGAACACTTCCTTTTCTCATGTATAATTAAAATGTTTGCTGCATTTTGCAAAAATAAAATAAAATATATCTTTGACCCCTTTTTTTCTTCGCTTGAAGTTTTAATTTGCCCAAGGCTGAGGTCTCAGGCAAAGCTGGCTGTGTATTTCAAGGACATGGAAAGGGTTAACTTCAAGCTTTCCCCTGGGCAGGTCTTTTTACAAGCTCATTGGTTTTAATTGCATATGCAAAAAGAATTGGTTGTGCAGTTTCCAAAAAGAAAAATTTCTCTGACTCTGTTCAATCAGCAATCACACACTCACAATCATCAGAGGCTATCACAATACTTTCCTTACCCTGAGTCCCCAGGTCTCCCTATCTGATGCTCCCTTCCTGGGAGCCCAAAGAGGTGATCAGTCTCTTCTTCCACCCGCTGGGGTAGGTTCCTGCCTGGGGATTGGCCCTGGGGCCTTACCTTATCCTGTGGCCATCCCTCCAAAGAGTACAGTTGGGGCTCCACCGTCAGGAGAGTCGGAACGCCGGTGCCCGGTGCGAAAGAGAACCCGGAATACCATCAGGTGGCGCGCCTCCTCCTTCGTGTCGGGGTTCCTTCACTCCAGCCCGGCCGAGTCACCAGTCTGGTGCCTCAAGGGGTGGGCGTGGTTGGAATCTTGCTGGGGCCTTCAGAAATGTTGCAGAAACCAGTACTCAAGAAACCAAGCACCACACTTGGAGAGTTGGAGAACTCAGGTTTATTGTGCCAGCGGGCTCAGAGGCGTTAACGCTCCAAGCTCTGAGCCCGGAACAAAGGGATTCAGTTCAGTTCAGTTCAGTCGCTCAGTCGTGTCCGACTTTGTGACCCCATGAATCGCAGCGCGCCAGGCCTCCCTGTCCATCACCATCTCACGGAGTTCACTCAGACTCACGTCCATCGAGTTCGTGATGCCATCCAGCCATCTCATCCTGGGTCGTCCCCTTCTCCTTCTGTCCCCAATGCCTCCCAGCATCAGTTTTTTCCAATGAGTCAACTCTTCGCATGAGGTGTCCAAATTACAGAGTTTTATTAGACAGACTGTCGTGGGCAACGCTGGCTGTTAATAGGCTGGTTTAAACTAAGGAAAGGGTGTGTGAGACAAACTCCAGTTCCTAGTATTGCAAGTCCCCACTTTCTGAGACTACGTGATCCAGACTTTGCAAGGGGCAAGGTGAATTACAGAGGCAGAAGGAGGTAAAATTTTAACTTTTCCTCTTCAGGAGGAGAAGGGGATGACAGAGGACAAGGTGGTTGGATGGCTTTGCGAATTCAATGGACATGAGTTTGAGCAAGCTCTGGGAGTTGGTGGTGGACAGGAAAGCCCAGCGTGCTGCAGTCCATGGCGTTGCAAAGAATCAGACATATCTGAGTGACTGAACTGAATGGAACTGGACAGCAAGAGATCAAACCAGTCAATCCTAAAGGAAATCAACCCTGAATATTCATTGGAAGGACTGATGCTGAAGCCGAAGCTCCAATACTTTGGCACCAGATTTGAAGAGCTGACTCATTGAAAAAGACCCTGATGCTGGGGAAGATTGAGGTAGGAAGAGAAGGGGGCAAGATGGTTGGATGACATCACCAACTCAATGGACATGAGTTTGTGCAAACTCTTGGATTTAGTGAAGGACAGGGAAGCCTGGTGTGCTGCAGTCCATGGGGTTGCAAAGAATAGATGCAACTTGGCAACTGAACAACAATAAAAAAGAAATTACCAAAGAAAAATAAATTGGGGCATGAAGAAATGCTGCCATCTTGTAGCCGTTCACTGTAACAGCAACTTTTAAGGTGTGTTTGTGGCTCAGTCGTGTCTGATTCTTTGCAGCCCCATTGACTGTGGACTGCCAGGCTCCTGGGTCCGTGGAATTTCTCAGGCAAGAATACTGGAGTGGGTATACATTCCTTTCTCCAGGGGATCTTCCCGACCTGGGGATCGAACCCAGGTCTCCTGCACTGCAGGCAGATTCTTTGCCATCTGAACCACCAGGGAAGCACTTAAAAGGTGCGCTGATGGGCATTTAATGTCCACATGGCCTGCAGGGCTGTAAGTAAAACTCACCTGCCTCAGGAAATGTCATAGGGATGGGCATCAATTTTTAAAAATCCAGTACACAGCAGAAGTTCAAGAAGCCAATTTCAAGAGACATGTTTCACTCACACCCTTTTAAAAAATCACATGAAAAGAAAGATGTCAGCACTGCTAAATATTAGAGAAATGCAAACCAAAACTACACCGAGGTATCACCATAGAGTGGTCAGAATGGCCATTGGCAGAAACCCTACAAAGGATAAATGCTGGAGACAATATGGAGAAAAAGGAACCCTCCCACACTGATGCTGGCAATGCAAATTGCAAACAGCCACTCTGGAGGACAGAGTGGAGCTTTCTCAAACAATGAAAAGGCCAGTGAAATTAGAATACTCCCTAACACCACACACAAAATTAAACTCGCAACAGTTTAAAGATCTAAACCTAAGGATGGGTACTATAAAACTCCTGAGGAAAATATAGGGAGATGTAAATCACAGCAAGTTCTTTTGGGATCTACTTCTTACAATAATCAAAAACAAAACAAGAATAGACAAATTGTGCCTAGTTAATCTTAACAGCATTAATCTGCACAGCAGAGGAAATTCTAAAATAAATTCATTTCTTCTTCTCCAGAAAATAAATTAGGATGCACTGTAAATATAACCACAAACTGTGTCAAATATTACAGTAATGCTTTCTTATTATCCAGACAAAACATATCTTAGAGATGTGTTCTTAGGAAACATATATATATGTAACAGATATTCAACCATAAAAGAGTCACCCACTTGATTTTCTTCTAACCTCCACCTTTACAGATTAAAGTCTTGGTGACCAGTGACTATTTAATAAATACATTTAAGAAATTGTTGTCAGAGATGGCTCTTTTAAACAATAACTTGCAGTTATATCTCAGAACATAATTTACCTACAAAAAACACTTTAAGTATAGGTAAAGATTACTTCTGTTTCCTTCGGCTGCAGGGATGACTGCAGTGGGGCGCAGTCTCCCCCCACGCATCACCCTGGGCAGGCCTAACCTTCAGTTTCTCGCTGGAGCTCAGCTGCAGGGCTGGCCCAAGGAGGCTCTTCTGTCAAGGGGGATTCAGACTCATGCTCCCCTAAGAGCCCACAGCACATGGAGCTAGGAGTGCTCACTGCAGCCCCCAGGCTACATGGTCTCATGAGGATCTACTGTGGGAACAGAGGCAGTTCAGGCCTACACTCCACATCAGTTCGATTTGCCAACTCTGATTTGTGTCCTGAACTGCTTTTCTTTTCTTCTTCTTCTTCTTTTAGAAAGATATTTTTCTGGTTTTATTTATATTTGCTTATTTATTGGTGTCACAGTGTGGTTTTCAGGATCTTAGTTCCCTGACCACACTGGTGCCCCCTTGCAGGGGAAGCCGGGGAAAAACCACAAGGGAACTCCCTGGAACTGCTCTTCTTGGAGTGGTTCTGCTGTGTCTCTTTCACCCTTTAATTTTACATAATAACCATTAGAACCAGTTTGTAGTTGAAGACAAAAGGATGATTTTTCACTGGGAATTAGCCAGTTATTTCGCAAATCCCTTGGAAATTCAAACATTGGTGGGCATTCCTATTTGCAAACAGTTATTATATGAGACCAAATACCATGTTACATGGTTAGACGATGTTGTCAGGCAGAATCCACTTGCATACAACAACTTGCACCTGGAAGGACCCAGAAATCCCAGGCCCCACCTTGTCCCAGGCCCTGCACCCACTGAGGCTGGGGGCATGTGGAGAGAAAGGCTTGCCCTGCGCATCCTGTTCTAGGACCGCCGGCCCAGGATCCAGGAAGCTGCCATCAGTCAGCCAGCACATGCGATGGAAATTCACATCTATTGGAAAAGACAGACAGAGAAACAGAAAATGACAATGTGGTGTGGCACGTGCTACGAGAGGAGACATTCAGGGGAACAACTCAGACAACAGGAGGGCCAAGGGGGTGTGCAGGGCCAGCCAGACCGGGGTGGAGCTGTAAAGGCTCAAGGAGGTGGACACAAAGGTTTCCTTGAACAGCACAAGGGTCGGTGTGACCAGGAAACAACCAGCAGGGGACGCTGAGGAGCTGCTCAGGCACCAGGAAGAGACGGTGGCTGGCCCAGCTCAAGACAATCAGCCAGCACCTTGGGTCACCCAGGCCTGCTCTGGCCTTCTGTTTCCCTGGACACAGGCCACCGAGACAGCTCTGGGCAAAACTGTGTCTTCACCCACCTCCACCCACACCCTCCTCACCCACCTCAGGTCTTGCTGAGCCCAGAGCACCAGGGATGCCCACCATCCTCCCAGTTGAGGCCCACCAGCCAGCCCTTCGAGGTCCTGCCAACACACACATGGGTGGTCACGAGATGCAGCTGGAATCCAAATCGCACAACCACTCATTTCACTTTGAGTTACTAGGAAACAGCTCTTTACCCATGAATCATACTTTGCATTTGTACTTTCATGCATTTCTGGTCCTTTACAAAACACATTTTCTTACGGACTTTTACACTGAAATGTCTTTTGCAAAGCAAACATTCAGTTATAACATTTATTTTGGTACAGTTTCATTTTTTGTGCATAGATGTGTAGTTAAAGAGGGCCATGTACAAAATGAGCTGCTTAGTTTGCCATTTGTTTGAAGTCTGAGGCACCTGAGGGTGAGCTCACCTGGTGTTTAGGATTGTTTTCTTAGAGTACTGTCTTCCCACCTTCATCTCCAGACACAAGAGGGATGACAAAACAGGTCCGCATGCTAAAAAATGTCTTCAGGAATCTTCAAACCCAGCTTCTTCCAGGAGTTCAAGGTTAGGGACCAGGACAGTGAGAGGGTGTGTGTGGGAGGGAACATAAAGTCACGGAAACCAAGTGTCTGTGACCAGCCCACCTTCTGTCAGGAGCACCACCTGGAGCTGGTCTCTGCATGGGCCAGCCTTTGTGCTGAGACAGGGGAGCAGCCGACCCCAGAAACCACCAGCTAAGTGCTGGTGGGACCAACTGTCAGCCCCAAGCTAAGGTTAAACTGTAACTACATTTACCTGCATATTTACTGTGACAGGCAATATGCTCAGTACTCTGAGTGCCTGTATTCTTCCCTATTCTATCTATTTTCTATAAACCCACTTTATGAAGGTATGATTGACATACAGCAAGCTGAGTTTGGAGAAAGGTTACATCCATGAAGCCATGACCACAGTCTACACCGTAAACATTTATTTATAATTACCAGTGTCATCATCATTTATGTGTACGGTAAGAATACTTAAAATAGGACCATCCTATCGTAAATTTTAAGTACACGGTGCAGTATTGTGAAGTACAGGAGCCATATTTAACAGCCAACCTCCGGGATTTATTCATCTGCCGTCACTGAAATTTGTGCCCTTGCACCAGCACCTCCCAACTTCTCAGGGACTCAGGAGGGTGAACTATTGCCTTGGGCCTTTATAGCTGGGATTGTAGCAGCAGAGACTTGGTGTCTGCCTGCTCTGACCAGACTTACTTGAGGTCGGTAAATGCTCTGCTCCTGACCCCAGCCCCTTGCTCACACACTCTGGTATAGAGCCCCGAGTTTGAACCCCACGCCCACCCACTCACTAGCAACAGAAGCCCTTGCTCCCTGGACCTCTCTGCTCCTCTTTCCTGGTCTTCTCTCCCCCTAACACGCCCCTACTTGCTTTCCACCAGAGAAGGAGCTGGTGGAAAAAAGGGAAGCCATCAGGGAACAACAATGGCTCACACATAGGTGTTTCCTGGCGTGAGGGGCTGCTCTGTGTGTCCTGTGGGGTCACACATTAATCTTCATGACAACCTCCTGAGGGGAGTTCTCATCACTACGTCCACTTCACGGATGAGGGCCTGAGGCGGGGCAGTGCGGGAATGTGGCACCCTCGCACACAATGTGACCCAGATGTCCTTAACCTGTGGCTTACCTGGCTCCATCTACTGCCTCCTCGTGCTCTTGGAGACTCTGCTATGTCCTTTCCACAAATCCCCTCAAGACTTACAGGCTCTTAACTAATCTATGTGGGCAAGTTACTTCAAGTTTGCCTGAAAAACAACCCCAGGCAGGCTTCTACCCAGCTATGAGCACATGGCGGCTGCGACATAGCATGGCCAAGAGGAGCTACCCCACGTCCAAGGTCAGGGGCAGAAGCCAGGAGGACCCCATGCCCGAGGGGTGGTGGCCAAGAGGAGTTACCCAACGTCCGAGGTCAGGAGTGGCAGCCAAGAGTGCCAGGCTGCGACGGCGCAGGAACGGCCGAGAGGAGCTACCCCACTCCGAGGTCAGGGGTGGCAGACGGGAGGAGCAACCCCACGTCCAGGGAGCGGTGACTGCCCAAGCACAGGAGGGCCTAGAGGAGCTATTGCACATTCAAGCTCAGGAGGGGCGGGGGTGAGGAGACACCCTTCGTCCAAGGTAAGAGAAACCCAATAAGACGGTAGGTGTTGCAAGAGGGCATCAGAGGGCAGACACACTGAAACCATATTCACAGAAAACTAGTCAATCTAAACACCCTAGGACCACAGCCTTGTCTAACTCAATGAAACTAAGCCATGCCCTGTGGGGCCACCCAAGATGAGCAGGTCATGGTGGAGAGGTCTGACAAAAGGTGGTCCACTGGAGAAGGGAATGGCAAACCACTTCAGTATTCTTGCCTTGAGAATCCCATGAACAGTATGAAAAGGCAAAATGATAGGATACTGAAAGTGGAACTCCCCAGGTCGGTAGGTGCCCAATATGCTACTGGAGATCAGTGGAGAAATAACTTCATAATGAATGAAGGGATGGAGCCAAAGCAAAAACAACACCCAGCTGTGGATGTGACTGGTGATAGAAGCAGGGTCTGATCCTGTAAAGAGCAATATTGCATAGGAACCTGGAATGTCAGGTCCATGAATCAAGGCAAATTAGAAGTGGTCAAACGGGAGATGGCAAGAGTGAATGTCGACATTCTAGGAATCAGTGAACTAAAATGGACTGGAATGGGAGAATTTAACTCAGATGACCATTATATCTACTACTGCAGACAGGAATCTCTTAGAAGAAATGAAGTAGCCATCATGGTCAAGAAAAGAGTCTGAAATGCAGTACGTGGATGCAGTCTCAAAAATAACAGAATGATCTCTGTTCGTCTCCAAGGCAAACCATTCAATATCACGGTAATCCAAGTCTATGCCCCAACCAGTAATGCTGAAGAAGCTGAAGTTGAATGGTTCTATGAAGACCTACAAGACCTTTTAGAACATCCAAAAATGATGTCCTTTTCATTATAGGGGACTGGAATGCAAAAGTAGGAAATCAAGAAACACCTGGAGTAACAGGCAAATTTGGCCTTGGAATACGGAATGAAGCAGAGCAAAGACTAATAGAGTTTTGCCAAGAAAATGCACTGGTCATAGCAAACACCCTCTTCCAACAACACAAGAGAAGACTCTACACATGCACATCAACAGATGGTCAACACCGAAATCAGATTGATTATATTCTCTGCAGCCAAAGATGGAGAAGCTCTATACAGTCAACAAAAACAAGACCAGGAGCTGATTGTGGCTCAGATCATGAACTCCTTATTACCAAATTCAGACCTAAATTGAAGAAAGTAGGGGAAACCACTAGACCATTCAGGTGTGACCTAAATCAAATCCCTTATGATTATACAGTGGAAGTGAGAAATAGATTTAAGGGATGAAATCTGATAGAGTGCCTGATGAACTATGGACTGAGGTTCATGACATTGTACAGGAGACAGGGATCAAGACCATCCCCATGGAAAAGAAATGCAAAAAAGCAAAATGGCTATCTGGAGAGGCCTTACAAATAGCTGTGAAAAAAAGAGAAGCGAAAAGCAAACGAGAAAAGGAAAGACATAAGCATCTGAATGCAGATTTCCAGAGAATAGCAAGAAGAGATAAGAAAGCCTTCCTCAGCGATCAACGCAAATAAATAGAGGAAAACAACAGAATGGGAAGATCTCTTCAAGAGATCTCTTCAAGAAAATTAGAGATACCGAGGGAACATTTCATGCAAAGATGGGCACAGTAAAGGACGGAAATGGTATGGACCTAACAGAAGCAGAAGATATTAACAAGAGGTGGAAAGAATATACAGAAGAACTGTACAAAAAAGAGCTTCAAGACCAAGATAATCATGATGGTGTGATCACTCACCTAGAGCCAGACATCCCGGAATGTGAAGTCAAGTGGGCCTTAGAAAGCATCACTACGAACAAAGCTAGTGGAGGTGATCGAATTCCAGTAGAGCTATTTCAAATCCTGAAAGACGATGCTGTGAAAGTGCTGCACTCAATATGCCAGCAAATTTGGAAAACTCAGCAGTGGCTACAGGACTGGAAAAGGGCAGTTTTCATTCCAATCCCAAAGAAAGGCAGTGTAAAAGAATGCTACCGCACAATTGCACTCATCTCACACACTAGTAAAGAAATGCTCAAAATTCTCCAAGCCAGGCTTCAGCAATACATGAACTGTGAACTTCCAGATGTTCAAGCTGGTTTTAGAAGAGGCAGAAGAACCAGAGATCAGATTGCCAGCATCCACTGGATCATGGAAAAAGCAAGAGAGTTCCAGAAAAACATCTATTTCTGCTTTATTGACTATGCCAAAGCCTTTGACTGTGTGGATCAAAATAAACTGTGGATAATTCTGAAAGAGATCAGAATACCAGACCACCTGACCTGCCTCTTGAGAAACGTATATGCAAGTCAGGAAGCAACAGTTAGAACTGGACATGGAGCAACAGAATGGTTCCAAATAGGAAAAGGAGTACATCAAGGCTGTATATTGTCACCCTGCTTATTTAACTTAGATGCAGGGTACATCATGAGAAACACTGGGCTGGAAGAAGCACAAGCTGGAATCAAGATTGCCAGGAGAAATATCAATAACCTCAGATATGCAGATGACACCACCCTTATGGCAGAAAGTGAAGAGGAACTAAAAAGCCTCTTGATGAGAGTGAAAGAGGAGAGTGAAAAAGTTGGCTTAAAGCTCAACATTCAGAAAACGAAGATCATGGCATCCGGTCCCATCATTTCATGGGAAATAGATGGGGAAACAATGGAAACAGTGTCCAACATTATTTTTCTGGGCTCCAAAATCACTGCAGATGGTGANTGATACCCCCTCACAGCCCCGTCCTCCACTCGAGCACAAGTCCTCAGGTGGCTCTGCAGTCAACACACTGACGATGACATGCCCTATGGGCCACAGAAGTGAAGAAAACTATAAAACAAAGAGCTGTGCTCTGAGTTTTTGAGATTGAACTGTGATGGGCAACAGCAGCATCACCCCTCTCTAGCACGTGTCTGTGCCCAGAGTAGCATTCTCCAAGGGCAATTGTGGACATTTGTGAAACTCTGTTGTTGTTGTTCAGTTGCTCAGTCATGTCTGACTCTTTGTGACCCCATAGACTGCACCACGCCAGGCCTCCCTGCCCCTCACCACCTCCCTGAATTTGTCCAAGTTCATGTTCATTGCATCTGTGATGCTGTCCAGCCATCTCATCCTTTGCCGTCCTCTTCTCCTGCCTTCAATCTTTCCCAGCATCAGCGACTTCTCTAGTGAGTCACATCAGAGGATCTGTTCGCATCAGAGGACCAAAATCCTGGAGCTTCACCTTCAGCATCCGTCCTTCCTATGAATATCCAGTGCTGATCTCCCTTAAGATTGACTTGTTTGCTCTCCTTGCTATCCAGGGAACTTTCAGGAATCTTCTCCAGCCTTCTTCGAACCATGGTTCAAAGGCATCAATTCTTTGGTATTCTGCCTTCTTTTCGGTCCAGCTCTCACACCCATACGTGACCACTGGGAAGACCGTAGCCTTGACTATATGAACCTTTGGTGTCAGAGTAATGTCTCTACTTTTCAACACACTGCCTCAGTTTGTCATCGCTTTCCTGTCGAGAAGCAATCATCTTCTGATTTCATGGCTGCAGTCACTGTCTGCAGTGATTGGAGGAAGCTGAGAACCACAGAACTCAAGTCTCCCAGAAAGGAGCATGCCCTGTCTACAGGTTTTAAGTTGTTTCAGAAGGTCAGCACTGCTGGCCAGGCTCCAGTTTCACACAGAGGGTCAAGAGTCAGGCAGGATCCTTTTGCAAAACTGCCTCACTAAGCTTCCACTCTAACAAGGTCTTGATTACAGAAATGTATACTCACGCAGATGTTTTTACAATGCAGAAAATAATAGAGAGGAAGTGAAAACTCCCTGTGATTCCATCCCAAAAGATACTCACCACTAACCTATGGATCCATGTCCTCTCTGCCTCGGGCTGACTGACCCCTCTGACCTGGACTTTGGTCTGGGATGGACATCACATCCCACACTACCCCTGGATGTCCAGGGCAGCGCTGGCAACATGCTGAGGTCGAAGTGGGGGTGTCTGGCTGGGAGAGCCGTCTGAAGGGGCACACCCTGAAGGGCCTGGGCTGCAGACTTGGTATGAGTCTGTGTCCTCATCAGACCTCTGTTTATCAGCTGACCCCAGAGCCATGTGACTAAAGGGTGCTCCACAGAGCAGCCACGACCTCACTACTAACTGGCCCAGTCTGTCTCTTTCTACCCCAAACTCCACATTGTGTATTACCAGTGAGACCAAGAGCAAGCCTGCTAGCACCAAGCCCAGCAGCACCCCCTGACTTTTCAGACCCTGCCCCACAGCAGAGGAGAGGGCAGGGAATTGGGAAGTTAACCAGGCCCTCGGTTTCCAACTCCTGAGGCCAGGCCACCAGGTCATTCACAAACACTGGACCACAAAAGGTCCTTAAGTCTCACCAAGCTACAAGAGAGACTCGTCCCTGACTCGTGGGCAGAGAGAGGGATGGGCTGTCCTCCTTCTCTGCAGGCCGGCATTACCACACACCTAGGCTTCTCCCCCTCAGCGTTGCTGACATTCTGGACTGAACTGCTCTGTGTAGGGCTGTCCTGGGCACTGAGTGTCCCGGCAGGGAGGGCCACATGGTTCTGCTCTGGAACCCCACACTTGCCCCCCTGCTCTGGTCAGCCCAGGGCGCCCGCAGGCAGGACTCACCAGGCACTCTGGAGTCGGGGGTTGGATTGGAGTCTCTTCTCCACTGCAGTTGGCATCCAAAAATCCTAACTGCTGATTCAGTAACTCGTGTGAGGTTGACATTTCTCCTCTCTGTTATCAGGGTCTTAAAAACAATTTATCTCTGTGTTTTCATTATTAAATCCCTTTTCATTCTGATGAAACACCTTTGGTCTTCAAGTACCTAGAAGTTTGGTGGTTTTTTTAAGATATTCTTTCTTTCCATTTATTTATTTGGCTGCACTGGTTCTTAGATGCAGCATGCAGGACCTTTAGTTGCAGGATACTGTCTCTGGGTTGCAGTCTGTGGGACCTAGTTCCCTGACTAGGGATCAGACCTGGGCCCCCCGCATTGGGAGTGTGGAGTCTTAGCCGCAGGACCACCAGAGAAGTCCCTAGAGGTTAAGATTTTAAGTCTACTGCCACTTCCATTTTGGATACTGATGACTGTGAGGGCATACCCAGGACTTTGGGAAACATATTTCCCTGGGTCTGTGGCATGTTACCCTCGACACTGGGGGGATGGGGTACTAGTTTCGGATGGATTATTTGAAGCCATAGGCATGAGGAGGACTGCACCCCTACACCTGCCCGTTTTCCTTCTTGGTCTCTGTCTGTAACTAGTCTGTAGCTGTGTACACATAGGGAGTGTGCACCTCAGCAGCTGGGCCTTCCATGCAGACACACCTCTGCTGGGCCGTGCACAGTCCCAACACCCTCTCCACGAGACCCAGCTGTGGCTCAGGGAAGGTGCAGCCACTCTGACTGACAGACCTCTTTAAAGACTTCAAAGTGGGGCCACATGGTGTCCTTTTGCTGCCAGGCTAGGCCACAAAGTGGGTGAGGGAAGAGCCGCGATGACCACCTCACAAATAGAGAAGGCCGAGGCTCGGCTGAGAGGACAGTCCCAGCTTGCCTAGACCCAGGCCCCTCATGGGTGCCTGCAGGACGCACGACTGAAGTAAAAGGCCTCCTCATGCTCCCAGCCCTCTGCTGAGGGCCTTCTCATTTAACTGCACTCACAGCTCTGGGCACCTCACTGAGGCAGCCAGCTCAGTGATAACTAACAGAACTGCGTCTTACGTTGGGATTGTGGGGCAAGCGTGTACCTTGCGTCTGCCAGCCAACGACAGCCTCCCAGTGAGGCCTCCCAAGGCTCCAGGACCCTACGAGACAGTCAGGTCAGGATGCACAGGGAGGTTTTCAGTCAAGCTTCTGGACTTTGAAGAGATTTTCCCATTAGAAGACTTTGCTAGGCAAGTTGATCGCCTACACTGCACCCATCCACAGGCTTGAAGCCCTCAAGGACCTTGTTCAAGTCTCAGCTGGACGCTCAGCCTCCACACACAACTAGCCAGTGTTCCCAGCCTTTCCTCCTGCTGACCGCACCAACCAAGAGCCTTCAACAGAGGAGAGGAGAGGAGAGGAGGGAGAGACGGGAAGGAAAGGCTGCAGAAGGCCGGGGTCACTGACAGCGCCGAGCAGACACGTGGCGGGGCTCTAACCATAGGCCACCAGCGTGGCAGAGGTGACCGCTGCTCCACCAAGTCCTATGGCCTCAGCCTCCTCTCTCCCCACCCAGGGAGCTGCTCATCTGCCCTCAGCCTCTTTCCCTCCTTCTTAGAACGTTTGGGCGGGAGCACCCTGTGAGCATGCCCAGAGCTGCTCCTACCCCCAGGGGACAAGCGGCAGCAGCAACCTGCGACTGTCCTTGGGGCCGAAAACCTGCATTCAGCTTAGGAAATTTTCCTTTGAGAGAAAGTCAGCACTTCTGTACACAGTTTGCTCTGCTACTTGCCCAGTGTGTATCTTTGACATTTTTTGGTTCTACCTGGAATGTATGAGACTTCGTGTAGATGACAGGTTGATCCCAGTCCTTTCTAGCTGTCAGAACAACGCTCAGGCTCAGTGTGCTGTCTGGAATAGTCTCCTCTTGACTCTGCGGAAATCTCTCAGCATTTCTTCTGTCTGCCTGCTTACTTCACTTGTTCTGGGACTCAAGTTCTGGCCAGCCTGCTGTTTCTCTTAAGAGCAGGGACTGTAAATCACTGCCTCTCTGATCATAGTCCCTGGAATCCAACAGCATATTTATTAAAAGGAAATAAAAATTAAATTTTAAGTACTACAATTTTGCAATCTGTATTGAAGAGGTTAGAGATATGTGTGCTTTATGGCCTAGTATTTTCATTTTTAGGAGTTGATTCTAATGAAATCAGAAATAAGTAAATTCAAGAAACAGACAATTATATAAAATCTAAACACTGGAAACATTCTAAATATCTAATAATGAAATGATTAAAACTATACCTGTATTCAAATATTAAAAACAATATTTTCTAAGAACATTTAATGAAAATGCTTTTTATATAACATGAGGCTAAAAAAAGATCAAAATTTTTAAGATATATCAATATATATGCAGAAAAAGAAATAAAGATAAAATATACCAAAAGGTAATAGAATTGATTGCTAAGTAGTATGAGTGATTTTAACTTTTTCTATTTTGTGTTTGAATTCTCCAGATTTATTTCACAATGAATTTATGGGCTTCCCTGATGGCTCTGTGGGTAAAGAAAGAAAGTGAAGTTGCTCAGTGGTGTCCGACTCTTTGCAACCCCATGGACTGTAGCCTACCAGGCTCCTCCATCCATGGAATTTTCCAAGCAAGAGTACTGGAGTGGGTTGCCATTTCCTTCTCCAGGGGATCTTACCGACCCAGGGTTCGAACCCGGGTCCCCTGCATTGCAGGCAGACGCTTTACTATCTGAGCTACCAGGAAAGCCCCAGCGGGTAAAGAATCTGCCTGCAATGCAGGAGACAATGGAGATGCAGTTAGATCCCTGGAGTGGGAAGATCCTCTGGAGGAGGACATGGCAACCCACTCCAGTATTGTTGCCTGGAGAATCTCACGGACAGAGAAGCCTGGCAGGCTACAGTCCATAGCATCGCAAAGAGTCGGACATGACTGAAGCAACTTAGCACAGCACAGTGCATTTTAACAAAGATACAGTAGTTAATTTCACATGCTATTTCCTGTCATTTTATTTTGCGAATGCTGATCAATGCAGTATTCACATATATTAGATCTTCATGTTGGCATACCACCATTTTCATTATAAAGGTTCATTGTGTGTATGTGTCCCAAAAAATAGAACCTTTTACTTCAATATCATGTAAGAGATTCCAAAGTCTCGTGAAGAGTTTATAACAACTGAGTAAACTTAACAGGAGTAAGAAATAACGTTGTCCTTAAAAAAAAAATTTTGTCCATCTGATTTATTTTTTTTTTTAATCCTCTCATCTGTGGTATCTCATTTCCATTAAATAGGGTAATGTCTTTGTCCCTAAAGCCACATAATCTTAAATTAAGAACCCCATTTTCTCTCTTTCACTGTTATTTTAAATTTCATCCTTTCTATGTCACTTTGTTGTAGATGTATCTCCTTTACCATTTTTGGCTGGATATTACTTAATGAACAAATCTGACAGTCTTAAAATAGGTGTGTTTTATCTCATTCACGTTTATAGGCATGCGGAGTAAATACACTCTCAGTTCCCACTTATTTGGCGTTGTGTTTTCTGCCTGTGGAACTGCTTTCTGGCCGCAGGGGCTCTGCACTACAGTCTGCAGCTCTTTCTGCTGCACACGCACCTTTAGCTGCTCGGCAGCATGTGGGACCTTGGCTGCCTGGCCAAGGGTAGAAACCCTGTCCCCTGCACTGGAAGGGAAATTCCTAACCACTGGGCCACCAGGTAAGTCCCTATCTAAAGAATTTTATAAGTATCTCACAATATGTTTGCATTAGTTTCGCACTCTATACATACATAGAATGTTCTGAAAATTTGGAGAGGCTATATTTTTGTTCTAATTCTGTTTTTGATTACATTTAAAACCATAAATGTAACTAATACACCCCTCTGTATGTATAATTAGCACGTTTGTATTTCTTCTTCCTTTTTCTCCTATGAATTCAACTAAGAAAAAGTGATATATAATCTACTGAATTGGATTGTAAATTTGCGTAGCACGCTTCACAGCACTCTTGAAGCACCTACTTGTCCTGTGTTCTTGGCTTCATCAGAGATTCCTCAAGAGCGAGGATTTCGGTTTCCGCAGCCCCGCTTCCAGAGCGCTCTAGATAGGAAGCACCCATGACCTAGCTCACAACTGACGACGTCTTTCTTCTGTTTCTCGCTTCTACCAGCCCTGGGAGAAGTCTTCCTTCTCATCAGACAGGCCTATAGGTGCTTCTGACCCTTCCGAACCCTTTACCTTTGGCCTGTGCTAGACTACGCCTTAGGATGTTGCCTCCGTGCAGAACCTCTGCCCAAACCATCTACCACCTGGCAGCTCTAACGGACAGATGGACCCAAGGGGGTCAGGCCTCCGTGAGTCCAGTATCACCCAAGACAACGTTAAAAATCAGCCAAAACAGACCCCTTTCCTGGACGACGGGAGGATGCTAACAAAATCTTGGCGGAAGTGAGCAAGGGAGAAAAAGTGTGGACGTCCCGGGCGAGTCAACAGGGCTTCTCTCCCCGGCTCTTGATTTTGCGGACGGCGGTGAGCACCCACCCGGGAGCAGCGTCCTCGGGGGCGGGCCCGTGGGCGGGGCTCGGGGCGGGGACTGGCGGTGGCTTCTCCGGGGGCGGGCCGACGAGCCCTGGGTGGGGCGTCGGGTGAGTCCTCGGGACGGGGGGCGTGTCCTCCAGACTCGGAGGGTGGGTCCTCAGGGCGCGAGGCTGGGCCTTGAGGCTCATGGGGCCAGTCCCCGAGATGTGAGCCGGGTTTTCTCAGCGCCGGGCCAGTCCTTAGGGAACCGGATTAGCGGCGGGTCTACGGGGCGCCGAGCGGGACGTGGGCCCTTGGGGCTCGTGGGGCGGGTCCTCGGGGCTCCGGGCGGGTCCTCGGGGGACGGGTGCTCTGGGCCCGGGGCGGGGACTGGCGGCGGGTATTCTGGGCGCTGGGCAGGGATTGGTGGCGGATCCTCCGGGCTCGGGGCGGGACGTGGGTTCTAGGGTATCGGGGGGCGGGTCCTTGGGGCGGCGCGCGCCGCCGTACCCCGCTCCTCCCGCGCGCGGCCCCTGGAGTGCCCAAGGCGCGCGGCCAGCCCTGCTCGGGCCGCTGCACTCGAGCTGCCCCGCGGCCGAGCGAGCGCGGGCAGGGGCCGGGGCCGGGGCCGGGGCCGGGACCGGGGCCGGGGCCGGGGCCGGGGCCGGGGCCACGGCGGCGGGTAGAGCACCTAGGGTCCTTCTGCAGTCCCCATAGCGAAGAGAGAGGGCGAAGCCAAGGCTAAGCGGGGCCGGAACCATGAACCGGAGTTTCCACAAGTCTCAGACCCTGCGCTTCTACGACTGCAGCGCGGTGGAAGTCAAGAGCAAGGTGAGCCGGGGGCCGGCAGTCTGCGTAACAGCCCCCCCCGCCCCACGAATGAATGGGCACCCTGAAGGGGACTGGGCGGCGCGAGAGGGGCCGGTGCCGACCACAACTTCGGAGCGCGGCGCGCGTCCGTGAGATGCGCCGGGGTCCCTCAGTCCTTCCCGCCCCTGCGCGCGCACAAAGCCCGGCAGCCCGGTAAGGTTCGGCTCGAGCCCCGGCGCTCGGAGGGCCGCGCGGCCGCCGGACCCTTCGCGAGAGTGGCTCTTTTGTTCCACAAGCCGGCGGCGATCCGGCGCACCGCGCGGTGGAGGGGCGATGTTTCCGGGGCGACCCGGGGGCTGATCGGATTCGGGGCCCTGGAGGGGCCTTGGGGGCCCGGGCCGGGGAAGGGCCCTGGCTGCGCCGCCTCCTTCGCAGCGGAGGAGCCTCGGAACCGGCGAGGGGGAGACAGGCAGCGGGTCCTCGATCCCCGGACCGGACCCCCGGTCCCCAGCACGGCCCTGCGTGCCAGCCCCTCAGCCTCCCGACGCGCCCCAGGCCCAGATTCCCCGGGCGCGCCGGACCGGCGGCCCCTCCCGCTGCCCGCGCCCGGGCCCAAGCGTGCCCGAACTTGCGGGTGGCTGTGCGCTTTGGATAATTGGCTGATAGGATCTGGCGCTTCTGCCCGTTGCGGGGGCGGCACCTTCGCGGCAGAAGCTTTTGTCTGCGAGGGTCTCAGGGGTGGACCTTGCCGCAGATGAAGAGCAGCAGTTGTTCAGGGTCCTGGAGGAGGGGGCCTCGGGCTTACTGCTGCCTGGGATCGGCTTTCGCCCTTTCTCTGCGCTGCCCCCGCCAGGCTTGGTCAGGCAAGGAGGAGAACCTGAGTGGTGGCAGAGGGGCCAGACCCGAGGGTGGGCTCTGACCTCCAAATCTGTGCACATTTGATCGCCGGCGTGTGTGTCCTGGTTCGCTCTCTGGGAAGACTAACCCGATGGCCCCTGTCTGGGCTGCCCGTACCAATCAAGGTGGGGTCCTTTGGCATAGGAGTTCCAGGGCTTCCTCCGAGGATGGGGGTTCTCTGCAGGAATCCCACAGAATGAGTTGTGGGATTTCATCACATCTTGTTGGGCAGTCTATTTATGAACCCTCATATCTAATTACCTCCAATGCTAATTCTGTGACCCTGGCCCAGCACTCATCTCTTTTTAGCCCCAGAACTCCCCACACCCCCAAATCAAAAGTGACCTCTGTGAGTTGTGTGGGGGAGGAACCAACAAGCCTGAGTGGGAGCACCAAATAACTGACGTTTCTTCAACTCAGTGGGAATGTGGCTTCTTAGAACTCATTGTCCCCTGACAATAGCCACTGAGCACCCATGGTGTTTCACTTTAACTGTTTATTTTGAGATCATCATAGATTAACAGGCAGTTGTGAGAAAGAACACAGAGGCTTCCCCACAGGTACCATCTTGTATCACAGTGTCACATCCAGGGCCTTGTGGTGTTTTCAGGTCACAGTTTGTCACGCGTGCATTCCTGAGGCCCAGCAGTCTCCTCTAGGACCACTTCCATCGCGAGGGGACCTCCTGGCAGCCTTTCACCCCTGCAGGGTGGCTGTTTGGTTCTAAGTGATGAACACCCCAGGCTGTTCATGAGTCTCACTGGCCAAATTCCCTGGGCTCTGCAGCCATGGTGGCAGGCAGCTGCCTGACCAGATGCAACTCCGGAGGGTTAGCCCTGGAGGAAATGCCCTCACCAGCCTTTGTCCTGCAGTTGTGCACTCTGGACACGGCGGACCCCTGAGGCCTGAAGAGTAAGAGTCTGCCTTTGCCTCTCCCAGGGAACTGGGGGCTATAGGTGTTCTGGTGGCCCAGTGGGTTACCTCAGGCTGACCCTCCTTCTTGACCCCCAGTGAAGAAGGAGGGCTGCCCCATGGCCCAAGCCTGGGTTCAAGTTCAGATGCAGTGACTGCTCCGCCAGGGGTGAGTGGCAGAGGGGCAAAGTTTTGGTTGAATTTGGGAACAGTCCTGGAGGGCCACACCAGGCTGGGCCCTGCTGGGCTGGCTGGTTATACACACAACACCACTGCCCCAGGCCCTTTTGGATAAGGTGGCTTGCCTTACTGTTTGTCCAGTGGGGCCACGTGGCTCCCCCTTCTGTACCACTCTCTCACCCACCCACGGAGTCCATCTCTGCAGGGAGCCTTATTCCAGCCGCTCTTGTCAAAATATGGGAGGCAAAGCATTATGACAGTAATGTCTTTATCCAGTCTAAATGGTTCACCATAACACCTGGGTTTGCATGTGGAGAAAATCGTGCCAAAATCCAACCAGTTCTACCACCCAACCTTGTGAGCTTTGAGGCAAGTCATTTAACTTTTCTGAGCCTTAGTTATTTCATCTGTCCAATGGTCATTGAACCTATTCTGGTAGCCCGACAGGATCAAATGAGGCAGTGAATGGAAAAGCACCTCTAAACTGCGGAGTACCCACAGTTGTAAGAGCTAAGCACTGCAGATCAAGACTCTGGCATTTCAGGATATCAGGTCTGAAAATTGCCTCTGATCCTCTCAGAATTGTTGGTGTTAGCCCTCTGCCACAGCTGGTCAATTCCCAAAGCCTTGAGGCAGAGAAACTGTGTAGATCTGGTGGCTCTCCCCCATCAGATAGCCCCTAACTCTACCCGGCATTTCTGTCAAATACCTGTGATTTGTCTGTTCCTCTCCCAGCCAGCTGCATGTACTTCTGACTCCCCAGTTCTGGTAACAGAGCTGCCATTTCACACTCAATCTGACTTTTTCCTCTCTTCCCAGAAGACCTACAGCGGGAAGGGGGGGCTATGCAGATGTCTGGAGAGAATGTCTCAGGCCAAGGGGAGCTGTCTTGGCCCCTCAGAGGGATAACAGGAAGTCCAGTGCTGGGGAGGAGTCTACAGGGGCCAAGTAGTTGGAGCTGACTGGCTGTGTGAGGGAAAGACAGAAGGCCACACAGGGCCGTTGTGAGCCCTGTAGTAGCTTTCACTGTGTGACTGTCTCATCAGCCCCACCAGCATCTGCATGTGCCTGGAAAGTCTAAGGGAGCACAGCTTCCCCATCTCCGCAGTGCGCTCTACACTGCGCCCCCCACACACCCCCGCCTGGAGACCCCGCCTTGAGTGAGGTCCATGGTGTCCCAGCTTCCTTAGCAGGCAGGTCTCTTCTGTCTTCTCTTTGGTCTCTGAGGCCCTGGTTATGTGGCTTCCCGCACCTGAAGTGTTTTCTCTAAGAATCAGCGCTATCCTGACATTCCTCCTGCCAAGCCGCCTGACGTCTTTGCAGGCCGAGCATCCTCCATCCCACGCCCCTTCCCCACATTTCTCTCGTTTTGTGGCCTTGGTACTGGTGATGGGGGCCCAGGGCTATTTGACACACCCGTGGCCTCTTGTGTCCATTGTTGGGGGGGGGCATGTCCNGGGGAGAATAACACCACTAAAGGTTTTAATCCAGTTTTGGCTGCTTGGTTTAGATACTGAAAAGTGAAAGTCACTCAGTCTGACTCTTTGCCACCCCATGGACTATACAGTCCATGGAATTCTCCAGGCCAGAATACTGGAGTGGATAGCCTTTCCCTTCTCCAGGGGATCTTCCCAACCCAGGGATCAAACCCAGATCTCCTGCATTGCAGGCAGATTCTTTACCAGCTGAGCCACAAGGGAAGCCCAAGAATACTGGAGTGGGTAGCCTGTCCCTTTTTCAGCATATCTTCCCAACCCAGGAATTGTACCAGAGTCTCCTGCATTGCAGGTGGATTCTTTAACCAACCAAGCTATCAGGGAAGCCCTATTGCTGGAGGCTTTTCTGTATTTTAAACAAATACACTATCACTGTGGAAGATGTGGAAACCACAACAGGCACAAAGAGGAGGTAATTCTCACATTCCAAGCATGGTCACATGTCCTTCCGGCCCTTTCTGTGCATCTGTGCATGCAGATGTCTTTGTTTGACAGAATCAGGGTCATATTTTATAGGTGTATTTTTCAGTAGCCTTCAACATTCCACTTTCAACTTAACAGTGAAGTGTTGTGTTTTCTTATGTCATTAATATTTTCAGAAGACATCTTTTTGAAGTGACTACATAGTATTCCATCTTATATGTGAACCATAATTAACCTAACCAATATCCTATTTGGGTTATTTTCCATTTTTTTAGGGTAAACAATGTTGTGAATAACAACTTTGCATTTAAACGTTTATATAAACAGTACATATAGAATGTATATCATGTAAAGTATATAAAGCATGTCAGGGATTGGAGAAGGAAATGGCAACCCACTCCAGCACTATTGCTTGGAAAATCCCATGGACAGAGGAGTCTGGTGGGCTACAGTCCATGGGGTCACAAAGAGTGGGACACGACTGAGCACGCCAAGTTTATAAAGATATTGATTCTCTTACTTCATTGCAGGACTTTTATTATTTCTTTAGGACGGATTCTTAGAAATGAAATTACTAAGTGAAATGCATGCAAATGTTTAAGACTTAGAATACATATTGCTGGATTTTCTTCCAGAAAGTCTCTTTTATAAATGTGTACACCCTGCTTCATGTCCATCCCCTCCCTCCCTCTGGTATACCCTCCAGTCCTGGGCATTTTCTTATTCTTTTAAAATTAGATAGTGAAACACTAACCCACTGTTTTAGTTTGTAGTCTTGGGTTATTGGTGAATAGAATATTCTTATATGTGTTAGGTATCTCTATGTCTGTTTTTAGCTGCCATATTCTTTCCTGCGTTCTTTTGTCAGTGATCTTATTTTTCACTGAGTTATGGGCCTGCTCATCCACAGGAGATTTTCCGATCAGTGCAGATGCTGCTAGGTGTCGGTACACCCTGTGGTCCCAGATCTTGTCTCTGCCTGGCCATGCCCTTCCATCTGGGGCTGGAGCGGAGGCCACGCCCTCCCCACGCGCTGGCTGGGCACTTGCCTCCTGCGGGCCAGTTAAGAACTGCCTGGCATGGTTTGACTCACCTCTGTGTGTGGCTACACCCTTTTAAGATTCTGGTTTTGTTGTATCATGCACGTCTGTGTTTAAACAGGTTCGGTGACTTGATTTGGGAAGTTGCGTCCAGAGGAGACTGTCATCAGAGACCCAGGTGGGGAGTGTCATCTGGTGGGCATGGATGGTGGTGCTGCCCACACCCTGTGAGCAGCAGAAAGCCCCTGTGGACCTTCCTGGGGGCACACAGTTAGCAGAGGTTCCAGCCCTTTCCTGGGACTTGTGACATTTCAAATAGAGGGGTCTTCCAATTTTAGGGCGGGGAAGGCATGTCAGGGAATGGGAGATGCAACCATTCAAGTTGCTTTGAGGAGTCAGAAGGTTAGGGTCAGGGTTAGGGCTACTGTTTGTGAATCAGCAGAAAGAGAGCGGCATCTTGCCTCTTTCCCTCAGAGGAGCCTCCTGGACTTTCAGAGGCAAGCAAGGAGGAAGCCCGGAGTGACATCAGAGCATCGCTGAAATGGACCTCGGGGGCCAGGGAGCTAGAGTTAGAGTCCAGCGGGCTGCTTACCTGCTTACTGCTCCCCACCTCCTCTCACAGGTTTCTCCTACTGTGATCCTGAGAAGCAACGAGAGGTGCTGCACACCTTCCAAGCCCCAGTACATACCCTGCAACCCTCCTCTGAGGCGCCCCTGAACACAGGGTCCAGGCTGGACACTGCCCTCTGTGAACAGGTTGCATCCAGAAGTATTTCTTTATACATACATATATATATATATATATATATAGGCTTCCCAATTGGCACTAGTGGTAAAGAACCACCTGCCAGTGCCGGATACATCAGAGACGTGGGTTCGATCCCTGGGCTGGGAAGATCCTCTGGTGGAGGCATGGCAATGCACTCCAGTATTCTTGCCTAGAGAATCCCATGGATAGAGGAGCCTGGTAGGCTATAGTCCATAGGGCCACAGAGAGTTGGACATGACTGAAGCAACTTAGTGTGTGTGTGTGTGTGTGTGTGTGTGTATACACATATATAATATATATACATATATAATATATGTTTTTTTAATTTTCCTACACCAGGTGTGTTAGTTGCACTGTGAAAGATCTTTTAGTTATAACATGTGATATCTAGTTCCCTAATCAAGGACTGAACCCGGGCCCCCTCCATTGGAAGCACGGAGTCTTAGCCACTGTACCATGAGAAAAGTCCCAGAAGCATTAAAATAAGTTTAACCACATACATATATTCATAAATACATTTTAGTTGCAAATAATAATTCATTACTCTCCATCACAACCTTGCCAGATAGGTTCTGTTATCACCCCCATTATACACTGAAAAGCCTGGGGGGTTCCACTCAGCTGGCCCTGGTTGAAGAACTCAGGGGGGTTCAGCTCCAGACTCCAGTCTCTACCATGCACTGTCTGTGGCCCTACTGAAGGAGGGTTCCTGCCCTGCCTCCTCCAACAACCCCTCAAGTCCGGTCCAGATACTGACACGGGTATTCCCATGTAGAATGAAACAGACCCCTTGGGCTCTCTGGATCCAGAGTTTGGAAGGGTTAGGCCTCGAGCTCTGAGGAAGGAAGTTCTATTTTGTTTCCATCCCTGCAGCAGGTTTTAGCTGTGTGGCCTCAAGGGAAGTACACTCTCCAGTAGTTATTCTTAAAAGTCTACCATCCATTCACGCATTCATTTACTGAGCACCTACTCTGTGCGAGGCATGGGGTTCATGCTGGGGTACAGAGGTAACCAAGATAGCCACTATCCCCAGCTTAAAAGCAAATGGCCCAAATGGTCCGGTTGTGTGTAGGCAGACTGGAGTGGGTGGGCGTGAAGGTCCTTTATCCTGATGCCCAAAGTATCGCCAGAGCCACAGGGTCGCAGCTGGAGGCTGAAGTCTCCAATCCCCCTGCCACCCGCCCGCACAGCAGGAGTAGTCATGGTGCTCGGGCCTCCAGTTGCTGCTCTCAGCTTCTCTGGAACCAGCAGCAGTGGCCCCTGCTCAGGCCGCTTGGAGCTGAGGCAGAGCGCCCTCTCCCCTCCTTGCTTCCAGGAGCAGCTAGGCTCCTCCGGTCTCCAGTTTTCCTCACCTGGGGACTCTAGTTCTCTCCCAGCCCTGCATTTCTCAGTAGTACACTCCAAGGAAAGATTCAGTATCTAAAGTGACCAGCAGGGCTTTGCATGAAGTAGGTGCCCAGTAAATGTCACTCGAGTTAAATTCAGATGAGGAACAGGTTTTCCAGATAGCTACTAGTGCCGGAGATAGTGAAGAACAGGGGAGCCTGGCGTGCTGCAGCCCATGGGGCCTCAAAGAGTCGGACATGACATAGAAACTGAACGACAATGGCTAGTTCAGCAGTGGTCTTTTAGGTACTTTAGAAAGGAACTGCTTTTGGAGGAAGGTGACCAAAGCTGGATTCACTAATTGACTTAGCCCCAGAGTATCTCTGAGAGGGCTCAGGGGCCTTGTCCCCTCCCCACTAGTGCCATGGAGGGAAAGGAAAGAAGTGGTACAAGATGAGCTAAACAAAAAAGAGAAGCTTTGGAAGTCCAAAGGAAGCTGATTTAGAAGTCCATGTTGGGGGCTTCCTTGGTGACTCAGGCAAAAAAGAATCTGCCTGCTGATGCAGGAGACACAGGTTCGATCTCTGGTCCAGGGAGATCCCACAGGCCAGAGAAACTAAGCTCACGTGCCACAACTACCAATCCTGTGCTCTGGAGCCCGGGAGCCGCACCAGAGAAGCCCCTGCAGTGAGCAGCCCGCGCCCACAGCTAGAGTAGCCCCTGCTCACCGCAATTCGAGAGAGCTCCTGCAGAAACGAAGACCCAGCACAGCCAATTAAATAAATAAAATTATTTTTTAATCCATGTTGATAGTGTCACCTAATTTCCTTAGTTGACAGCTTCAGGGGCTCAGGGCACCTCCTCAGAGCCAGCCCCACACATCTCCCTGCATGGTGCTCACACCCCTTCCCTGGAGACGGCGCCGGCCTTCTCGGCCTCCTTCAGAGCCGCCGGGCTGCCCTGTTACCCACAGGACTGGGTGGGGCAGGACTGGGCACTCACTGTTACAGCTGGGGCATCAATGACGTTTGAAACCTTTCCCCATCCCCTCATTCAGTGCTCCTCTGGTTCCTGGGCTCCAGGAGGTGTGTCCCACACCCCACCGTCCAGCTCTCCGACTTCCAAAGGCTGTGCTCCTCTGGGGCTCTGTGAAGATGCTTGTTGGCAGAGGAGACAAGGGAATGACAAGACCATCCCCAGCCAGAGCATCTGCTCTATATTTTGGGGAAAGTGTGTAGCATTTTACTTGCTGCTGCCAAGTCGCTTCAGTTGTGTCCGACTCTGTGCGACCCCATAGACAGGGGTCCATAGATGGCAGCCAGGCTCTGCCATCCCTGGGATTCTCCAGGCAAGAACACTGGAGTGGGTTGCCATTTCCTTCTCCAATGCATGAAAATGAAAAGCGAAAGTGAAGTCATTCAGTCATGTCCAACTCTTTGCGACCCCCTGGACTGCAGCCTACCAGGCTCCTCCGTCCATGGGATTTTCCAGGCAAGTGGGATGCCATTGCCTTCTCTGAATTTTACTTGAGGAAAGTGAAAAAAAAATGTTGCTGCTTAAAGAGTTCAAAAACCACCTGGACCCTTCTGCACTGCCCATCCCTGTTAATTCTTCGTTTGTCAGCCTCCCCAGGTCCACAGGCTGCCCTTGCATGATCCTCTCCTGCAGTTCAGTTCAGTTCAGTCACTCAGTTGTGTCCTACTCTTTGTGACCCCATGGACTGCAGCACCCCAGACCTCCCTGTCCATCGCCAACTCCTGGAGTCCACCCAAACCCATGTCCATTGAGTCAGTGATGCCATCCAACCGTCTCATCCTGTCATCCCCTTCTCCTCCTGCCTTCAATCTTTCCCAGCATCAAGGTCTTTTCAAATGAGTCAGCTCTCCACATCAGGTGCCCAAAGTATTGGAGTTTCAGCTTCAACATCAGTCCTTCCAATGAATACTCAGGACTGATCTCCTTTACGATGAACTGGTTGGATCTCCTTGCAGTCTAAGGGACTCTCAAGAGTCTTCTCCAACACCACAGTTCAAAAGCATCAATTCTTCAGTGCTCAGCTTTCTTTATAGTCCAACTCTCACATCCATACATGACTACTGGAAAAACCATAGCCTTGACTAGATGGACCTTTGTTGGCAAAATAATGTCTCTGCTTTTGAATATGCTGTCTAGGTTGGTCATAACTTTCCTTCCAAGAAGTAAGTGTCTTTTAATTTCATGGCTGCAATCACCATCTGCAGTGATTTTGGAGCCCCCAAAAATAAAGTCAGCCACTGTTTCCACTGTTTCTCCATCTATTTGCCATGAAGTGATGGCTAATAGAGTTTTGCCAAGAGAACACACTGGTCATATCAAACACTCTCTTCCAACAACACAAAAGAAGACTCTACACATGGACATCACCAGATGGCCAACACCAAAATCAGATTGATTATATTCTTTGCAGCCAAAGATGGAGAAGCTTTATACAGTCAGCAAAAACAAGACCAGGAGCTGACTGTGGCTCAGATCATGAACTCCTTGTTGCCAAATTCAGACTTAAATAGAAGAAAGTGGGGAAAACCACTAGACCATTCAGGTATGACCTAAATCAAATCCCTTATGATTATACAGTGGAAGTGAGAAATAGATTTAAGGGACTAGATCTGATAGAGTGCCTGATGAACTATGGATGGAGGTTCGTGACACTGTACAGGAGACGGGGATCAAGACCATCCCCAAGAAAAAGATCCTCTCCTGCACTTGCCCAGAAAGCTCTGCCATGCCTCGAGGCTGAGACTGCTGCCTTTCAGGGACCTGTTCACATGTGACACCGGAGTCATTCTTGTGTGGAGTTCAGTGTGCGTGTGTATGTGTGTTAGTGGCTCAGTCGTGTCCGACTCTTTGCAACCCTATGGACTGTAGCTCACTCCCCAGGCTCCTCTGTCCATGGGATTCTCCAGGCAAGATACTGGAGTGGGTAGCCATTTCCTTCACCAGGGGGTCTTCCTAACCCAAGGATCAAACCCCGGTCTCCTACATGGCAAATGGATTCTTTACCATCTGAGCCACCAGGGAAGCTGTGCATGACAGTAAAACACACTAATCTCAGGTGTGCAATCTGATGAAATTTTACGTGTTTGCATGCCTGGTGAACACTGTGCACATCACAGTAAGTGCAACATTCCAGCATTTGAGAAGGCCCCTCCATGTCAGCACCCACCCCCGGTGTAACCGCTGTCAGGGCTTTGTCGCCAGGGTGAGCATGCTGGTGCTCAGACTCAATGTCACGGTGCACTCTGTGTCCAGAGGGTCCATCCGTGTTGTGTGCATCTGGAAATCGGGTTTTTTTAATGGATTCAGAGTATTCCTTATGCATCTGTCTGTATGGATGGAGATTCAGGGGCCCAAAGCTTCCTGTGAGCTCCTCTTCGACACACTTGTGGATTCCACTAGCGGTTCTCAATGCTGCTGTGAGCTGGCTGGGCGTAGCCCTCGTCAGCCTCCTCCCAGCCCAGTGTGCTGTCCCAGAGCCGTGTACAGACCCCAGCCCTGGGCTTGAGTGGACCGGGCTGGAGCAGCTGCTGTCGGAGGTCTGAGTGTTCAGGAGTTCCTGTAGGCCTTGAACCACACCTTATTAATTACTTGTCGATTAATAAATCAAAACAAATCAGGGATCTGTTTACCGAGTTGAAAGGCTCTCCTAGCCCTTCCTTTGATTCTGCACTGTGACTCGCAGCTTTCAGGCCGTCCTGTGCATTCCGTTCGCCGCTGTGGCCCTCTCAGGGGGCTGAGACACCAGGTGAACAGGGTCGGGCCTGATGCTGCTCAGTGGGTCCAGGATAGCACATGCCACAGTGTCTTCGATGAAAGTGAACTGCTGTCCTTTTGAAAGCTGTCTGACTTTCACGTGTGAAATGAAGACCCCCACAGCAGCCGTGATGGTGGTGGGCTGTGGGGCCATGCGCCTCGGTGGCCTTCACTTGGGGTTTGCCTGTGTCGTCCTGCAGCTTCCCATTCACACACCTGAGGGTGTTGGTGAGTGACATCCTTTGCCTTTGGGAATTTCTTTGCTCCTCCTAAAAGTCCTGCCTAGTGATCGGGTATGTTTATTTTCCGCTTCATCACGTCAGTGTGTCTGTCGAAAGCTGAACTGTGTGTCCGTCGGTCTGCAGAGTTTCTCTCTCTGCACCTTTGCTCCTGAGACAGGACACGGGGGACTGATGCACAGGCCCAGAAAGCCCCCTCAGATGGCGTCTTCTGGGAGGTGTGCTGTTGTGCATGGGCCTGGGTAAGGGCCATGGAAGCAAACCACTCGGGCCGCTGAAGCCGTCATCTTTACGCGGCCGGCTGTGCCTGAGGAGCTGGGAGACTACAGTGCTCTTCGCATCCTGTTTTCTGTGGCTCGGGGGCCTGAACCACTGGCTCCCCGCCCACACGCCATGACCTTGCTTCCCTGGCCGGTCTGGAATAATAACGGGGTGTTGCTATGTGACAAAACAAATGCTCTGCCTGGGGTGTGGCCCCTCTCATGGAGGAGGAGCCCCTGGCTGCGGCAGCAGCTGCAGGGATGAGCAGGGCCCCCAACCTTCACAGGAACGCGCTCCTTTTGCCGGAAGGTGATGCCGAGGCGCCACAGGTCGGGATGCTCTTGTGAGAAATGGTGTGTTGGGGCAGCTGCACTCCACCCTCAGGAGAGAAGCTGCCCTGGAGCAGCTTTGTCCCTGTTCACCTGGAGCTGGAGTCACTGTGCTCCCCTATCCCAAACTGGGAAGTTTCCCAGGAATGTGACCCACTGCTTGTCAGTGGTGAGCTGAGGGTCCAGGAGGGGCTGGGGAGGGAGGGAGAGCGACACACACAAGCATCGGCACCAGGTAGGTGTTGTCTGTCTCCTCACAATGCCTCTTCTCCACCCACCCAGTCACAGCCATTCATCAGGGGAGGGTCAGCACCTGGCCCTGGAGAGTAAGCCAGTGTGCGCTGTTGAGGTTGCCCTGGGGTCCTTCCTGGAGAGAATTCTGGGGGGCCACAGTCTCTGGGCTCCCTCCCTGCCCTAGGAGCTCGGTCCAGCCTGGTAGGAGCAGTTGCCACCCGGTCACATCACCTGAGTCCTTCTCTCGGCTTGGGGTTACCACGTCCTTTCTTAGACCATCGGCTCTGTGCCAGCCCTTCTACTGGGCACTCAGCTCAGGTGCTTCCGTGATGCTCATGACACCATACCTGCAGGCTGCAGAGAGGAAGATCTGGGGTCTGGACCAGGCTGCTAACTCGCCCCAAACAAGGCCCCAGCAACCTTCCATTGCTCTGCCATCCTGCTTCTCACCTAGTTCTTGCTATCCTGACTCCACCTCGTGGAAAACGGACAACACCTACCTGGTCTGGACTGCTCTGCAGCCACAACATGTATCACTCTCTGTCTCTCCCCAGCCCCTCCAGGACATGGCTCAGGGCTGCCCTGCCTCTTCAGCATTCTTCCCGTGTCCTGGGAATCGCCCTCTCTGAGGCCGCCCCATGCGCTTTGGCCTGTGTGCAGTCTGCTGGGGACAGAAGGGGTGCGGCAGGCAGAGCCCCCTCTGCAGCTGTGCTCAGAGTCAGCGGTGACCGAGCAGAGGCCCCTTGCACTGCAAGGCTGGGGTGGGCAGCTTCTGCTCAGCTCAGCTCTGAGTCCCCATCTAGAGATCGGGGTTAAGGTCATGCTCCTGAGCACCACTTTTCTGTCACAGAGTAATAAAAAAGTGGTTTCCTTGTGAAAAAAAAAAAAAAAACCCTGAAAAATAACTGCCAGTGACGGAAGGGACAGGACCTTAAAAAGTCATGACTTGTACTCAGAAATTAGGAAGGTGGCTTAACTGAAGAGGGGTGTGCTCCTGGAGGGGCATGCTTCCTGCTCTTTTATAATCCACAGGGGCAGAGGTCTCACTGTGTGGTGCTTGCAAGTCTGGGTGTTTGAGAAGGGCTCTTGCAGCCCTGGGGTGCGTGTGGAAGCCTGGTGTGCCCTGTACACCTTCTCCATGTGCACTTGGCCAAGAAGAGCAAAAGCTCTGGAACAAGGTGATCGAGTGCAAGCTGTTGTTCGATGGACTCTCACTCAGAACAGGACACGGATTTGATTCAGGACTCACAACAGCCCTCTGGGGAATATGTTGTGTCCTTCTTTTACAAAGGAGAAAATATGCTTGGAGAAGTTTAAATGATCCAGAGTCACCAGCCAGTTCAAGGTGAGCCAGAAGCTTGAACCTAGGTCTCCACCAGGACCTTGCCTCTTGATGCCTCTGCCTTCTGTCTGCTAAGGCACCACTGACCCAGGCAGCGTCCCCCTCAGCCCAGCCCAGCCCTGGACACTGCCTCTTTTCCAGGCGCTTTTCCTGAGCTCAGGTTCAGATGTGACCTTGCTTCCCTACTCGGGCTGGGGTTCCAGGCCTCTGCCTGAGTGCATTTCTGCATTTCTGTTCCGGGGAAGTGCTATGAAGGAGAGACAGATGAACAGCCTGGCGCTGACCTCCACACTCTGGGCCGGGTGGGCCCCCAGCCCGCCAGCTCCACCTCAGCAGCAGGGCTCCGGGCACCTTTACCTCAGCTTCTAGAGCAGCTGGCTCTGGTCTGTGCTATTCCGCCCACCCTGTGTGCCAAGTCGCTTCAGCTGCATCCAGTTCTTTGCAACTCTGTAGACTGTAACCCACCAGGCTCCTCTGTCCATGGAGTTCTCCAGGCAAGAATACTGGAGTGGGTTGCCATGCCCTCCTCAAGGGGAACTTGAGTAACATTGAATTACTTTTCTTGTTGATAAGTTTGTAAGAGAATACCAGGTATTAATTTAATACTGAATATTTCCCAGTTCAAGTGAACCTGAAATTCACTTAACTTCTCTTGTAGTTAGAATTGTTTGATTTGTAAGCACTTACTTTTCTTCAAGCCAATTAAATAGAGCTCATTTACAAATTAACCATGGCAGTATTATCCAAAGATACATACTGAGACATACATATTCCCAGACAGACACGAGAGATTTAGCTTCATTTTCTAAACTTAGTCATGAAACAGCTATCACAATGTAAAATTTACTAATTTATAGTGAATAAATAAAAATTGGAATAAATAAAAATTTTGGAATAAATTTGGAATTTGGAATAAATTGGAATTGGAATAAATTTGGAATAAATAAACATTTTGAAGGCTTCTGCCCACCATGGCCTGCTTTGTCCACGCTGCCAGCTGGCCTGGGCATCCCCTTCCCGTGGAATTCCCACGCCCCCCACTGGCCCTCCTTATACCTCGTCTAGACCCTCTCCTGTGTCAGCCTCAGGTCCTTTCTTTGCTAGTAGCCTTGTGCCTGTGCACAGCTGTTGAAACTTCTGGGTCTCAGCTTCCTGGTCTGTAAAATGGGAACAGCAACACCTGTGGGGTGCTGTGAGGAGAGCTTGGCCCGGACCACACCTTCTCTCCCACCGACGGGATCCCAGCCGTGTCCCGAGACCTCTCTGCTCCCTTCTCGGCCCTGCCACACTCCCACATTCAGCAGTCCTGGGTCCACAGGTGCAGATCACCCTAGTGGCCTGGACAGCACACGGTGTGGAGCACACGCAGGCCTCACGCAGCCCCCGGCAGCTGCTTGGCAGCCTCACGCAGGAGCCGCTGCTTGTCTGAGCAGTTCTGCAGGTGCTGACGGCTACGCCATCACTGCTCCGGATTGAAGTGGGTGGACGGGGCACAGCAAAGGGCCAGGCTCGGCTGTCCGCTCCACCCCGTCTGACTCACAGGTCTGTGGCCTGATTTTAAACTGTCCCGACGTGTCCGCCCCGGAGGTCACCCCCTGGCAGGTCCCACGCTCTGACAGATGCCTCGTGAGGTTGGCGACCTGCGCTGCCCGATCGTCCCGTAAATGGACATCTCTCCGTGGTTTTCTACACGGCATGCGTGTGTGCGCATGCTCCTTGGCCCTGTCCTGATGTGGCCCTGACGTGTTCCTGCTCCTGCACGGTTGGATGTGTTGTGTTGATTGTGACTCCAGGGCCCACCTCGATGAAGAGCAAGCAGGACGTGAGGCATCACAGCCCACGGGGCTGCCCTGTGGCCTCTGGCGGGCAGTGAGGTCGTGCCCCCCTGGTCCCGGGCCATGGTGTGGGGTGCGCTCTGGCCCTCTCTTCATCTGATTACTGCTTTCCTGATACACTCAGTTTAAACCAGGGCCTACGTCTGTCATACAGCGTCTTTGTGTACTTTTCTCAGTTTGTCCTTACACATTTGCACACACGGTTACTGTTCAGCATCTCAACACTGGGCTCTCAAACAAACCGTCAGTCTTGTGAAGACACTCGACACTAGCCCAGGGCCATACTGGGCATTCAGTGCAATCTTAATGAATGAATGAATGGGTACTAAAAACTAGCCCATAACAGTAACTAGCCAGGTGCTTACTGGGATGTTCATGACGCAGCTGTTTGGACTTTAGTGTGCACCTGAGTCCCTGGGGATCTTGTTAGACCGCAGATTCTGAGTCCCTAGGCCTGGGGCCAAAGGTCAGGCATCTCCAGCATGTTCCAGATGTTGCTGCCATTGCTGGTTCAAGGAACACACCTTGAGCAGGAGTTGGAACATGGCACAGGCAGGAGTCCAGGCCCGGGGCTGGGCCTTCTGCTTTGTTCTGTGTTCAGCCTGAGTACAATATTTTTCGATCTGATTGGGTCACATTGGAGACTTACCCTTGGGTTGTGTTTTCTCTCACTTTCCATATTGTAAAGACTTCCTTGAGTCCTTCAACCCTTTCTAATACAGCACTTCTGTTGGCTTCATCCTGGGAGCAAGTTTAATCTGTTTGATGAGCTTTTACAGTTTCCACTTTTCACCTTTGTGCATATTTTGATGATGACTTTCCATCGGAATCTACCTGTGCCTCTGATGTCCTTTGATTGCTTTCACCTGAGAGGCCTGGGGTGGCGCCTTAGTATGGGTGGGGCCTCGG
>SJYQ01104532.1:58593-122129 GCA_006410935.1 Redunca redunca
TGGGCGGGGCCTTGTGGGGGGCGGGGCCTCTGCTGCAGGGTCCGGAGTGCTTGGCTGGGTTTCTATCTGCAGTGAGGAGCTTGGAAAGATGAGTAATGTGTGGGCTTCCTTTTAACTTCGAGTTGTAAGTCAAACTTTAATTACAAGGGGTCGGTCGTCTGTGAAAGAACACAGTAGCTCCCTAGATGCCCTGAGTATGTTCACGATAAACACAACATTTCACAACAGAACAAGCTGAGGAATCCTGGGTGCTTCAGCCCCAGGCTCCTGCCAGGGAGCAGTCGGTGTATATTGGAATGTCTAGGATCCTCCTTGGTCCCTCAAGACTGGGGCAGTTTCAGGATCACTGGAAGAGTCTAGCCCTGAAGGATTTTCCAAGGAAAGTACTGCTATCATAGTAACAAAATGTCCCTTGTGGCACTTACAAGACAGGAGCCAGATGACTTGACCTTTCTCATGTTCAGGAGCACCTGCAAGTTCAAGATACCTACCTACCTCCTGGGACTATAAACATCCAGCAAAAGTGTTTTTCAAGTATAGCAGATAAGTGAAAAAAATCAGAGTAGACCAGTGTGGACAGCATGCTGCTTGTCAGAGAAGAGGGCAAGGGGACACAGGTCACAGATACTGCTCTCACGAGCATGAGATGCCTTTTGAAGGAACAGAGGACTGAAATCATTGGTGCCTGTGGAGACTGTTCATTGAATGCCTTTTGAATTTTGAGCTGTGTGGTTCTATTCCATTCACACCATAAAGAAAAATATACCAGGCTCTATGACCTAATTTTTCTTTAAAAAAAAAAAGCATGTTGGAGAAGGTTGAGGAGTGTCCTCTCCCCCATGCAGAGCTTTAGTCACTGGGCCTGACCAGGTGGGGCTGGGATGGCTGCAGGACAGTGAGCCCTGGGCACCCAGGGCACCTCAGTGTCACATCACACACTGGACCTGGATTTCCCTCCTTCTTTTCTGTCCATCATGAATCTTGCTGCTTTCTCCAGAGTGACTGTGTTCACGGGCACAAGTTAGTCAGCTCTGTGGACTCCCTTCAAAGTGAAGATTACCATGAGCTGTGTACACAGGAGGGAAAAGAATTTTGTTGTGTTTTTTTAAGAGTATTTTAAGGAAGTGATGAAGGAGGATAGAAATTCAGAGTTGCAGACATTTGTCCTTAAAGTTCAGTTCCCCCTTTTTTATGAAAACTAACCTGAAAGGGTGGAGAAGGCGATGGCACCCCACTCCAGTACTCTTGCCTGGAAAATCCCATGGATGGAGGAGCCTGCTGGGCTGCAGTCCATGGGGTGGCGAAGAGTCGAACACGACTGAGCGATGTCACTTTTCACTTTCATGCATTGGAGAAGGAAATGGCAACCTACTCCAGTGTTCTTAGAGAATCCCAGGGACGCCTGGTGGGCTGCCGTCTATGGGGTCGCACAGAGTCAGACACAACTGAAGGGACTTAGCAGCAGCAGCACCTCCCCCTGAAAGGGGAGGTGAGCTGGGGGTTGGGGGTGATTGAGTCAGATACTGTGGCAGAGAGTGACCAGAAACATCTCTGGATATCAGTTACCTATATCAGGGATCGAGGAGGGGGCAGCTTGAAAGCTACAAGAATGTGGTGTGCTTCCTGCCCCCCAAAAGCTGTCAGAGACACAGCCCCATGTGCACCATCACCTCTCACAGCCTCTCCCCAGGTGATGGAAACAGTGGCCCTAGGGCCACCAAGGGACACCACATGGGGTCCGGTGTAGGAGCCCTCCCCAGACAGAAAGAACAGCATGAAGGCCCGAGGTGAGAAGACAATACCATTTATAATTTTCCTCTCCCTTCTTTGATGTTAGATCAGCAGGAGGGTGCTTCACTTAGACGAGGTTTCTTTGGGAATGGTATTCCGGTATTAAGCCAGAAGTGCATCTTAATCATCAAAAATATGCTCGAGTTTTTAAGTGAAAATAGCTAAGTGACTTTAAGATGAAACCTGGGGCCCATGATTTCAGTTGTTAAAAAAATGAGCTTTTTGGTTGGTTTGAAGTGGCAGTAGCTTAGTGCTGCAGACGGAACACAGGACCAGAGTCAGGAGATGGGGTCTGTTTTCAGCCTGGAATCCAGTAGCTCGTTGGCTCTGGACAGATCTCTCTCCGAGCCCCTCAGCATAGGAGTTCAGAAGTGCACTTCTAGGGGGAACTTATGGTTTAGTTGCAGGCATGAAGACAGCCAGTAAGACTTGCTGCTGCTGCTGCTAAGTCACTTCAGTTGTGTCCGACTCTGTGCAACCCCATAGACGGCAGCCCACCAGGCTTCCCCATCCCTGGGATTCTCCAGGCAAGAACACTGGAGTGGGTTGCCATTTCCTTCTCCAATGCATGAAAGTGAAAAGTGAAAGTGAAGTCGCCCAGTTGTGTCTGATTCTTCGGGACCCCATGGACTGCAGCCTATCAGGATTGCAGTCCATGGGATTTTCCAGGCAAGAGTACTGGAATGGGGTGCCATTGCCTTCTCCGAGTAAGACTTGCAGTGCACACCAAATGAGCCTGGCATGTGCTGAACTAAATACGTTTCCATACAAAAGGGATTTGTTTAAACATATGGATAACTGTAGAGAGAACTCAGGCCTCAAGAAAAAGAAAATTTTACATTTTTAACCTGGAAAGTAAGAGATAATTATGGTAGTGGTAATGAATGAACCATAGAGTGACATGACTTTGGATGATGAAAATACATTTGTATTGTCAGAGACTTGTGGCTCCAAAAGCATCATTCATATAAAGTTTTAGCTTCTACATTGGACAAGAGGGCCTGAGGGCCTTTTGCAGTTTGGGGTCAGGGTGGAGATGGGCATGTGAAGGAGGCAAGTCCTACCCTGTTCAGAGTGCCTGCCCTCTGTCTTCCCTACCAGTTCAACACTGTTGGACCAATTCAAACTGGAAAAGCTTGCCCTTCCAGCTTAGATGAAGTCTCACATCCTGTTCTCCTCTGCAAGGCCCAGCAGTAATGGGAGCGGGGGCTTCCCTGAGTTCTTAATACATCTTCATCATCTAAACTGAGGTGTACTGACGGGGGATGCTAGACCCTTAGTCTCAGCGTTTTCCATCTGCCTGGAGCAAAAGCAGGGCCTCCATGCACACCAACCAGTCTGCCACCACCTTCTGGAGTTTCCATATTTCTCAACACAAACTTCCAAAAAGCCTTCAGTTGGCTGTTAAAAATAATTATTCTTAGGCTTCCCTGTTGGCTCAGTGGTAAAGAATCTGCCTGTCAATGCAGGAGATGTGGGTTCCATCCCTAATCCAGGAAGATCCTACAGGCTGCAGAGCAACTAAGCCCATGCCCCACAATTACTGAAGCCCGAGAGACCAAGAGCCCGTACTCCCCAACAAGAGCGGCCACACAATGAGAAGCCCATGCACCGCAACTAGAGAGCAGCCCCTGCTCGCTGCAACTAGAGGAAAACCCAAACAGCAACGAAGACCCGGCACAGCCAAAAATAAGTAGCTAAATAATTTTAAAAAATTATTCTTTGAAGTGAAAGGTAAAAAAGCCCTATAAACTACAATTCATATGAGATAAAATTCATACCTTTGAAGTATAAATTCAGTAGGGTCTAGTATTTTCAGAGTTGTGCAGTCATTACCACTATTTAATTTTAGAACATTTTCCTCAGCCTAAAAAGAAACCCCATACCCATTAGCAGCCATTCCCAATTACTACTTCTAGTCCCTAGAAACCACTACTCTACTCTCTTTATGAATTTGCGTATTCTGTGTATCTCATATAAATAGGATCATACGACATATGATCTGACGTGTCTCATGTCTTCCATTAAGATAATGTTTTCAAGGTTCAAATTTGTCATACTTCTTTCCTTGTCATGGATGAATAATATTCAGGAATAAGAGTATGTATGACTTTTGGTTTATCCATTCATCAACTGGGTAGTTTTCACTCTCTGGCTATTCTGAATAATGGTGTTATATACGAGTTTTTGTGTAGACCTATGTGTTCCTTTATCTTGGGTACATACCTAGGGGTGAAATTTCTGGGCTATATGACAATTCTTTCTTCAACATTTTTAGGAGGTGCCAAACTGATCACCAAAATAGAGACACATTTTATATTCCTACAAAAATGTATGAGAGAGTCCAGATTCCTCCACATTCTTACCAACACATTGTCGTTTCTGTCTCTTTTTTTCCACATCAGATGGCACATAGGATCTTACTTCCCTGACCAGGGATCGAACCCATGCTCCCTGCAGTGGAAGCATAACATCTTAACCACTGGACAGCCTGGGAAGGCCCTGTCCCCTGTCTCTTTGATCGTAGTCATGCCAGTGGATGACATGGTGGCTTATTACAGTTTTGATTTGTATTTTCCTAATGACTAATGATGTTGAACATCTTTTCATGTGTTTATTGGCCATGTGTATATCTTCTTTGGAGAAATGTCTATCAAGTCCTTTGCCCATTTTTAATAAGGTTGTTTGTCGTCATTGAGTTTTAACGGTTCTTTATATATTTTTGGTGCAAGTCCATTATATATATAATTTGATAATTTTCCTCCCATTCTGCAGATTATCTTTTCACTTTCCTGATGCACAGAAATTTTCAGTTTTGATGAAGGCCAATTTATCTAATTTTTTTCTTTTGTTTCTCATGCTTAGTATCATATTGAAGAAATTATTGCCTAACCAAAGTAATGAATGTAATCCTATGTATTCTAGAGGTTTATAATTTTAGTTCTCATATTTAAGTCTAGGATCCAGTTTTAGTTTCAGTTCAGTACAGTTCGGTTCAGTCGCTCAGTCATGTTGAACTCTTTGCAACCCCATGAATCGCAGCATGCCAGGCCACCCTGTCCATCACCAACTCCCAGAGTTCACTCAGACTCATGTCCATCGAGTCAGTGATGCCATCCAGCCATCTCATCCTCTTTCGTCCCCTTCTCCTCCTGCCCCCAATCCCTCCCAGGATCAGAGTCTTTTCCAATGAGTCAACTCTTCGCATGAGGTGGCCAAAGTACTGGAGCTTCAGCTTTAACATCAGTCCTTTCAAAGAAATACCAGGACTGATCTCCTTTAGGATGGACTGGTTGGATCTCCTTACAGTCCAAGGGACTCTCAAGAGTCTTCTCCAACACCACAGTTCAAAAGCATCAATTCTTCAGCGCTCAGCTTTCTTCACAGTCCAACTCTCACATCCATGCATGACTACTGGAAAAACCATAGCCTTGACTAGATGGACCTTTGTTGGCAAAGTAATGTCTCTGCTTTTCAATATACTATCTAGGTTGGTCATAACTTTTCTTCCAAGAAGTAAGCGTCTTTCAATTTCATGGCTGCAATCACCATCTGCAGTAATTTTGGAGCCCAGAAAAATAAAGTCGGACACTGTTTCTACCGTTTCCCCATCTATTTCCCATGAAGTGATGGGACCAGATGCCATGATCTTAGTTTTCTGAATGTTGAGCTTTAAGCCAANGGATTGGAATGAAAACTGCCCTTTTCTAGTCCTGTAGCCACTGCTGAGTTTTCCAAATTTGCTGGCATATTGAGTGCAGCGCTCTCACAGCATCATCTTTCAGGATTTGAAACAGCTCTACTGGAATTCGATCACCTCCACTAGCTTTGTTCGTAGTGATGCTTTCTAAGGCCCACTTGACTTCACATTCCGGGATATCTGGCTCTAGGTGAGTGATCACACCATCATGATTATCTTGGTCTTGAAGCTCTTTTTTGTACAGTTCTTCTGTATATTCTTGCCACCTCTTCTTAATATCTTCTGCTTCTGTTAAGTCCATACCATTTCTGTCCTTTATCGAGCCCATCTTTGCATGAAATGTTCCCTTGGTATCCTTAATTTTCTTGAAGAGATCTCTAGTCTTTCCCGTTCTGTTGTTTTCCTCTATTTATTTGCATTGATCGCTGAGGAAGGCTTTCTTATCTCTTCTTGCTATTCTTTTGAACTCTGCATTCAGATGCTTATATCTCCTTTTCTCCTTTGCTTTTCGCTTCTCTTCTTTTCACAGCTATTTGTAAGGCATTTCTTTTCCATGGGGATGGTCTTGATCCTTGTCTCCTGTACAATGTCACGAACCTCCGTCCATAGTTCATCAGGCACTCTATCTCTCAAATCTAGTCCCTTAAATCTATTTCTGAAGTAGGAGTCCAACTTCATTGCTTTGCCTGTGAGTATCAAATTCCCACAACACCATTGTTGAAAAGATTACTCTATGCTGCTATTCAATTGTCTTAAAATTCTTCTCTAAATCAATTGATCACAAATGTAAGGGTTATTTTCCTGGACTCCCAATTTTATTCTATTGATTATATGTCTACTTTTATGCCAGCAGTACACTGTAAGTTTTGAAATTCAGAAACATGAATCCCTGCTGTTCTCCTTTTTCAAGAATCTTATGGATTTTCTGGGTCCCTTGCATTTCCATATAAATTTTGGGGACAGCTTGCCAATTATTGTAAAAAGGCAGCTACAGTTTTGATAGGGCTTGAAATGAATCTGTATTAACAGTCTTCCAGTTCATAAACATTGAATCTTTTTTTCCCTTCCTTCCTTCCCTTGTTCCTTTCATGCCATAAGAAACCATCTGCTTCCTGAAGATGTCTGCCAATAACTTTGAGAAAAATACTTGGCAAAATGAGAACTCATCAGAGAATTATAGGTAATATATTAGAAATGAAGAACAAGATGGCTACTATTCCAAAAAATCTTACTTTATGAATTAAAGACTGTTTATTTTGTCCCTTTTACATGTCTATATATGTGCTCCCACTATTCAGGTCTTCTTTAATTTTTCAACAATACTTTGTACACTGTAGTTTTCAGTGTACGAGTCTTTCACTTCTTTTGTTACATTTATTCCTAAATATTTTAATCTTTTCTGATGCTATTATAAATGAAATTTTCTTAATTTCATTTTCAGTTGCTCATTGCTAGTGTACAGTAATAAAATTTATATTCATGTGTTGATACTGTATCCAGCAATCATACTGAACTCATCTATTAGATCTAACAGGTAATTATTGCAGATTCCTTAGAGCTTTCTACATTTGGGGATAGACATATTTTTAATTCTTCCTTTTCAATCCAGATGTCTTTTATTTTTTCCCTAGGTGCCCTGGGTAGAACCTGTAGCACAATATTAAACAGTAGTTGTGAAAGTAGAAATTCTTTCTTTGTTCCACATCTCAGGGTGAAAAATCTCTGTCCTTAACCATTAAGCATGAGGTGTTGGGAGACCTTCCTCATGGCTCAGATGGTAAACAATCTGCCTGTTGTGCAGAAGACCCAGGTTTAATCCCTGGGTCCAGAAGATCCCCTGGAGAAGGGAATGACTACCCACTCCAATATTCTTGCCTGGAGAATTTCATGGACAAAGGAGCCTGGTGGGCTACAGTCCATGGGTTGCAAAAGGTCAGACACGACTGAGCAACTAACATACTTTCAAGGTTTATTTGGAAACAGCAAAAAATTGCAATTTGAGCATGCAATCTATGGCAAACCACAGGCATGTTCAGAGAACAAAGGAAGGGAATCTGCTTTTATGGGGAAAATGGGGAAGTTGCAGGGTCTGTTCTAAGTGAAAGTTCATTGGAGGAAGGTAGAAGTTCAGACTGATGATGGCTTCTCATTGGTTGAACTGTGATGTTTCTCATTGGCAGGACTGTTGCTGAGCAAAGAGAAATTCTTCCTTTGGGATAGTAATGTAGTCACTTCCTATTTGGGAGTGCAAGGTATGCGTCTTCCTGTGGGGTGTGCACAGGAAGATCAGTGTGTGCAAATGATGGTGAGTGGTAATGCATGAGAGCTCCCTCTGCAGGTCATTCCTGACTCTAATTTTAGTTGCTGCTGCTGCTGAGTCGCTTTAGTCGTGTCCAACTCTGTGCGACCCCCTGGACGGCAGCCCACCAGGCTCCTCCATCCCTGGGATTCTCCAGGCAAGAACACTGGAGTGGGTTGCCATTTCCTTCTCCAATGCTTGAAAGTGAAGTCGCTCAGTCATGTCCGACTCTTAGCGACCCCATGGACTGCAGCCCACCAGGCTCCTCCGACCATGGGATTTTCCAGGCAAGAGTACTGGAGTGGGGTGCCATTAGTTGAGGTCTCCTTTATTAATTTCCAGAGGTTACCTATGGATTTTCGTAGAAGCCCTCTATCAGGGTGGAGAAGTCCCCTTATATTCCTAATTCACTGAGTATTTTTAGATCATTAAAATGTGTTAGATTTTGTCAAATGCTGTTTCTGCATCTACTGAGATGATCATGTGGCTTTGTTCTTTATTACTATTATATACTACATGATGTTCAGGTGTTAAACAAATCTTGTATCCCTGTGATAAATCTCACTGGTCATAATGTATTGTTCTTTTTGTATAGTTCTTTACTGGATATGGCCTACTAGTATTATGTTGAGAATCTCTGAATCTCTATTCACAATGGATATTTGTTTGTAGTTTTCCTGTAATGTCTTTTTCTGGCTTTCACAGGGTAATACTTCAAAGAATAAGCTGGAAAATTTTCCTTCTTCCTCTTTTATGTTTTAGAAGATTTGTGAGGAATTGGTGTTACTTATGTAAATGTTTACTAGAATTCACTAGTGAAGCCATATGGACATGGGCTTTTCTTTGTGGGCAGTTTCAAAATTACCAATTAAATATCTTGTAATAAGTTTAATCAGGTTGTCTATTTCTTGTTGAGTCAGTTTTGGTAATCTGTGTATTTCTAGGAATCTATCCTTTTCACCTTGGTTATCAAATTTGTTGACATACAGTTATTAGTAGCATTCCTTTGTCATACTTTTAAAAAGAAAACTTTTAATTTTAGAACAACTCTAGATTTATAGAAAAGTTGAGGAAATAGTACAGAGAATTTCCATATGTATACCACATCGAGTTTCCTCTGTTATTACCATCTAATGTTAATAAAATCTAATGGTACATGTGTTATAATAGGTCTGTAAATATTGATACATTTCAATGGAATGCATATTTATTTTTCCTTCAGTTCAGTTCAGTTTAGTCACTCAGTCGTGTCCGACTCTTTGCAACCCCATGAATCGCAGCACGCTAGGCCTCCCTGTCCATCACCAACTCCAGGAGTTCACTCAGACTCACGTCCATCAAGTCAGTGATGCCATCCAGCCATCTCATCCTCTGTCGTCCCCTTCTCCTCCTGCCCCCAACCCCTCCCAGCATCAGTTTTTTCCAATGAGTCAACTCTTCACATGAGGTTCTCATCTAATATTCTTTTTAGCTTTGTGTTTCAAAATCCTGTACAGTATACATTATATTTGTTGTGATATCTCCTTAGGTTCCTCTTGACCATGAGAATTATGCTTTGTTTTTTATTACCTCTATAAGTTGAATGTTGAATGTAATCCATATGCTGAACCCTTAATCCCCAGTTTGATGGCATTTGGGAGTTAATTAGGGTTACAATTAATGTCCAGAGGAAAAGACACAAAACTGCTCTATCATGTGAGGACACACAGGATGAAGGCAGCCATCAGCAAATTGGGAAAAGAGCTCTCACCAGATACCAAATCTACCAACACCTTGACCTTGGACTTTCTAGCCTCAAGAACTGTGAAAAAAAAAATTGTTGTTTAAACTAGCCAGTCCGTGGTATTTTGTTATAGCAGCTCAAGCAGGGACCTGAGCAGTTTTAAGGAGTGTTGGTCACTTCTTAAAAATCCACTATCTTTTGTGGATTGTCCTTCAGTGAGATTTGCCTGTTGGGCTTCTCATTACTGTACAGAGAGTACTGGTTTGGAGAGGAAGACCACAGAGGTAAAGTGCCATTTTCATCACATCTTATCAAGAGTGTACACTGTCAGCACGGCCCATTACTATTGCTGTTGACCTTGATGACGCAGCTGGGAATGTTTGCCCCATTTCTCCACTTATTCTTTCTCTCACTTTCCATACAGAATTTGAGATGAGCTCTGGGTTATGTTCTATCTCCTTGAAGGTGTGTATCTACATCAATTACTTGGAGTTCTTCTGCATGATAGATCTGTCTATTCTCTCCCAGTTACTGTTCAGCCATTTATTATGTCATTATGAACATGTGGACATTTATTTTGTACATTGAGTTTAATCCAGTACCACTACTGATTTTGTTGCTCATATTATACCAGCTTCAGCAATTGGGAGCTTTTTCAGTTGGTTTGTATTTCTCTTTGACATATCCCCATGCTTAGGTATTTTGTTTTTAGCACTTTCTTACTGTCTGGTATTATAAAATTTCCCAGGCTCATCTTGTGTATTCTGTATACCACTTCTAAAGTCAGTCAATTCTTCAAGGCGTTTCTTGGGTGTTAGGTATGATTGTTACTACTGGGATGCTTATGATCCTTCTTTTTTTTAATATAAATTTATTTATTTTAATTGGAGGCTAATTACTTTACAGTATTGTATTGGTTTTGCCGTACATCAATCCTTCTTAATTCCTTAAGCTCAGTAGTAATGTTTCCTCTTTCATTCCTGATTTTAGTACTCTAAATCTTTTCTTCTTGACCCCTCCTACCTAAAATTTGTCAATTTTGTTGATCTTTGATCTTTTCAAAAATCTATTTTTGCTTTTGTTATTTTCTATATTTTTTCTATTCTCTATCACATTCTGTTCTAATCTTTATAATTTCTTACTTTCTACTTTTGGATTACTTTTGTGCTTTTTTAGTTTCTAATGGTGGTAGTTTTCAAAACTATGGTTTTTCCAGTAGTCATGTATGGATGTGAGTTGGATTATAAAGAAAGCTGAGCACTGATGAATTGATGCTTTTGAACTATGGTATAGAAGACTCTTGAGAGTCCCTTGGACTATAGAGAGATCAAGCCCACCAATCCTCAAAGAAATCAGTCCTGAATATTCATTGGAAGGACTGATGCTGAAGCTGAAACTTCAATACTTCAGCCACCTGAAGCAAAGAACTGACTCATTTGAAAAAACCCTGGTGCTGAGAAATTGAATGCAGGAGGAGAAGGGGATGACAGAGGATGAGATGGTTGGATGGCTTCACCAACTTGATAGACATGAATTTGAGCAAGCTCTGGGAGTTGGTGAGTGGTCATAGAAGCCTGGCATGCTGCAGTCCGTGAGGCTGAAAAGAGCAGGACAGATTGAGCAACTGAAATGAACGGTGGTAATTTAGGTTATTGTTTTGAGATCTTTTTTTTTCTTTCACTATGGCTATTTATAGCTGTGAATCTCTTCTAAGCACTGTGTTAGCCAAGTCCCATAAATTTTTGTATGGTGTGTTTTCATTTTCTTTAATCTCTCTGTGTTTGCTAATCTCCATTGTGATTTATTCTTTAACCCATTGGTTATTTATTGAGTGTGTTGTTTAATTTCATCATATTTGTGAATTTCCCCAATTTCCTCCATTGTTGATTTCTAATTTCATTCCATTGTGGTTGGAATTATACATATTTTGTATTATTTCAGTCCTTTCAAATTTATTAAGGCTTGTTTTAGGGTCTAAAATATGATCTATCTTGGAGAATGTTCCATGTGACAGATTTGCCTAGCTTTTGTTTATTTGGGAATGTCTCATTTTTCCTTCATTTTGAAGGATAGTTTTGCTGGATATAGAATTCTTTGTTGATTTTTTTTTCCACCCACAACTTGGAACATATCATTCTGCAGCATTTTAGCCTCTGGTTTCTGATGAGAAGACAATTGTTAATTTATTGAGGATCATTTTTACACAACAAATTGTTATTCTCTAGCTGCTTTCAAGATTTTCTCTTTGACTTTGATTTTGGTAGTTTGACTATAATGCATCTAAATGTGGGCCTGAGTTTATCCTACTTATAATTTGTTGAACTTTGGGATATGTAAATTAAACTTTTTCATCAGATCTGGTAAGTTTTTGACCAGTGTCTCTTCATATATCCTTTAGCCTTTATTTCTCTCACTCTCCTCTAGGACTTCCAGATGTGTTCCTTGGTATGCTTGATAGTATGGCACAGATAGTACATCTCTAAGACTGTTCATTTTCCTTCATTTCTTTTTCTTTTCTGCTTCTCAGACTGGATACTCTCAATTGACCTATCTTCAAATTTGCTGATTCTTTCTCTGCCATGTCTAATCCACTGTTGAGATTAGGGAATTTTTCATTTCAGTTATAATTTTCAACTCTAGAATTTCTATTTGGTTCTTTTCAAACAAAAGATTTTCATCTCTATTATTCTCTGTTGGTGAGACATCATTTCATGGTTTCATTTAGTTCTTTGTATATGGTTTCCTTCAGTTATTTGTAAGTATTTATAATAGTTTATCTAAAAGTCTTTGTCTAGTATGTGCAACTTCTGGGCCAGCTCAAGGACAGTTTGCATTGAGTGTTTAACTCTGTTTAGGCTTTTTTCACTATTTCTTTGTATATCTCATAATTTTGTTGAAAACTAAATATTTTAAATAATATGATATGATAACTCTGAAAGTCAGATATGATATGATAACTCTGAAAGTCAGACTGTTCCCTCAAAGGTTTGTGGTTGCTGCTACTGTTTGTTCAATAACTCTCCTGGGTTAATGCTGTAAAGTGTATTTTTTCCTCATATGTGACAACTGAAGCTCTGCTCATTTAGCTTAATGGTCATCTGGTGATTGAACAGAGATATCATTAAATGATTTGAACCAATAAATCTCCTGTCCTTTGGTTTATATGTATGTACTAGGGTACATCTTCAGCACTCCAGCAGTTTACAGCTTTGCTTTAGCCTTCAACTCCTGATTGCACAGAATCTCACAGTCAGCCAGCTACGAGAGATTACAACATTCTCAGGTCTTTCCTAACCATGCCCCCAGTCCTGCACATGTATGTGCACTTATATGTTTCCAGGAATATATCAGAGCTTATGAAAGCCTTCTTCAGACAACTCATTCCCCAGCATTTCAAAAAAGTTCCTCTATTTTTCTATTGTAGTAAAATTTACCATCTTAGCCATTTTAGGGGTACAGTTTAATGGTATAAATGCATTCACATTGCTCTGCAGTCATCACACTATTATACTCATAACTTTTCATCTTTATACTCATTATGGGCTTCCCAGGTGGCACTAGTGGTGCCTGCCAGCGCAGGAGCCTCAGGAGACACGGGTTAGATCCCTGGGTTGAGAAGATCCCCCGGAGAAGGGCATGGCAACCCACTCCAGTATTCTCGCCTGGAGAATCCCTGGCAGGCTACAGTCCATAGAGTCGCAAAGAGTCAGGACTTAGTCGCTTCAGTCGTGTCCGACTCTGTGTGACCCCACAGACGACAGCCCACCAGGCTCCCCTGTCCCTGGGATTTTCCAGGCAAGAACACTGGAATGGGTTGCCATTTCCTTCTCCAATGCACTAAAGTGAAAAGTGAAAATGAAGTCGCTCAGTCATGTCCGACTTCTCGACCCCACAGACTGCAGCCCACCAGGCTCCTCCATCCATGGGATTTTCCAGGCAAGAGTACTGGAGTGGGTTGTCATTGCCTTCTCTGAGCATGCATGCATGCATACCCATTAAACAATAACTTCCAGGAGTTCCCTGCAGTCTAGTCATTAGGGCTTTATGCTTCCACTGTAGGAGGCATGGGTTTGATCCCTGGTTGGGGAATTTTTTGAGGAACCTCCCTACTGTTTTCTACAGTGGATGTATCAGTTTACATCCCTAACAACGGTGCTCTAAGGTTCCCATTTCCTCATATTCTCCCCAACACTTGATTTCTGTTTTTTGATAGTAGTCATCCTAACAGGTAAGAATCACCGGCATTCCTTTTTATTGTCTTTGTCCTAGCTGGTGCCTTCACTCAGGTATTTTTGTGGCAATTCCTATGCCCTACGCAGTAATTTTCATACATTACAACCCCGTGAAAAGAATTTTGAGAATTAACCTGTATAGTGAAGTGAAGTAAAATTTGCTCAGTCATGTCTGATTCTTTGTGACCCCATGGACTGTAGTCCATGGAATTCTCCAGGCCAGAATACTGGAGTGGGTACCCTTTTCCTTCTCCAGGGGGTCTTCCCAACCCAGGGACTGAACCCAGGTCTCCTGCATTGCAGGCAGATTCTTTACCAGCTGAGCCACAAGGGAAGCCCAAGAATACTGGAGTGAGTAGCCTATTGCTTCTCCAGAGTATCTTCCTGACCCAGGAATTGAACTGGGGTTTCCTGCATTCCAGGTGGATTCTTTACCAACTGAGCTATCAGGGAAGCCAATATATTTTGAAGTTTACATCTAAGTTTTCTTGTGATAAATGTAGTTGATTACCCCAGGGACTGTAGCCTACCAAGCTCCTCCATCCATGGATTTTCCAGGCAAAAATACTGGAGTGGGTTGCCCTTTCCATCTCCAGAAGATCTTCCTGACCCAGGGATTGAACCCAGTCTCCTGTATTGTAGGCAGACACTTTACAGGGAAGTCCCTAATAAATGTAGTTACAAAAGATAATTTCCAGAGATTTCCCTGGTGGTCCAGTGGATAAGACTCAGAGTTCTCAATGCAGGGGGCCTGGGTTCGATCCCCGGTCAGGGAACAAGATCCCACATGCGGCAACAAAGACTGAGCATGCTACAGCTAAGACCCAACATAGCCAAATAAATAAAGATTTAAAAAAAAAAAAAAGATAATTTCTATCACGTTGTAAAAATTCCATTTAAAAATGAAACTTGTACCATATAATCTTTATTCATTAAACAATTCCTGCTGATTGTTCTTAACAAATGTCCTGAGGAAAGGGCTTTTCCCAACAAGTGAGTTCTGACTCAAGTCAAATAAAGACAAACCCTGTGAACAGGGCTTTTCTAGGGACCTGTGAAACAGGTTTAATGATGACAGCTCTGTGAATATGGGGCTCTGAGGTGAGCTCCAAACCAGTTCTGCCCCCTGTAAAACTATTAGGCTTCTGGTTTTCAAAGCTGCGGAACAGAGGACAGGAAGTTAAACAGCATAAAGCTTGCCACTCTGAGATTCAGATGCTTTTCTGGAATAAACATACCTTGTATTGTTGCTTGCAAACCTTTGATTAATTTCCAGAATTCTCAAAAAGTTGGACTTTTTAAATCTCTTTGCCAGTGCTCTCATTGCTTTTCTGGAGGAGCAGATTTGTGCTGATCATTACTCCACTGTTTTAGAAGTACTTCAAGGTTAACTTTTAGGACAACAAATAACTTGTGTTTCCCAAGTTCTTAGCTTTATTGGGTTTCTACCACTCTTTTTGCCTCTTTGCTTCTTAGCCAAGGAAAGGCTTCTCAGTGAAAAAGAACTTTATCAGAAACATAGTTTACTCAATAGCATATTATGTTTGTAGCAACTGAGTCCTAGGTATTATTCATCCAACAAGCATTTGTCAGGAGTATCCCTTCTTCCTGAAGGAAAAGAGTGTCAAAATAGATAAGACAGATGAATCTTTGTTTTGAAATTATAATGGTCATTTTATTACTTAATATTTTAAAGGAAATGAAAGTGAGTTTCATTTAAAGACTGATTCATTTTTGCTTACTGACTTCCTTATTTCATTTGAGATAACTAAAAATTTTAAAGAAGTGAACTCCACCCTCCCCTGCCATTTTTACTGTTCTATTGTAGGAATAACAGGTATGGTCAGCTGTAAAATTCAATAAATGTTAATGCTTGAGTCTTTTTTTTTATTTACTTATTTTCACAACAGTAGGTTGGGACTTCCCTGGTAGTAGAGTGGGTAAGAATCCATCTGCCAATGCAAGGCACGTGGGTTTAATCCCTGGTCCAGGCAGACTCCACATGCCACAGAACAATTGAGCCTGTGGACCACGACTACTGAACACATACTCTCAACAAGAGAAGCCACCGCAATGAGAAGCCCACACACCACAGCACGGAGTAACCCCCACTCACAGCAACTAGAGAAAGCCTGCACAGTAACAAAGACCCAGCATAGCCATAATTTAAAAAAAAAAAAATAGTAAGTTGGTTCCTAGGAAACTTCCAGAAATTTTCATCCTTATCAATGATAACCACACAAATGATCCACTGTTGGGAGATCATTCAAACTAGTTCCTGAGTCCTTTTGATATGACCCTAATAGTCTTTGATAATTCCTTGCCTCGTAGAAGGATGAGACTCATAGGCTCATACAAATTTCTTGACTCATATCTAGAATTAGCTGGTCTGATAAGGAACCCTAGATCTTTTTTGAAAAATTGTGTTAAATACACAGAACAAAATGCACAAAGCTAGTGGAGGTGATGGAATTCCAGCTGAGCTATTTCAAATCCTAAAAGATAATGCTGTGAAAGTGCTGCACTCAATATGCCTGCAAATTTGGTAAACTCAGCAGTGGCCACAGCCCTGGAAAAGGTGTTTTCACTCCAATCCCAAACAAAGGCAATGCCAAAGAGTGCTCAAACTACTGCACAATTGCACTCATCTCACACACTAGTAAAATAATACTCAAAATTCTCCAAACCAGGCTTCAACAGTATGTGAACCATGAACTTCCAGATGTTTAAACTGGTTTTAGAAAAGGCAGAGGAACCAGAGATCAAATTGCCAATGTCCATTGGATCATGGAAAAAGCAAGAGAGTTCCACAACAACATCTATTTCTGCTTTATTGACTGTGCCAAAGCCTTTGACTTGTGGATCACAATAAACTGTGGAAAATTCTGAAAGAGATGGGAATACCAGACCACCTGACCTGCCTGCTGAGAAATCTGTATGCAGGTCAGGAAGCAACAATTAAAACTGGACATGGAACAACAGACTGGTCCGAAATTGGGAAAGGAGTACATCAAGGCTGTATATTGTCACCCTGCTTATTTAACTTCTATGCAGGGTACATCATGAGAAATGCTGGGCTGGAAGAAGCACAAGCTGGAATCAAGATTGCCGGGAGAAATATCAATAACCTCAGATATGCAGATGATACGACCCCTAAGGCATAAAGCGAAGAAGAACTAAAGAGCCTCTTGATGAAAGTGAAAGAGGAAAGTGAAAAAGTTGGCTTAAAGCTCAGCATTCAGAAAACTAAGATCATGGCATCTGGTCCCATCACTTCATGGGAAATAGATGGGGAAACAGTTACAGACTTTATTTTTTTGGGCTCCAAAAGCACTGCAGATGGTGACTGCAGCCATGAAATTAAAAGACGCTTACTCCTTGAAAGAAAAGTTATGATCAACCTAGACAGCATATTAAAAAGCAGAGATATTACTTTGCCAACAAAGGTCCATCTAATCAAGGCTATGGTTTTCCCACTAGTCTTGTATGGATGTGAGAGTTGGACTATAAAGAAAACTAGAGTGCCAAAGAATTGATGCTTTTGAACTGTGGTGTTGGAGAAGACTCTTTGAGAGTCCCTTGGACTGCAAGGAGATCCAACCAGTCCATCCTAAAGGAAATCAGTCCTGAGTATTCATTGGAAGGACTGATGCTGAAGCTGAAACTTCAATACTTTGGCCACGTGATGCGAAGAGCTGACTCATTTGAAAGGACCCTGATGCTGGGAAAGATTGAAGGCAGGAGGAGAAGGTGACAATAGAGGATGAGATGGTTGGATGGCATTGCTGACTCAATGGACATGAGTTTGAGTAAACTCAGGAGTTGGTGATGGTCAGGGAGGCCGAGCATGCTGCAGTCCATGGGGTCGCAAAGAGTCAGACACGACTAAATGACTGAACTGAACTGGAGTTGATTTAAAGTATGGGCGTGTGGAGCGTGTGTAGGTTACATTCAAATATTGCAGCATTTTATGTAAGGGATTTGACCTTCTTAGGATTCTGCTGGAATAAAGGTAGGACTGTCCTCACCACTTTTCAAAGCCTTTTTACTCTGTGGATATTGTCCTCTGATGAATAAAATTAAGTTTTTAAGAATTCTAGTGTCTTTTTTTATTTTGTTACCTGTGCCTTTGGTGTCATATCAAGAAATCATTACCAAACCCGGTGTCCTGAAACTTTTGCCCTATGTTTTGCTCAAGAATTTTATAGTTGTATGTGTTATATTTAGGCCATGGATACATTTTGAGTTAATTTTTTATAATGGCATTAGGGAAGGGTCCAACTTCAATATGACAAAATAATTTTATTTTTTAATTTTATATTTTTACTTTCCTGTTAGATCAGATCAGACAAGTTTCTTCTAAATGAAGGAATTAGCTGGCATAATTCATTGCCATATAATTCTTGGTATAAATACCAGAAATTGAAAAAGTGAATGGCTTTAATGACTGGGCAATAAATCTTCTAAGTCACATATTTTCCAAATCTGTTTTCAGCAAACTTGAATGTGGTCCTAATTGAATTGTCGTCTAATAGACTGTTTGAAATAATTCTAATCATAGGCTGCTCTATGGATGTTTCTGGCACAAGACTTGGTGAGACTCACAGGCTGAGCATCTCTGTGCCTTCAGAGATCTCACCGCTGTCTCTTCCTGTCACATGAAAGGCCTCTCAGTACCAACACCATGACGGTGAGAAGCAGCAGAAGAATCACTGCTACCCGTGCCACATTTAGCAATCAATACTTCTCATTAAACTAAAGTTTTTTAAATGTTTACTTTGGAAGGCTAATAATCATTTGTCAAATCTTATAACTATGTTCCAATTTGATTTAATAATTGCAAAGACTCAATCTAGAAACTTTTTTACTGTAAAAATCTATTTTTTTTACATTACTTGACTTATAAATGTGATGAAATACACATGCATAAAATTTACTATCTCAGCCACTTTTTAGCATATAGTTTGAGGTGAAGTGAAGTGAAAGTCATCCAATCACGTCAACTCTCTGCAACCCCATGGACTGTAGTCGGCCAGGGCCCTTTGTCCATGGAATTCTCCAGGCAAGAATACTGGAGTGGGTAGCCTTTCTCTTCTCCAAGGTATCTTCCCAACCCAAGGATAGAACCCAGGTCTCCCACATTACAAGCGGATTCTTTACCAGCTGAGCCGCCAGGGAAGCCCAGTGTAGAGCTTAGTAGTGTTAATTACATTCACGTTGTTGTGCATCTACTCCAGAACACTTTCCATTTTTCAAAACGAAAACTCTATACCCAATAGAAACAACTTTGAAATATTTTCACAAAGAGAGAGACTTACGGCCTCAAGGGTAATGTTTAACTTCAATTTATCTAATTTTGTTGTAGAGGAGAGTGATAGGGTAACCGAGCATAAATTATTAGGATAAAATATCAGGATTAAATTCTCCTGGGCCAGTGCAATGGAAACCAGAGATCAAAGAGAAAAAAACCACCTTGTTGGATTTTTTGATTGTTATAAAAGAGCTCGTTCATTCTATTTTAAAATGTATGTTGGTAGTATCAAATGACTATGACATTTAGATTTCATTGACTATATTTAAAAGATCATATGATAAAATATTTATTTTTAAATAAAATATTTATAGCATGCTGGAAATTAGGGCTTCCCTGGTAGCTCAAACAGTAAAGAATCCGCCTGCAATGCGGGAGACCTGAGTTCTATCCCTGGGTTATGAAGATCCCCTGGAGGAGGGCATGGCAACCCACTCCAGTATTCTTGCCTGGAGAATCCCCTGGACAGAGAAGTATGGCAGGCTACAGTCCATGGGGTCACAAAGAGTCAGACACGACTGAGTGACTAAGCACGGCACGGCTAGAAATTATATCCTTTGCAACTATTTATTTTTATTATGAAAAATTTAGATGCCAACTTAAAGGTGTATTATCCCTTTTATACTGGTAGGTTTTTCCAAAATTCTTGACAGGATATGTCACATGTGAAGACCGCTGCATTAGGGGAGAGGGATCCCTATGGAATACTGAACCAAAATTGAAATTCACTGGAGAATCACATCCTAATGTGTTCAGCATCTCACTGTGGACTGGGTCTCCACAGCAGGACTCATGAAAGGGTAGCCGCTGAGCTTCACCCTTTTGTCTATTACATTATTCCATAATCAAACCTGTAAAACAGCTACCAATTTCAAGGAAAGTTTTAAGAAAAACTTGCATTACTGTGCCTGGCCTAGGTTAGGAAGTAAGTTACACAACTGAATCAAAAGTCTATCTTTCCCTCCCAGCACCACAGAGTAAAAGACAGAATGGGAGGAGAGGTTTACAAATCATGTATCTATAATGAATTATATGTGTATATATATATAGAGAGAGAGAGAGAAAAAAAAATCTGTACATATGTAGAGAGAGAAAAAGCGAAAGCACAGCGGTGATTGCAGGGTCAGGGAGCCAGGAAATGGTAGTTACTGCTTGATGGGATCAGAGTTTTAGTTTTGTAAGATAAAGAGTGAAGGCAGATGATAGTGCTGTTGGTTGTATAGCAGTGTGAAAGTACTTAATGGCACCGAACTGTATACTCAAGAATGGTTAAGATGGTGAATTTTATGTATATTTTGCCACAATAAAAAAAGTTCGAAAAAAACGCTTCTATCATCTCACATTTCACACTTCTTTTTGCCCAACTTTGGAACTCATTCAGCATATGAAGCATAGCCAACATACAGCTGGATTGACAAAGCCAGCCTCTTTATCAAACACAAACCAGACTTGCTTTCTGTCAGGAAAAAGTCAGAATTCATGTGCATTTCAAATTAGCATGTATTTTGAGGAAAAGCACTAAAAGAACTACGAAACAAATTGAATTTCATCTGAGATTAATACCAAGTGCAGTCAAGACTATAACACTGCAGAGCTAACCTATCTAATACACGCTGCTTCTCATTACTTAAATATGTGTCCCTTGGAGGGAAGTGAGTGTGTTGTGTCCAGTTTGGGGGAATATTTGACTGAGGTAAAAGTCAAAAATATTCTTACTGGTTTCATTAGATATGATTAAACTCTTCTTGTGTATTTAGTGAAAATGAGGCAAGTGTTGATAAAAACTAATTGCTCTGGAAATTAGCATATGTGAGATATCAAACAGGAAAGATGATGGGTGACTGTTATTGAAATAAACATAATGATGTGACTGGATAACTGATTATGAAAGAAATCACATTAAACTTGTGTTGTCTGCTTGATCTCATGTCTTGAAAAGTTTTGCCAGCCTAGGATGTCTCCCTGTGTGTAAGAGAGGGTGTGCCTTGCTCTCTGGCAGCCTGGCAGCCTGCTCATGTGTGCGTGCTTGGAGAAAATATTGAGAAGTAACGAGGAGAGGGCAAGGGGATGGAGGAGAGAGCTCCCCTGGACCTCAGCATGTGGTGCAGGCTTTAGTTTAATTAGCCACTAAAGGTGGCTTTTCCCAAACTTGAAGTTTTTTATTCCAGGGGCAATGAAGAATGGTGTTTTCCTTTGCTTTTTAAAAGGGAAATGGGATCTGAGACTGTTTCTCAGAGATCTGTGTAAGTTGAGGTCTGGAGATATTCCCTTTAAGTCAGTGGTTTTATCTGAGTAATTCCCAGACCAGCAGCATCAGCTTCTCCTGGGAACTTGTGAAAAACGCACATTCTTGGGCTTCGTTCCAAAGTAGCCAGTTCCAGAACTTGGAGGTCCTCCGTGACTGTTGCCTCCCCAAATTTTAGAGCCATTCACACCTGCATGGATTGAGTTGCATTGCCCTTGTGGTTGACATAATATCTAGGTGATGTAACTATTAGTTTTATGTAAACATTAGACATTTCATTTTTGTGTGTTTTGGAACCAATGTAATTAGTTTTCAGTTATATAGAAGAGCACAAAGTCTGTCCTGCCTGCTGAATAAAGTTCCCTTTTGCCAAGTGAGGAACAACAGCCTGTCCTAAGCCAGCAGCCTCAGGCCAAACAAACAGGCGGTGTCCTTAGATCGCTTGGACAGGTCAGCCTGCGGGAGGTGACCCAGGGTACGCCTAGCAGGTGGCCTGGAGGTCTGCAGGCAATGCTGTGAGCATTTGAGCCAGAGCCAGGGGCTGACAGGAAAGAGGTGGGCCCGGCTGTTTCCCAGAGTAGGGCAGCGAGCTACATCTTTTTTAAAGGGACCTGCTTTGTCTTTTTAGCCAGAACCCATGCTCCTGTCTCCCAGAGGTTTGTGAAGCATGGTTTTCACCAGGTTCTTTTCTTCTTTCAATTTTGCTGCCACTTCTGATCCTTTTGAAGTGCAGCCATTTGGTGTTTTTAAAATGCAAATCATATCCAGTCATTTCCTTCCTTAATATTAAAACTGCCCAGGACTTCCCATTCCCCTTAGGGGAGAGTTCAGAAGTTGCAGCTGGCCTTTGCTTCACTCATGCCTCTGAGTGTCTGATGGATGTCCTGGGCTGTGCAGACAGTGTGGCCCAGCCTGGGGATGCTCCAGGGTCCCCAGCAAGGAGGGACCCCCACTCTACAGCCTGAGCTTCGCACCTCTCCTGGGGTCCACAGGACAGGGGTCCATACGAATGAACTGTTCCCCCACGCTTCCGCCTCCCTTCTCTCGGGGACCCACGAGGATTGGGGTGCCGATGCAGCCATGTCCAGGCCCCCGGGAGGCCCAGTCATGACACCTCATCTCCAGTGTCCGTCCCTGCTGTTCACGCGCCGCTATCTGTTTCCTCCTAGTTTGGAGCCGAGTTCCGAAGGTTCTCTCTGGACCGCCAGAAGCCTGGGAGGTTCGAAGACTTCTACAAGCTCGTCGTGCACACCCACCACATCGCCAACACCGAGGTGACCATTGGCTATGCGGACGTGCATGGCGACCTGCTGCCCATCAACAACGATGACAACTTCTGCAAGGCTGTCTCCAGCGCAAACCCCCTGCTCAGGGTTTTCATCCAGAAACGAGGTACTCAAGAGGCTGAGCCCATGCTCCTGCTTGGCGCTCATTTAAAAAATAAATACACTTTCCAGCTTCGTCTGTCATTTCAGAACCATGTTATTCTGATTTCTTTATTTTTTAATTGGAGGGAAATTGCTTTACAATGCTGTGTGGTTCCTGCCGTACAACAAAACAAATTATGTATATATCCCCTCTGCCCATCCCACTTACTCTGTTTTCTAGCCTTTGACAAGAGACTAAAGAAATTAAGATCTGTTTGGTCAACATTAATTTCTTACAAAATATTCTTAACAATATTTAAACTGCATTTTCCACCTGAAATTGTGTTGACTCGTGATTTTTAAATACTGAGGAAAAATGACATCTATATTTTCAGTATTTTAACCGGAGGCATTAGCCAGTAACCCAAGAATTAAAGGTTGTTAGTATATGTTTTCCACTGTCTTTTTAGGGTTGGGGAAAAAATGTAAGCTTTAGATTATAACTTTGGTTGGTTTTTAGCTCTGAAGGCCTGTAACAGCAGTATAACTTCATGTGAAAATAAATCGCTAACACGGGTTAATGATTGAGGTGGGGGCACTCTGGTGGATTTCCTCCTCAGAGCTGCACATTAGACTTGTTTTCTTGTCTCTGGACTTGGGAGAACGTTGACAATTCTAAATACCGTCCTGAAGAGAAGGACACTAGCAGGGGAGGCCTGGGGTGGGGAAAGGGCGCTTTCCAATTCCCGTGGGCGACTGTCCCTCCCTCCCTGAGGGGCCCTGCGCCGCCCTGGGGGAGCAGTGTGTGGGCGGGGCCCCTGCTCACGTGTTCTCCGCTGCGGACTCCCCGTCTGGGGAGGAGGGAGACTGGCCTTAGCCCNCCCCAGCACTCTCTCAGGGACCCTGACAGCAGGGGGCGCTCACCCCCGCCCCCAGCACTCTCTCAGGGACCCTGACAGCAGGGGGCGCTCACTCCGCCCCCCTACTCAGGACTCTCTCAGGGACCCTGACAGCAGGGGGCGCTCACCCCCGCCCCCAGCACTCTCTCAGGGACCCTGACAGCAGGGGGCGCTCACCCCCGCCGCCCAGCTCTCTATCACTGCCCAGAGGCCCCTGAGCCTACCGTTCTCACCTGTTCCGCGGGGGAGCCCACCTCGGGTTGTTGTCAGGCTTCAAGAGGAGAATGTTTCTGCTGTGTAGGAAGCCTGGCCCCTCGATCCTGTCGCTGTCGTCGGGAGAGGCAGGGGCAGCTGCGCTTCTCTGGATGGCAGGCGGGAAGCAGCACCACCCTGATGCCTGCCGTGCTCAGGAAAGGCCCACCAGCCCTGTGATGGGGCTGTCCTTCCTGGGGGTGGACTGGCCTGAGAGTCCTGGAGGGAACACTCCAACCCCACGTCCTTTCCCACAGCATGGGCTCAGAGTATTTCTGTGATTTTACTGTAACCACACCCCCTCGGTCATCTACTTCATAACTTTCTGTACATTGATGGTGGATGAACAGATAAACGAAATGCGGTGTATCTGCCCACTAAGGTATTATTCAGCCATAAGAAGCAGTGAAGCGCTCTGGGGTCCAGCCTGCAGTACAGATAGGAAGCAAGGCCTCGTGGATGAAACCGGCCTGTGTTGTACGGCCCCACGCCCGATCCACCGCGTCGTGTGCGGGTTCTGTTTGTGACCAGTTTATCTGTAGCGTCGCTTTCACGGCTGTCTGCAGGTGCGCACAGGTTGCCAATGCACGTTCCCGCCGAAGCAGAGTAGGCGCTGCTCTGCCTGCCTGTTTCAGCTCACACTGTGAACTGTCTGCTTTTCACGGTCTATTTAGTGCCACATTTTCCACAGTTTTCTTTTTTTTAATGTATTCAAATACATATAACATAAAATTTAGCAGTGTAGGGGCTTCCCTGTTGACTCAGTGGTAAAGAATCCACCTGCCAATGAAGGAGACACAGGTTGGATCCCGGATCTGGGAAGATCCCACCTGCCGCAGAGTCCCCAAGTCCATGTGCCTAGAACCCGGGGGCCACAACCAGAGAAGCCACCGCAATGAGAAGTCTGTGCACCACAAGGAGAGAGTAGCCCCACGTCCACAGCTAGAGAAGAGCCAGCACAGCCACGGAGACTCGGCACAGCCAGATCAGCAAATTATACAAAGAATAGTTTAGCATTGGGACCATTTAAGTGTTCAGCTCTCTGGCATTAAATATGCTGCTGCTGTCGTGCAGCAGCCACCACCATCCGCCCCTGTAACTTCATCTCATAAAACTGAATCACTCTGCCTGTTAAACACTGACTCCCCATTTCCCCTCCCTCAAACCTGGCAACCACCACTTTTTGCCTCTATGATTTTGACAACTCTGAGTACCTCATATAAGTGATTTTAGACAGTGTTTGTCCTTTTGTTTCAGTGACTTGTTTCAGTGACTGAGCAAAATGTCCTCCAAGCTTCAACCGTGCTGCAACCTATGTCACAATTTGCTCTCCTTTAAGGCTGAATAATAGTACATTCTATGGCTACCACGTTTTGTTTTTCCACTCAGCCATTGATGAACACGTGGGTTTCTTCCACGTTAAGCTATTGTGAATAATGCTGCTGTGAACATGAGAGACGAAAAGCTCTTTGAGACCCTGCTTTCAATTCCTGAGTATGAACCTAGAAGTGGAATTGCTAGGTCACATGGTAACTGTACTTTTTGTTTTTTTGAGGAAGCCCCATACTGTTTTCCACAGTGGCTGTTCCATTTTACATTCCCACCAACAGGGAATAGGGGTTCCGGTTTCTCCACATGCACACTAACACCTGTTTTCTGGTTTGGGGATAATAGCCATCCTGATGGATATGAGCTGGTAGCTCACTGTAGTTTTGATTAGTGTTTCCCATCATTAGTGATGTTGAGCATCTTTTCACTTGCTTAATCATCATTCATATGCCTTCTTTGGAGAGATATCTATTCAAGTCTTTTGCTCATTTTGCACTGGATGGTTTGTTTCTGGTTGTAGAGTTTTGGTTCTCTATTTATCTGGATATTAATCCCTCATTCAGACACATTATTTGCAAATATATTTTCCTGTTCTGAGGGTTGTCTTTTACTCAGTGGAATGTGTCTTTTCTAAGATATAAATGTACCTTTTTCTGTGCCGCATCTTAGTTGTGACATGCTGGACATTTAGTCGAAGCACGTAAACTTATCTGTGGCACCTGGGATCTAGCTCACTGACCAGGGATCAAACCCAGCCCCCTGCCACGCCCATAGCCTTCACATCTGCAGGTTCCTTTCCTTCTGCACTTACACTTATCCCTCTTCTGCCCAGGGCTGTCTACTGTTAAAAGCTGTTCAGGTTTTCCCCTTGGATGGGTAAGAGATGTCACTGTACCTTTCACTTTAATGCTTTGCCCACTTAAGAATAACAGCAGTCCCTAGAATGAAGTACTCACAGTGGAGGAATCCAAATCTGGCCAAAATCTGCTCCCTCCCGACACACTCCACCCACCCTCGCCCCCTACACACACACTCCTGTCCTCCCCGGGCCTGTGAGAACAGCTGGAGACTGGCCCAAGGCGGAGGGAATGCAGGAGGAGACCAGCAAAGGCACTGGGAATGTCTCTATTTTCAGCAGAATAAACAGGAAGTACAGACACTCACTTGTCACCACTTACCCACAAAATAAACCCTCCCAGTACTAGCTACCCCTATGTTCTTATCATCTGTGAGATGGGCCTGTACCCCTCTGGCCCCAGACTGTGACAGAGGAGGGGCCCTAATGGAATCTTAGTGGCTCTCTGCCCCCGGGGCAAGGGGCCTCCCACAGTGCCAGCGGAGGCTTGATGACTTAAGTATACCAAAAGATTTCCAGCATAATTAGAGGACTCTCAACTATTTACTTTTAAAATAAAACATAAATGTGGGTCATTTGCATGTGTCTGTTAACTGTTCTTGGCATTCTGACATTCTTTTGGGTTCCTAGAATGAGGAAGATACATTTTAAAACTTTTTCGGTTATTAGAAACTGCATGATTGGGGATAGGGTAGGGAGGTAAGGGTATTTGCTTGTGATGTCACTTAAGTGAGTTGCCAGAAAAAGTAATTAAGGGATGTTCTTCAAAATAAGTCGGTTGTAAATTTGGTTACAGATACTGGCAGAATCTATCATTTCTGCTTTATAAATGCTTTTCTTGGATTCTGCATTAAGTAGCAGGAGGTGTGTTTGGTTTTGGAGTTAGGGGTTCACTGCTGAGCAGAAAGTACTCAGTGGGTGTAACATTTTAAGTGGCCACAACTGAATTTCTGTATTTTTTTTCCGTACTTTATTCTGTTTCCTAAGATACTGCCTAAGGTTTTGAGGCTGTGTGTTGAGGGCAGGGTAAAGATGTAATTTCACTGAATTCACTTCCTCTCTGTGCCCACACTGTTCGGAACAGGCGTAGAACCTGCAGGTAAACACCCTCTGCTATGGGAGATGTGTCACAAGACACATTGGCTTTTTTGTCACTTATGGACGCTTACATGTTTGAGAGTTTCCTCTTATTTTCTAATTATAAAAAAGGACAAAAATTCTCCCACTGCTCTACCATGGGAACATGCAGAAAACAAAACGCCTGAACCCCGTGTTCACCCTGGACTGGGAGTGGATGTGGGAGAGAATGTGCTGACACAGCTCATTAAAAAGCAAACAGAGCCTGAGCCACGCACCATCCAGAAGAGTCCAGGGCTTGTCCCGGGGAGGCTGGCCACTCTGCAGGCACCATCAGACAGCCAAGGCCGCCCCATCTCCTGGACGCGCTCCCTCCATCCGTGTCACCGCAGCTTCTCCCCGAGTTGGGCCTTTGGGAGGCAGGGGAGACACAGCTGGCTGATCCTGGTCTCTGACCACCCCGCAGACACCTTGTGTATAAACAGTGAGCATTTACACAGATGGAATTGGAATCTACTCCTTCCTTATTTACTTGCTAGTCATATATACTTTTCAATGTTTTCAAGCCCATAGTATATTAATAATTTGGATTCTTTTAAAAATCTTTACACATCACAAACATATCCTAGGTCATTAAATCCTTTGTAAAACATTTGTTTTAAAAAATGTTTTGTTTTGCTTTTTTCTGGGACATCCCTGGTGGTCCAGTATAAGAATCCACCTTCCAATGCAGGGGACACAGGTTCGATACCTGGTCCAGGAAGACCCTACATGCCACAGGCAACTAACGCCCGTGTAACACAGCTTCTGAGCCTGTGCCCTGGAGCCTGCGGGCTGCAGCTGCTGAAGTCCGAGCACCTCAAGCTTGTGCTCCACAAGAGACGCCACCAGGACGAGAGAAGTCTGTGCAGCAGCGAAGAGCAGCCCCAGCTGGCCACAGCTAGAGAGAGCCCTTGCACAGCAACAAAGGCCCAGGTCAACCAAAACTTAATTAATTTAAAAAGAAGCGTTTAAAATTTTTTTTTACTATTTATAACATATTTGTAAAAGAAAATTCAAACAACATGAAAATAACTCCAGCACTCTGAGGTGACCACTGTTAAGTAGTTTGGTGAGGCGTCTCTAGACCCCTTGGTGTAGACACAACTCGTTGGATACAGTTTTATATAAACAGGGTCATAATACACATACTACGGAGATTATTTTAGTCTAGCATAACATTTTTGACTCCTTGTAGATTATATAGTATTTACCATCTTTTTAACAGACATAGCAATTGTATGAATGTAACAAACTGTGACTAATCCCATATTAATTTAAACTGTTCCAATTTTTCACTATAGTAAACTGTGTTGTACCTTTTATATATGTGTCAGATTCAGGATTAATTGGTAGAAATGTTCTTGCTGGATTAAAAGGCATATTTTTTACTAAAGTGTATTTATGCCAGTGGGCCTCTCTTTAGCTGGGCATTAAAATGACATTTGAATTGGGTCTTTTAAAACACACTTTTGAAGACTGTTCTTATGTGGCATGAAAACTCATGAGCTTTGTATTGACCCTCCTGAACACTGCAGTGAGGCCAGCAAGGGTCTAGCAGCGCTGTGGGGTGAGGGGCTGCTCTCAGCTAGGACAGCGCCACCGGGGACTCCGAGAGTCCAGCCTGCCCCCACCCTCCGAGTTCAGGGAGCCTCTCCCAGCCAGGTCTCCCCGGGGGACCTTCAGGACGGGGCTCCAGGGGAGAGGCCGTGCAGGGGGACTGCACCTGCTGAAGCAGCATGCTTCCACAGGGGCCGGAGGGTCATGGGGCTGAATGTGGTCACAGTGTTGTTTTCCTGTCTGGTCTGAGCGGGTCATTTGCAACAATTAACACGTGTATTTAAGCTGGTTCTCAGAGAGCATGAGTTCAAGGATTTCCAGTCTGATGGGAAATAAGGCCCAAAAACAGAAGCACGGTTGGGGCTTTCTTTTCATGTTTGAGCTGATAATCCTGGTTGTCAGGCTGCCAGTGTGAGTAGGATTTCTCTTTGTAAAAATCTGTCTAAACACAAAGCAGCAGACTCCTCTGATAACATAACAGGGCTGTGTTTCTGTTTCCAGAGTGGGTTAGGGTTATGTGCCATTGCCCATTTTTAGAAGGGAGCGATTCTTTGGCCTTCTGGAACAGCCCTGCCTATAGACTGCGACTGCACCACCAGCCTCCCCCGTGTGCCTGGTGCTGGAGGCAGAGCCCCGGGGCCCACCGAGCATTCAGGCTGGCGAATATGGCCGTTCCTTTCTGGACTTGCTGAGTCTCCAGCACTGTGGCGAGCAGGTTGGTCCTGTTTGTCCTTTGGGGGGCAGGTCGCGGGGCCACTGCAGCTCCAGGCCAGGTCCTGCAGGCTGTGCAGGTCGTGCCAAGGCTGATGCAGAACCGTGGGAAGGTTTAAGCAGACGCTCTGTGAGCTGGTGGAGTGTCCTTGTTTATAAAGTGGCTGGTTAAAACAGGGATTTCCCTGGTAGTGCAATGGATAAGAATCTGCCTGCCAACACAGGAGACATGGGCTTGATCCCTGGCCCAGGAAGATCCCACATGCCATGGAGCAGCTAAGCCCAAGAGCCATGACTACTGAGCCTTGCGTCACAGCTACTGCAGCACAAGTGAAAGTGAAGTCGCTCAGTCATTTCCGACTCTTTGCGACCCCATGGACTATAGCCTACCAGGCTCCTCCATCCGTGGGATTCTCCAGGCAAGAATACTGGAGTGGGTTGCCATTTCCTTCTCCAGGAGATCTTCCCAACACAGGGATCAAACCCGGGTCTCCTGCATTGCAGGCAGACACTTTACCATCTGGAATTCACATGTGGCAACTACTGTGCCCACACACCTAGAGCCTGTGCTCCACGAGAGAAGCCATCCCAGCAAGAAGTCCCTGTACCGAAACAAAGCATAGCCTCTGCCTGACACAGCAAGAAAAAAGCCAAGCAAAACAGCAAAGACCCAGAGCAGAAAAAAAAAAAAAAAGTGGCTGGCTAAAACATCTTTTGTTTAGGTGAGAAATAGTTGATGAGTATTCATCTTAAATGTTTAAAGATCTTAAGCATTTTGTATTTGATGCATTTTTGCTGGAAAAAAAGCTCCAGGATACTGGAAACTTAAATCTTCTTTCTTACCCATCTAGTCTACACCTGCCTGTGTTCTCACGGTCAGTGAGCTGAGGAAGCTGTTTTCATTCCTGTTAGTAATCGCTTTGAATCCAATTAAATGCCACTGCATTGGGAGGGAAATCTTTTGGGGCGAGAATAAAGACAGCTGGAGGAGAAGCTGCACTTGGTAGGGGCTCCATAGGCGCCCCCAGGGAGAAGGCTGTACCCCGGAGCAGCTCCTGTGAAAGCGCCCCACACAGAGACACTAAGGGTGCTCTTGAGACAGGCCATTTCTGTTTAAAGGGCTTCTCGTGGCAGAGGACAGCTGTGGAGACAGGAGACAGGTGGAAATCCAGGGGATGTGTCTTCAGCCCACCCATCCACGGTGATGCAGCCTCAGTGGGGCTCATCAGTGGGGAGGAGGGAACCACTGTGAACAGGCAGCAGCCGAGGAAAGGAAGCCCTGCTTCCAAAGAGTGGCCCCAAGCCCGGGATGAAGCCGCCCTGTGCCGCCTTCCTCCAGGCCCAAGCTCACAGCTCTGGAGATGCTTGCTTACTCCTTTTTACCTTTCCTTCTCCTTCCTTCCCAAACTCTGGCCTGGCTCCCAGCACTGCAGACTGTTTCTCAGCCTTCTGCCTGTCTTGCCCCCTCCTCTTTTTCTCTGGCTGCACTGGGCCAGCCTGGCTCCCTGCCCATAACTCCCTCCTGATTCCACAGCTTAGAGGCACGAATGGCCCCTGACGCACCGCCCAGCCCCGCAGCAACCTCGGGGATCCTCGTCACGTTCATATTACAGTGCGTCAAGGCGCCTCTCGTGGGCATCTCACACTGTGCCTTCTGTATATTTGTGTCGTTGCCCAGGTCCATCGCAGCCTGCTTGTTTCCCTTTAACGTCCATTCCTGCCTAAGATCCATCGCTGTTACCTGCCCACTCAGGGAGCCCTTAGAAGTAGGTCCCATGTGGTCCGGAGACCACCGGCATCAGCGCCCCAGGGAGCAGAGGGCCTTGTGAGACGCTTGTCCCAGTTGCAGCCAGGACACCTGGGTGAAGGTCAGAGCTGCTCCTCCAGCACCTCGTGTTCATGGCCCCAGAATGCACCTCTCATAACAAAGGCTCATGTAACAGTTTGCTGTTGACCAAGGACTTTCCAGCTATCATGTGACTCTCAAACAAACCAGGCTATATGATTGTTCTCATTTTGTGCAAGATGAAACTAAAGCTTCAGAAAAGGTCAACGCTTCCAAACATAATTCTCAACTGAAGTTGTTTGGAATCTATTTATAATAGCCCCTGGTGAGGGCTCATCTGGCACCTTTCAACAAAGGATGTACAGGGGTGACATCCAGGCGTTTCACTGTGATGGGTGTGACATGTGACTGTCAGCAGTCAGAGGAAGCCCCAGTCTTAGGAGCTGGAACCAAGGTGGGCCCCCATCTCACGACCATGTTGTCTTCCTGTCGCCAGGAGAGCCCTCATTTAGAATACAGTCAACTTCAGTGGGACCCCAGCACAAGGTGCTTATCATGGGAATGTTTACCTGTGCTGGTTTGGAGTCCAGAGATTAACATTTCCATCGTGAACTTTTCTCTTTTCCAGAGACGTAAGCAAGATTTGGATTTCCTATTGCATAGTGATCTGTCTTCCTGTTTTTGCCCTTTTCTCTGTACTTTCCACCCTCTCCGGTGGGAAAGTAATTTCAGCCCGGAACTGCGTCTCCATTAGACTCCACCTGCTCCCAGAGTCTCGTAAACCCGAGCTATCTTGTAGCATTTAACAGGTGCAGGTGGACATGAGGGCGATACTGACGGTTGGCACTGGAGCTGCTCACTCCTGCGTTGTCTTCTGTGGGGACACCAGGGCAGGCCATGCCCCCGGCCTGCCCGCCACACTCCCCATCTTGCGAGAACCACAGAGGGAGGGAGGTGCCCTGGAGAGCTGCACCTTGCCGGCCTGCAGAGGAGAGAGAGTGCTGCCACTGCCCACATCGAAGGCTGTTTCTTTGTGAGAAAGCATAGGCAACATCACACTGACCATTTTACCCGTGGCAACATCACACTGACCATTTTACCCGTTTTTGAGCGTGTGGGTCAGGGGCACTCAGCACATTCACACTGATGTGCAAACACCACCCACCTCCTAAACCTTTTCGTCTTCCAGCTGGAACTGCACCCGTTAAAAATAGTGTGTTCTAGTGAGTTAAATCAAATGCCAAAAAGTACCTCTGTCCATGTAAGTATAAATCCCTATAAAATGCCCATGGGGCACATTTATAGCTGATAAACGTCTACAGTCTTGTTAGAATTTCTAATCCAAGGTGAGGGATTACACTTTTTCAAACAGTAAATCACTTAGGAAGTAACTGTCACTTGCTAGTGGAGTCGTCACGTCCCTGCAGAGACCCCACGCCTTCCTGGGGGCTGTGTCTGTGGCCGACCCTCCCCCTGGTTCCCATGCACTGACTGCCGTGGCCTGGAGGCCAGCAGTGGGAGCTGTGCCTCTTGGACTTCAGCTGCGTGTGGAGTCTCAGCAACTCCGGACACGTCAGGGCATCAGCAGTGACTCAGAGGGTCGAGCGCCCTAACTGGTCTTCCTCTTGCTGGGACCCCAGTGAGCTGGCAAGTGTAATCTGTGTCATGACATGTGTTTGCATGTTGGGAGTAGAGTTCCCTGAGACACCGGGACCCCTCAGCCAACAGCTGTGCTGCCTGTCGGCCTCCCTGCAAACCTTCCTCCTTCTGCCTCCCAGACTCAGGAGAGGGAAGCCAGGTGACAGCCAAGCCCGCGTGGCTCCCCGCTGTGGCTAGTAAGCCTTTGACCTTGGCGCCACCCCAGTCTCTTTAAGCATCTTTTAGTGGATGAAATTTCTTTGTGCAGTTGACACTGAAAACATCAGATGCATGTTTCTGACGCTCAGGACCATCAGAGGGCAGAATCTGAGACTGAGGTTTAGATTCAGGGTTTGTCAGCGTGAAGAAGAGAACCCCTAAACCATCTCTCCAGCCGCTTTCTGGCGGCCCTCATTGTCGAGGCGCGTGGGCACACTTAGCTAGCGCACACTGACGGATCTCCTGCGTCCGCAGAATCGGTGGAATCATGGTAATTCAGAAGGACCCTGCGCTCGGCGCAGCAGCTCCCTGGGCTTTGCATGAGGAGGTTTCCAGATCTGGCGGCCCTGGGTCATCCTTAGGCCCCTTGGGAGATCCCTGCCGACCACACTCTGTCGTGAGGTGCTTCTGAAACTAAAATACATCCTCCTCACCTTTGCTACTTTTTAAGTCCTCATCCACTGGTGCCGCAAACCAGTTAACCTCGTGTGCTGTGAGCTGCTGGGGTCGCTCTGCAGACACTATCTGCCAGGCCCCGTGGTAACTGACTGGCAGGGGTCCTGGCATCCCGAGGACGGGGGTGAAGGGTGCTGCAGAGACTGTGTGTGCTTCACCAGGAGTCAGGTGTCAGGCCCAGATCTGTAGTCGCAGCGGGAACTCAGTGAGCCCTGTTTCCTGAGAAAGGAGGTGGTTTTGTCCTGTGGGCTGCAGGGGCCGGGGAAGGCTCCCGGGGTTGCGGAGCCTCACAGGCAAGCCTGGCGTCCTTGAGTGCATGGTCTCTCTGAGGGGGATGACCTGTCCCTCCTTTACAAAGGACAAACCTGAGTCCCAGAGAGGTCGTGTGGCTTCTCAGAGGTTCAGGTGTCTCCTCCCACAGCTGGAGCTGCGAGTGAAGGAGGCTGCGGCTCTCTGGGGCAGTCAGCAGAGGAGCTGGGCATTTGCACAAGCTTGGCCCATAGGCTGCAGTTTCCATGGGCCTAAAGGCGGCATCAGAAAGTGTCCCTGGACAGACCACAAATTCCTCTGGAACACAAGAAGGATGCACACTGTGGTTGCTGGCTGCCATGGTTTTTCTGTCTTGGATGCCCCTGCTGTCCAGCCCCTCTGCTGACCTGGCTTGTTGCCGGGGTACCAGGCAGCTCTTCAGAAACAGCAGGAAGATGACCTATGCAGCTCAAGATGTACCGAGGAGAAAACACACGGTGTAGAATTGTATGCACACGATGTTACACTGAGCAGGGGGTGACGGTCTGTGTTCGTACCTGCTCGTATTTGCACAGACAGACTCTGGGGTGATTGATAAATGAGCAAAAGTCACAGCCTCAGGTGGGGGCAGGGAGCAGCTAAGGCCTTGGGGTTTGCTTCTGGGGCGATGACAGTGCTCTGGAATTAGGCGACAGTGATGGTTGCACAGCTGAGCGCACGGTTACTGAGGGCCACGTTGAACATGGCTCAGCCAGGAGTGAAAGCAGCTTCTTGAAGCAGGTGTTTCACTTGACTTTGAGCCTCTGCCACGTATGTAACATGAGCTGGTCTTCGACCCTTCTCTGGATTCTGGTACTGAGGGCCCTGTGAAGTTGTGTCTTCTGCAGAGTGTTCAGGGTGTGTGGGCTAGAGGGCCTGGGGGAGAGCTGGCCTGAGTGTGTGCAGGGTCCTGGATCTGCTTGCGGGCGTTCATCCTCAGGGGCTGCTGGTGAGGCGCCCAGGTGGTGTCGGCGGCATAGGCTCACGGAACAGACATCTGCCTGTTGGCACCATGCAGTGCCCAGCGGCCTCTGCTGAGAAAGGGCTGCTGCCGTGTGTGGGCACTCAGCTGGCGGGTGCTGTGAGGCTCACAGTGCCTGGAGGGTGCAGAGCCAGGCCAGCTGAGGGCAGGGGCAAGGGCCTGTACCCCCTGCCTGGCCACACTCTGGCACATCTGTGCCCTCCTCTGCTGTCCGGCCCAGCCATGGGAATTGCTGAAGGAGGTCTGCTCTAAGTATGGGCTTTTTTGCCAACAGTTATTTTCAGCTATTTGAATTACAGTTGTCCCCTCTGGTAACCGCTGTAGCATCCTGTAAATACAGGCTGAATCACAGCCCCAGGCAGGAAGGGTGGACACGTGGATGGCTCCACTCCTCCTGGTGGGGCCAGCGACCCCTGAGGCTTTAAGTGGCCACTTGGAGGCAAGGGAGCCATCGAATGCGGCTCTTTCTCTCTGATTCAGTCCTGATACTCTTCCCACACCCTCTGCTCTGCAGCTGAACCAGGAGCCCATCATGAGCTGGTGGCAACCCACTGGCTCCAACGTGGGTTGGAGAGCCAGCTTTTCAGAAGCGTCCAACCCCGTTCTGCCCCTGGCAATCCCGTCCTGCTCCTCAGACAGATTCCTGAGAGGCCCTGTGTTTTCCTTGGAAATTGAAGGTTCACATTTCATTTCATCTGACCTCTTGCCTATTTCATAAAAACCATTAAATGTGAGAGGGTGGGAGATGGGGACAGCTCTTCCCGGGGTTAATGTCCACGAAGTGGGGGACCTGAATCGGGCTTAGCCCCCAACACAGTGTGCTGGGGCTGGTGAGACGAGACCCAGGGCCTTTCACGACTGTTAGTCTTGGGGTGTGGTGTCTGGACCGCGAGCCAGCACAGCAGCCCCAGCTGGAGGTGAGGCTGGTGGAGGAGGTGAGGGCGGAGGGCAGGGCTGGCAACGGGGCCCCTGGTTCCAGGCTTCTGAAAGTGTGCCTCTTGGGAGAGACATCAGCTCCATCTCCTGATGCTTCGTGAAGCGATGGATCCACAGGACAGCTTCTCACAGCCTGCTCCCCGGTTGCTGAGCTGGACCTGTGGCTTAACCACACTGTAGGAGGGCATGGTGCTGAGTCTTCAGCTGAGCTTCTTGTCTGAGGTCAGCACCTCAGGCCCGGAAGCAGGAGGCTCCGGACAAGACCTGCCTGGGGACCCGGAGAGAGGGAGCGGGGCACTCATCAGGGCCCCAACGTTAGCCCTTCTGCAGTGACGCTGAGGCCTGTGACCCACAGAGGGCAGGACACAGTCCTGGCAAGGAAGGACTGTTCTCCAGCGACGGCCGAGGGGTGGGAGGCATGTTGCTGCAGGTTGGGGCGCGCTCACCTAGCTGAGAAAGATGACTTCACTCTGCCCTGGCCTCACATGTGTCTGAGGCGGCAGCCCCGAGACACACCTGAGTGATTTCAGATCCCGGAGTAACCAAGTAAAAATGTTCCCCTCTAGTCAAAAATATGACTGCAGCCCTCCTGCCAGGCCCTCCCCGTGGGCTAGGCCATGGGCACAAGGCCGGGAGGCTTGGCAAGAAGTCCTCCCACATGGGCCTGAGGCGGGAACGGCGAGTTCCGATTGGTGCTTTGTGATCCGTCCCCCTTTGTGGCTTCTGCAAAAATGTAAGAAATCAGGCGGTTGGCTCTGTGTTTCCCTTGACTCGGCATGTTCTTTATTAACCATCTGCCCAGGCTGGGTTGTCCTTCTCCCTCTTCTTCCCAAGAGGAGGAGCAAATGGCCTGCAACCTTCAGGCTGTTTGGAGTTGACATGGCCCCCTAGGTAGGAGGGGGCTGGGGCTGAGGAAGGAGAGAGCACGCCCTCCTGGCAGCCTCTGCCGCTTGGCTTGGGGGACGACATTCAAGGAAGCCATGCTGGATACCCCGAACTGTGTTCCTTGCCCCTTCCGTCTTAGATCCACGCCCTCTTAGAGCAGCAGAGCACTGGCCCCCAGCCGCTCCCATGTACCTGGTCTACACTGCAGGCCCTGGAGTCAGCACCAGGAGTGTCCCCAGAGGACCCATCCTCGGCTATCTTCCAGGCTGATCCTCACCACAAACCCAACCTCTCCTCTCCTCCCAAAGCCCCTCCTCCAGGAAACCACTTAGGATTTCCTGTTCTCTGACCAGAAAGACATCACAGTGTGTTGCTGGGGCTCGTGGGCAGTTGGGGTCACTGGATTTAGAGATGCTGCCTGCAGTGACATCACAGAAGCAGGCCTGGGGTGGCTCACCATGCGTGTTGACCCAAAGCTCAGCAGCCTCACTTCCAGGAAGAGCCCATGAGAGGCACAGAGTGGGGGCCTGTGGCGGGGTCCCCACATAGAGCAGTTGGGGGGTCACATGGGTACGGAGGTCTATCCCTGCTGTGTGCACTAGACATTGCAGAGTGACAAAAACCTGTCCCACACGGATGGCGCTCAAGATGCAGTAAACGAGAAGAGCTGGCCGTGAACCGTGCACACGCAACACAGACCGAACTCTGCCCCAGAGCCGCACATCGAAGCCCTAACCCCAACGTGAGGGTCTTCAGGAGGCAATTAAGGTTAAATGAGGTCACGGGAGGGGGCCTGTGTCCTTCTAGGAAGAAGAGGAGCCACCAGGGTACCCCCTCCACTGTGAACAGGCCTCACAAGAATCCACACGCAGCACCAAGTGCAGCTCCAGCCCCAGGACTAAGAATAAACTACCTGTGGTGCTTTGCACAGCAGCTCCACCTGGCAAGCTAACACAGCTCCCCATTCCGCTCAAAACAGGAAGTGTTACTGAGTGTATTTTCTGCATTTGTGTCACGATGGTTAATCGTACATGTCAGCTTGACTGCCGTGAGTGACGCCCAGAGAGCTGTGTCTGTGCTCATGTCTTCAGGAGAGATGGGCCTCTGAACCGGGGAATGGCTGGGGCCAGTCTCCACCACCCCACCGGCCAGAGGACCAAATGAGGACAAAGGTGAAGCAGAGGGTCCTCTCTTCTGGGGCTGGAGAGTCTGCCTGTCCTGCCCTCAGACACGGGGATGCCCAGCCTCCATAAACACCAGCACGAATCTCCTCTCCTGTCTGTGTCCACATGTGCTATCAGCTCCGTGTCTCTGGAGAACCTTCCCACACAGACAGATGGACACAAAACAGCCTGGAGAACCCCCGCCACACAGACACGTATTAGGTGCATTAAACTGCCTGGGAAGGTTTGCACGAGACATTTACTAGGGAGGAGCAGGACTGTCGGGGCGTTTTCTTTCTGTTTTGTGTATTCAATCCACTTGATTCAATCTGTTTAGTGTCGGCTCCCAACAGGTGCCGAGCACTGTCTCTGTACACTGACTGAATGAACAAACCAACAGGAGGGAATAAGCCTTCCTGACGCTGTCTTCACTCCTGCCACCTCTGGAGCAGTGTGCAGGCGAGCACCAGGGTCCTGTACCTAGTGGCATCTGCATCTAGCCTCAGAGGGAGGTGCCCTGGGCCTCGGGAGCCCTGAGGACCGAGGAGGAAGGACCTCTCTTAGCCACCTCGGCCTCCAGGAAAGGGTGATCTCAGCTGACATGGCCTCTCCAGGCCTCAGGAAAGTCACCTAGTGGCTCCTGGTCCCCTGACCTGCTTGTGTCTGTGGGCCTGAGGCTGGGCCCTGAGCACCTGGAGTGGGTTGGAGAGGGCAGTTCAGACTTCCTGGCTCCATGCGCCTTTGCTTTCTTGCTCTGAAGCCCCGGGGAAGTCGAGGGTGGCTCAGAAGGAGCAAACCGCTCCCTGGGCTACAGTGACCTAGCAGGGCCTCAGCCTGGCTTCTTCCTGAAGCCATAAAGCTTCACTGGGCATTGACCTCAAAGGTCCCACCAGCAATCTAGACCCTGAATCTTGGTGGAGAATCTTGGGTGCTGCCCAGAACTGGTCACACAGGACCTAGCACTGCTCACAGTGGGCTTGACAGCATCTCAGCCGACTCTTTGGGGTAACGGATCAAACATCTCACAGAACTTGGGCATGGCTTCCTCTTGGCAGAGAAAAGTGTTTCAGAGTTGATTATTCTCACTTTGAGGTACTTTCAAGATTCATCTGTTTGAGGAAATTTTTAACAGAAAACACGGACGATGGTCTGAGTCTTGTCTTCCTGGTAAACTTGTTCAGCCTCCTTGCATGCGTCACCCTCACATGAGGCTGGGAAACTGGGAGGGAACGCCGTGTCTAACTTTTCAAATTAGGACTCTGTGCATTGTGTGGTTGCATTGCTCATATTCTCATCATGCTGGTTCCAGCAACTTCTATTAACGCATGGTATTTTGTGTTGGGCCTCTTCTGCAGGGCAGACAGAAAAGAGCTCCTAAGACCAGCTCCCCAACACACGGTGTTATTTATGTTTCTGTTTTTTAGCACCAGGGCCATAGCTACTTTTGTTTGCTGCTTTACTTAGAAATGCACAGGACATGACCCTGGGTTAAGCGATGGCTTCCTAAATATAATACCAAAAGCACACCCAACAGAAGGAAAAATAGATAAACTGGAATTCATCAAAATGTAAAACTTCTGTGTGTCAGGGGACACTATCAAGAAAATGAAAACCAACATAATAGAATATTTTCAAGTCATATATCTTATATTTGTATCTAGAATAGAAAGAAAATTCTCACCAATGACAAAAAGACAAAGTATCTGAACAGACATTTCTCCAGAGAAGATATTCAGATGCCAATAAGCACATGAAAAGATGAAGACAACGAGAAACAAATGTTGAGAAACTAGAGCCTTCAGGCCCTGCCGATAGGAATATAAAATAGCATAGCTACCACGGAAAATAGTTTAGCGATTCCTCAAAAAGTTGAAATTATGGTTACCATATGACCCAGCAATGTCACTCCTAGCTATCTACCCAAGAGAAATGAGCACATGTGTCCACACAAGAACATTCACACAGCACAGTTCACAAAGTAGAAACAAGCCAAGTATCCATCAAGGATGCATGAATTTTAAAAATGTGGTCCATCTGTACAGCTGAATATTATTCAGCTGTAGATAAGAAATGAACTTGAAAATATAATGCTCACTGAAAGACGTCAGACACAGAAGGCCACATACTGTATGAGTCCGCTTATATGAAGTGTCCAGACTATACAGACAGACAGTAGATGAGCATTTGCTTGGGGCTGGAGGGAGGAGGTTGTTTTGAATGGTGGTGCTTTTTTTCTGGGGTAATGAAAATGCTCTGGAATTAGATAGTGGTGGTATTTCCACAACATTGTGAATTTACTAAACACCGCAGGATTATACATTTTTTAAAGTGGTTTAAATGGTGAATTTTGTGTTACGTGAATGTTATCTCAAGAAAGCACACAACACTTTTTAAGGCAAACGCTCAGGGAAGGAACATGGGCTGGTGAAACACGCAGCTGGGTGGTGCCACTTGGCGCTCCGTGCTGACACCACTCCATGGACTGGGGCAGGTGTGGGGGCCTGCAAGCCCCTCTGTCTTAGAGATTTTGCGGGGGAGGAGGGTGATGTGGAAATATCCTCCTGGGGTGGGGATACCTTCTAGCTGCGTCCATGCCCACTGCTCGAGGGCTTCACAGGGGAGCAGGCAGGCACGGCCTGAGACAGTTCTCATGGGAAGAAGATACGCCGACAGTGGTGACGAGCAGTGGGTTATGGCTCTGGGGTCTTTCCAAGGAAAATTTAAAGTCTATCCTGCTGATTCCTTCCCTGTGTCTCCTTGCGCCTCCTTGTGTGTCAGGGCCAGCAACACACACTCCGTGTCCTGGACTTGGGGTGGGGAGTGGTCTAAAGAATTCTATGTCCAAATTACTGAAAACAGTACCCAGGGGAAAACTAGAACAGTTCACCCTCTATATCCGCGGTCTCACGTCCACGGATTCGGTTGAACTGAGGACTGAAGAGGATGCGGATGCAGAACCCACAGACGTGGAGGGCCGACAGCACTGGGCCATTTAAGAGGCCTGAGCCCTCAGACACCCAGGAATGACTTACTTTGTTTTGCTTTGTTTTTCGTCAGAAGAAAGCTTGTTGTCAAGCGCCCAGCCTTTCTGAAGCTCACAGGAGAGGAGTTTACTTTGAAAGAACGTGTTTTAAATTGAGAGGGAAGCCGGGCTGGAGGACTGGCGAGCTTGTTAGGGAGGGGTGCTCCAGCCTACCCACCCCCCACCGCAACTACCGCCATACGAGTTGGAGGTGTTCCTTCCCACCTTCCCAGTTCTCGATGGGCACCTGTGCCCCGCCTCTTTTCGGGTTTCTTTGGCTGTCTGCACACCTAGCTGACGGGTGTGTCTCAGCCCACCTGCCTGCAGCTGATACTCACCTGAGCACCCCAAGGGCAGCTTCCAGGCCCGTCACCTGCTTGGCAGATGTAGGACCCGAGGTGCTACTCTGCCCTGAGATGGTTATAAGTGAGTACTGCTAATAATAAGGGACCAAAGATTCTTAGAATTTACCAAAAAGGGTGGATCCACAGGTGTGATTATAAGGAAGCTTGTCATTCAGTCAGCTTTTGGGGTTGGGGGAGGAGGCTGCTGGCCGTCCCACAACCCAACCTATGTGGGAGGCAGAGAGGCTAGGAAACTGGTTAGTCCCTGGCCCCGATGTAGATGGAGGCCACTGCCTGAGACCTGCTGACCACCATCTGCAGTTTGGTCAACCGAGAGCCAGCCTCGGGGTTGACAGAACCTATCCTGCTGAAGTTGCAGGGGGTGGGCGGGGGCACGGGGCAGGCAGGCAACTAGCATCTCTAGTGGAAGGAGGGGAAAAAAAGAAAGAAAAATCAAGCAACTGGGAGCACACAAGACACCTCTGTGCCAGTTAAAACAGATGTTGTCACCTGAGAAGCACAAACCCCAGAAGCCAACTCTAGTTCATGGACACAGTTCAGGGGCCCCACCTGCCCCGGGACATGGAGCTCACAGCCACTGAGAAGGCCGCAACCCGGGAGCCCTGTGAACGGCCCTCAGCCCTGCTTCTGGGTGCTCTCCTTCCAGGCTCCTGACACTGGTCTGCGGGGGTCTCTGCAGATGGCATAGACAGTGGACCTGCCTCCCTTCGTCCCCAAGATGGCCCAGTGACCCAGGGCTACCAGGGCTTCCCTGCTGGGATGATTAGCAGAGATGCTTAGACACGTGCTGAGTGTCCATGGCAAGCCCCCCAGAGCCTGTGCACACCCTGCTAGAACAGCCGTGTCTGCCATCGGGAGGTGCCACACCCTAAAGCAGCCCCTTCTTCCCAGAAAGTATTGAAATGCAGGTTTACCTCTAGGAAGGGTCCTAGGACCACAGCTCCAAGAGGTGCCCTGACTGGCCTGAGACCAACCCCAGCCCCACCCAAGATCTTGGTTCCGGAACCAACTGAACCATTGTGGGGCAGGAAAGGACAGATGGCCACAGAATGGCAGGTGCCAGGCTCGATTTCTGCTCCCAAGCCATGCGTTCCTTGATCCTTAGAGAAGTTTACTGCTGGGAGATCTTTAGGACTCACTGCCCTGCGCCTGACTCTGCACTTATTTTGAGTCATTTCTTTAAAATCCTCTTTAAACTTCCTTTGATTCTGGAACCAGCCCTGATAAAAGCAACCATGATTCCAGACCAACGCCTGGCGCACGATCAGTGTGTGGCCCTCGGGTGTCCCACCATGCTTCCTCCCACAGGGGCTCAGCAAGCCCAGGGGCTGCACTCTTGGGGGAGATGGGGGCTAACAGGACAGCTTCCTTTGAGGAAAATGGGAGGTGGGGTGGTGGGGGCCAAGACAGAGCATCTAGAAGTGGCATCTGAATCCCTGCAGCCCAGCGAACCAAATGAGCTGGGCGTGGAGAGAGCTGAGTGTCTGGGGTTGGGGTCGGGGGGACCCTCCAGGGAGTTCTGATCACTGCAGGAACTGAGTTTATCAGGATCACTGAGGGAGAACAGTCTAAGGAGACAGATCTTGAGGCTTCAGGACAAAGCTTGTGAGGAAAGGAAACTGCAGGAGTTTCAGATTCCTTTGCAATATGTGGCACATTTTGTTTTTCAGCTTATGCGGCAGACTTTTTAAATGTTGACGTTTCCAGTGTCTCTAAGAATAGACTCGTTCTGACTTGTGTTTGATCCAGCAGTGCAGCTCTTCCGGGAGGTTTGCATGTCTGCTTAATCATGGGCAGGGGAGCTGCTTGGCCTTAGCTTCCCCGGACAAGCTCAGACTGGAGGCAGTATTTGCAAGCAGCTGTGTGATGGCTAATCAAAAGCCCCGTGTGAGCTTCTTAACCCAAGCCGTTCGCTTCCCTGAACGGTAGAGGGCTGTTCTCGGCCGCTCCCCCTCCGCACCGTGCCCCTCCGCCCTCTCATTTCTGCGTCTGGAATCCCTTTCACTTGTAGAACTCTTCCACGCAGAAGCCAGCAGTCTGCTCGCACCACTTCCTGTGCTGTGGGTCTGCGTGCTCCTCGGTGACCATGCAGCAGTCATGGGGGCTCTCTTGTGATCCCGACAGCGATCAGACTCATTCCTGAGCTCTTCCTTCTCTCCGTGACGCTAACTCTGCTAAGAGGAAACAAGACCGCCTCAGCTTGTGTCTGAAGAAACTGAGTCAGCAACACAAGACGGAGGACAGTGGACCTGGCTTATTGGTCGGCAGGCGGGGCGCCTGGAGAGGACTTCTCCTCCCCTCAGGCCTAGCCTAATCGGCAGGAAAAGCTGAGGACACCCTTCTGAGCACCAGGGCAGGGGCTTTCTGTCAGGTGGGCAGAATGCACCTTGGTTTCTACATTTGTCTGGAGCTTCCCAACTTGAGCAGTTATAAGAACGGAGGGGAGTGGGTGGATCCTGTAGTGTGGCCTGTCGGTGTCAGGTATCTGGGTGCTGAGGTCCGCCGGCCTGGCCAAGGCCACAGCCACCTGCCTCCCACACTTTATTTGAGGGCTTTTCATTGTCTCATTGATCTGTGTCTGTTTTGTGCCAGTACCATGTGGTTTTGATTAGTATAGCTTTATAATAGCCTGGACTCAGGGAGCATGTTACCTTCAGCTCTGTTCTTCTCAAGATTGTTTTGGCTGCTCAGGTTTTCTGTGTTCCGATACATATTTTTAAATTACTTGTTCTAGGTCTATGGAAAGTCTCATGGGTATTTTGACAGGGATTGCATTACATCTGTAGATTGCCTTGAGCAGTACGGTTATTTTCACAGTATTATGATGACTCTTCCAATCAACAGCGTATGTTTCCTTCTATCTGTGTCATCATCATCTTTTGTGTCTTCTAGTTTTCCAAGCACAGGTCTTTTACCTCCTTGGATTTATTCCTATGTAATTTATTCTTTTTTGATATGACTATAAAAGAGACTGTTTGCTTAACTTCTCTTTCTGATAGTTCATTCTCAATATATAGAAATGAAACAGATTTTGAATATTAATTTTGTATGCTGCAACCTTACTGAATTAACTGATGAGCTCTAGTAGGTTTTTGATGGCATCTTTAGGATTTTCTATGTAGAGGATCATGTTATCTTTAAATAGTGACAGTTTTCTTTCTTTCCAATGTGGATTCCTCTTTTTGCTTTTTCTTGTCTGCTCCAGTTAGGACATCTAGTACGATGTTGAATATAACTGGTGAAAGTTGGCGATCTTGTTTTCTTCCTCATCTTAGGGAAAGTGGTTTGAGCATTTCACTGTTGAGTATGATGTTAGGTGTGGGCTTATCCTATATGACCTTTCTTCAGTTCAGTTCAATCGTTCAGTCGTGTCTGACTCTTTGCGACCCCATGGACTGTAGTATACCAGGCCTCCCAACATCACCAACTCACGGAGTTTACCCAAACTCATGTCCACTGAGCTGGTGATGCCCTCCAACCTTCTCATCCTCTATTGTCCCCTTCTCCTGCCTTCAATCTTTCCTAGCATCAGTGTCTTTTCAAATGAGTCAGCTGTTCGCATCAGGTGGCCAAAATATTGGAGTTTCAGCTTCAACATCAGTCCTTCCAATGAACATTCAGGACTGATTTCCTTTAGGATGGACTGGCTGGATTTCCTTGCAGTCCAAGGGACTCTAAAGAGTCTTCTCCAACACCACAGTTCAAAAGCATCAATTCTTCGGCACTCAACTTTCTTTATAGTCCAACTCTCACATCCATACAAGACTACTGGAAAAACCATAGCCTTAACTAGATGGAATTTTGTTGGCAAAGTAATGTCTCTGCTTTTGAATATGCTGTCTAGGTTGATCATACCTTTTCTTCCAAGGAGTAAGTGTCTTTTTATTTCATGGCTTCAGTCATCATTTGCAGTGATTTTGGAGCCCCCAAAAATAAAGTCTGCCACTGTTTCCACTGTTTCTCCATCTATTTGCCATGAAGTGATGGGACCAGATGCCATGATCTTTGTTTTCTGAATGTTGAGCTTTAAGCCAACTTTTTCACTCTCCTCTTTCACTTTCATCAAAAGGCTCTTTAGTTCTTCACTTTCTGCCATAAGGGTGGTGTCATCTGCATATCTGAGGTTATTGATATTTCTCCTGGCAATCTTGATTCCAGCTTGCACTTCATCCATCCCAGCGTTTCTCATGATGTACTCTGCATATAAATTAAATAAGCATGGTAACAATATTCAGCCTTGACATACTCCTTTTCCCATTTGGAACCAGTCTGTTGTTCCATGTCCAGTTCTAACTGTTGCTTCCTGACCTGCATACAGGTTTCTCAAGAAGCAGATCCAGGTGCTCTGGTATTCCCATCTCTTTCAGAATTTTCCACAGTTTATTGTGATCCACACAGTCAAAGGCTTTGGCATAGTCAATAAACATGTCTGACTCTTTATAGCAGAAATAGATGTGTTTCTGGAACTCTCTTGCTTTTTTGAGATCCAACAGATGTTGGCAATTCAATCTCTGGTTCCTCTGCCTTTTCTAAAACTAACTTCAACATCTGGAAGTTCACAATTCACATATTGTTCAAGCCTGGCTTGGAGAATTTTGAGCATTACTTTGCTAGTGTCTGAGAGGAGTGCAATTGTGCAGTAGTTTGAGCATTCTTTGGCATTGCCTTTCTTTAGGATTGGAATGAAAACTGACCTTTTCCAGTCCTGTGGCCCCTGCTGAGTTTTCCAAATTTGCTGGGATATTGAGTGCTGCACTTTCACAGCATCATCTTTTAGGATTTGAAACAGCTCAACTGGAATTCCATCATCTCCACTAGCTTTGTTCGTAATGATGCTTCCTAAGGCCCTCTTGACTTCATATTCCAGGATGTCTGGCTCTAGGTGAGTGATCACACCATCGTGATTATCTGGGTCTTGAAGCTCTTTTTTATACAGTTCTATGTATTCTTGCCAGCTCTTCTTAATATCTTCTGCTTCTGTTAGGTCCATACCATTTCTGTCCTTTATTGAGCCCATCTTTGCATGAAATGTTCCCTTGGTATCTCTAATTTTCTTGAAGAGATCTCTAGTCTTGCCCATTCTATTGTTTGCCTCTCTGTCTTTGCACTGATCACTGAGGAAGGCTTTCTTATCTCTCCTTGCTATTCTTTGGAACTCTGCATTCAAATGGATATATCTTTCCTTTTCTCCTTTGCTTTTCACTTCTCTTCTTTTCACAGCTATTTTTAAGGCCTCCCCAGACAGCCATTTTGCTTTTTTGCATTTCTTTTTCTTGGGGATGGTCTTGCTCCCTATCTCCTGTACAATGTCATGAACCTCTGTCCATAGTTCATTAGGCACTCTATAAGATCTAGTCCCTTAAATCTATTTCTCACTTCCACTGAATAATCATTAGAAATTTGATTTAGGTCATACCTGAATGGTCTAGTGGTATTCCCTAGTTTCTGCAATTTCAGTCTGAATTTGGCAATAAGAAGTTCATGATCTGAGCCACAGTCAGCTCCTGGTCTTGTTTTTGCTGACTGTATAGAGCTTGTCCATCTGTGGCTGCAAAGAATATAATCAATCTGATTTCAGTGTTGACCATCTGGTAATGTCCATGTGTAGAGTCTTCTCTTGTGTTGTTGGAAGAGGGTGTTTGCTATGACCAGTACGTTCTCTTGACAAAATTCTGTTAGCCTTTGACCAGCTTTGTTTTGTACTCCAAGGCCAAATTTGCACGTTACTCCAGGCATGTCTTGACTTCCTACTTTTGCATTCCAGTCCCCTATAATGAAAAGGACATCTTTTGGGGGTGTTAATTCTAGAAGGTCTTGTAGGTCATCATAGAACCATTCAACTTCAGTTTCTTCAGCATTACTGGTTGGGGCATGAACTTCGATTACCATGATATTGAATGATTTGCCTTGGAAACGAACAGAGATCATTCTGTCATTTTTGAGATTGCATCCAAGTACTGCATTTCAGACTCTCTCGTTGACCATGATGGCTCCTCCATCTCTTCTAAGAGATTCTTGTCCACAGTAGTAGATATAATGGTCATCTGAGTTAAATTCACCCATTCCAGTCCATTTTACTTCGCTGATTCCTAAAAGGCTGACATTCACTCTTGCCATCTCCTGTTTGACCACTTCCAATTTGCCTTGATTCATGGACCTAACATTCCAGGTTCCTATGCAATATTGCTCTTTACAGCATCGGATCTTGCTTCCATCACCAGTCACATCCACAGCCTTGTCTAATGCAATGAAACTATGAGCCATGCCGTGTAGGGCCACCTACAGACGGGTCATGATGGAGAGTTCTGACAAAATGTGGTCCACTGGAGAAAGGAATGGCAAACCACTTCAGTATTCCTGCCTTCAGAACCCCATGAACAGTATGAAAAGGCAAAAAGATAGGACATTGAAAGGTGAACTCTCCAGGTCAGCAGGTGCCCAGTATGCTACTGGAGATCAGTGGAGAAATAAATCCAAAAGAATGAAGAGATGGAGCCAAAGCAAAAACAACACCCAGTTGTGGATGTGACTGGTGATGGAAACAAGCTCCAACATTTCTTATGTTTAGGTATGTTCCCTCTATACCCACTATGAAGAGTTTTTATCATAAATAGATGTTGAATTCTGTCAAAAGCTTTTTCTGCATCTATTGAGACAATCCTGTGATTTTTATCCTTCAAATTTATGAAAATTCTATATCACATTGATTGATCTGTGAGTGTGAAACCATACTTGCTTCTCTGGGATGAATCCTGTGTAATCGTGGTGTATGATCTTTTTAATATATTGTTGGATTCAGTTTGCTAACATTTTGTTGAGAATATTTGTGTCTATGCTCATCAGAGATATTGGCCTATAATTTTCTTTTTTGATAGCTTTTTCTTGATGAGTCTTGCTAAAAATTTATCAATTTTATTTATCTTTTCAAAGGACCAGCTCCTAGTTTCATCTGTTGTATTTTTTAAGCCCCTATTTTATTTATTTCTGCTGATCTTTATGATTTATTTCCTTCTACTAACTTTGGGTTTTGTTTGTTCTTTTTTTCTAGTTCCCTTGTGTGAAAGGTTAGATTGTCTGAGATGTTTCTTGTTTCCTTAGGTAGGCTTGTATTACTGTAAACTTCTCTCTTACGTTTGCTGTGTCCCATAGATTTTGGATCAGTGTGGTTTTATTTTCATTTGTCTCCAAATATTTTTTTATTTCATCTTACTAAAGATCCATTGGTTCTTTAGTAGTATATTGTTTAGCCTCTACACATTTTGTCTTTCGCAGTTTTTGTTGTTGTTGTTGTTGTTGTTGTTCTTGTATTTGGTTTTGTAGTCTCATAGCACAGTGGTAAGGAAATGGCAACCCACTCCAGTGTTCTCGCCTGGAGAATCCCAGGGACGGGGGAGCCTGGTGGGCTGCCGTCTATGGGGTCGCACAGAGTTGGACATGACTGAAGCGACTTAGCAGCAGCAGCAACAGCATAGTGGCTGAAAAAAATGCTTGATGTGATTTCAATGTTTTAAAATTTACCAAGACTTGTTTTATGGCCCAGCATGTGATCTATCCATGTGCACTTGAAAAGATTGCATATTCTGATGCTTTTGGGTGGAATTCTATAAGTCCATGTAATCTAATATGTCATCCTAAGACCAGTTTCCTTAATGACTTTCCGTCTGATCTGTTTATGTTGTTGTTGCTTAGTTTCTCAGCTGTGTCTGACTCTTTGCAACCCCATAGACTGCAGCCTGCCAGGCTCCTCTGTCCATGGGACTTCCCAGGCAGGAATACTGGAGTGGGTTGCCATTTCCTTCTCCAGGATGTCTTCCCAACCCAGGAACTGAACCCACGTTTCCTGAATGGGCAGGCGGATTCTTTGCCACTGAGCCAGGGAAGCCCTTGTTGACGTTAGTGGGATGTTAAAGATCCTCACTAATACTGTGCTACTGTCGGTCTCTCCATGTCTGTTAATATTTGCTTTCTGTATTTAGGTGCTACTGCTTTGAGTATGTATATATCTACAACTATTATATCTTTTTATTTGGGTGATACCTTGATCATTACTTAATGTCGTTCTTTGTTACTTGTTACAGTCTATCTTAACATCTATTTTGTCTAGTATTCTTATCTTGGCTTTATTTCCATTTCCGTTTGCATGGAATAAATTTTGTCTATACCCTTTCAATCTGTGTTTTTAGATATGAAGTGAGTTTCCTGCAGCATATACATGGCTCTTGTTTTCGTAGGCATTCAGCCATTCTGTATCTTTTGATTGGAGGATTTAGTCCATTTACATTGAGGGTAATTATTAATAGGTACATACTTATTGTCATTTTAGTTAATTTTGAGTTGTTTTGTAGCTCTTTTTTGATCCTTTCTTCTTTTGTTCCCTTGTCTTTTGATAGTATCTTTAGTGTTTGGAGAACTTTCTCTTTTGTTTGTATTATAGGTTTTTGGTTTTGGTTTGTGGGATGATGAGTTGTTGATCTTGCAATTCCAAACACATTTAAACAACTGCAGTTTTACTCCCCTCCCCCCACAATTACCATCTGACATCACATTTTACATATTTTTTGTTTTTCTATCCCTTAACTTCCTATTGCAGATACAGATGATGTACTAATTTTGTCTTTTAACTCTCCTACTACCATTGTATGTGGTAGGTTCACTATCTTTACCATATATGTGGTTTTACTGGTGAGCTTTTTTCCTTTCGTAGTTTTCATGTTTCTAGTTGTAGTCTTTGTTTGCTTAAAGAAGTCCTTTTAACATTTCTTGTAAGGCTGGTTTCATGGTACTGAACTCTTTTAGCTTTGGCCTGGCTGTAAAACTTTTGATCTTGTCAGATCTGACTGAGAACCTTGCCAAGTAGAATATTCTTGGTTTTAGGTTTTTCCCTTTCATCACTTTAAATATATGGTGCTACTCCCTTCTGGCTTGCAGAGTTTCTGCTGAAAAGTCCCTTGTGTGTTGCTTTTGTTTTTTCCTTTAATATTAATGCTTCCATTAATATTCTCTGCCATGAATATGCTCTTTATCTTAATTTCTGCCATTTTAATTACAAATTTTCTTGGTGTGGTCCTCTTTGGATTGATCCTGCATGGGCTTTCTACTTCCTGGACCTGGAGGTCTGCTTCCTTTCCCAGGTTATGGAAGTTTTCAGCTAGTATATCATAAATGTATTTTCAGCCCCTTTTTCTATTTCTGAGACCCCTTTGGTGCAAATGTTAGTAGAGTTGATATTATCCTAGAGACCTCTTAAACTATCCTCATTTTATTTTTTTCTGTTCAGCTTGCACTACTCTGATTTCCACTACTCTGTCTACCAGCTCGCTGATCCAGACCTGTATCATTTAATCTGCTGTTGATTCCTTCTAGTGTATTTTCATTTTAGTTATTGTATGTCTCTGATCATTCTTTATATTTCCTTGCTCTTTGTTTAAAACTTCTAACTTTTCAATCTGCTCATCCATTCTTCTCCCAAGTTCTTTGATTACTTTGATGATCATTACCATGAGCTATTTACCAGGTAAACTGCTTATCTCTATTTCTCTTGGTTCTTCTGGGTTTTGTTTTTTTCTCATTTGGAATCTATTCCTCTATTGCCTCATTTTGCCTAATTTGCTGTTTTTATTTCTGTGTATCTCATATGTTGGTTACATTCCTGATCTTAGAGAAGCAGCCTTTTTTAGGAGATGTCATATGTTCCTCACAGCACACACCTCTCTGGTCACCAGAGCTATATACTGCATGAGGGTTTGTGGGCCCTTCCATTGTGGCAGGATGGCCCTATGGGCAGTCTGGTAGGTGCAGCTGGCCCTGTCTGCCAGTTTGCCAGGCTCTATTCTGGGTGGAGGCCACTGGCCTCCAGGTGGCAGAGCCAGGTCACAGGGTAGCTGGCTGCAGAGCCCTGCCTGCCTGAGGTCTAGTGCTCACTGTTGGGTGGAGCCTGGCTCCAGGGTGGATGGCTGCAGAACCAGATTTACTGGCCTGCTGGTGAGTGGGACTTTCTCCTTGGGCAGCTAGCTGAGGATTCTAAAGTATCTCAGAGCTGCTGTTGGCTTTAAGGTGGGTGCTTCTGGGGACCGGGGGTCCACGGGTTAGTTCTGGCTCACTGGTGGTTGAAGCCAGGTCCTGAGGCCTCTCACTGAAAGGCCATTGGGGTTTCATAGCAGGTTTCATCCCACTGTTGGTGGCGGAGGTGGGGGGAGTGGCGGGGGGGTTGACGGCTGGATCCTGAGAGATCCTGAGACTGTGGCCAGCTTGCTGATGCCCTGAGAGCTGATAAGGCAAGCTGCAGCAATCCTGTGGCCAGTGTCCACCCACTGGCGGGTGAAGCTGGGTCCTGGAGTCTCTCATTGTGGTGTTCCTGGGGCTGATGTCTGCCCTGGTGGCCAGGGCTCAGGGGGCTCTGAGGCTCATTGGTGAGCAAAGCTGGGTCCTGGAATCTCTAGCTGCAGTGTTCCTAGAGGAACACTGGATGTAGCTCCAGTGTGTGGTGCCAGGGCCTTCTGGTGGAGAAGGTGTTTGCAGGAGTGGCTGTGGACTCAGGGGGTCTTTAGGCAACCTGCATGCTGGTAGGTGGGGGCTGTGTCCCTGCCCAGCTCCCAGTGCTGGTGCCTTCAGACTGTTGGGCAGGGGATGGGCTGGGTCCTGAAGCTAATAAACTAGAAGGAGAAGTCAAAGATGGCACTTTCTAGTGCTAGAGTCCACATGACAGAATGAATGAGTTTCCCTAAATGGCTGCCACCAGCATCTGTGTCCCTAGGGTGATCTGCAGTCACCTTCTACCTACCCAGGAGACTCTCTGAGATCCACAGGTGGGTCTACCCCAGCCTTTCATATTGCTGCTTCTGGGTTCTAGAGCATGTAGAATTACATTGTGTCTTAATTAAGCTTGATTATATTGTCATCTTGGGTCTCTTTGACTGCTTCTTAGAGTTTATTGAGCATGGGCATTTACATTTGCACATTTCATCACATTTGGGAGTTTTTAGCCATTATTTCTTCAAATAGTCCCTCCACCCTTTTCTCTTCTCCTGCTGCTGCTGCTAAGTCTCGTCAGTCGTGTCCAACTCTGCAGGACCCCATAAACGGCAGCCCACCAGGCTCCTCCATCCCTGGGATTCTCCAGGCAAGAACACTGGAGTGGGTTGCCATTTCCTTCTCCAATGCATGAAAGTGAAAAGTGAAAGTGAAGTCGCTCAGTTGTGTCCAACTCTTAGTGACTCCATGGACTATAGCCTACCAGGCTCCTCTGTCCATGGGATTCTCCAAGCAAAAGTACTGGAGTAGGTTACCATTGCCTTCTCCACTTCTCCTTCTGAGACTCTCACAAACTACATGTCAGTTTGCTTAATGGTGTCCAGGTGATTGCTTAGGCTCCATTGACTTTTCTTTAATCTTTTGTTGTTTTTCCTCAGAAAGGATAATTTCTACTGTCCTGCCTTCAGGTTCACTGATTCCTTCTTCTGCCTGCTCAAATCTGCCTTGGAATCCCCCATTCACTACTTTCCATTATTGTAATTTCATCTCCGGAATTTCAGTTTAGTTTCCTTTTAGGTTTTCCATCTCCCTATTGATATTTCCATTTTGTTCACACATTATTTTCTTGACTTGCCCTCTATCTTTTTGTTTGTTTTTAATCATGTCTTAGGCCATTGTTTTAAAGTCTTTGTCTAGTAAATCTGCCATCAGGTTGTTTCAGGGACCATTTTTATTATGATTTTCCTTTGAGTGGGGGCACACTCTTGTTTCTTTGTAGGCTTTGTGATTCTCTGTTGTTGTTGAACAATGGGGATTCATAATGTGGTAGCTCTGGAAATTAGATTGTACCCCTTCCCCAGGATTTGCTACGGTTTTTTCTTTTTATTTTTTTTTAAATTGTTGTAGACTGTCTTTGTGCTGAGTATCAGCATTAAAGTGTCAACTTAAAGTCTTCTAAGGTCCTTTCTGAGCCTTTCCTTGACCACACACAGTCACTTTCTAACTTTCCCTATATATGGAGCTGTTTTTAATGACTTTAAGCTTTGGTTCCCAAAATGGGAAAAGGTGAAAAATGAAGGGAGGGAAAGGGTGCCAGTCCTCCCACTCTCTGGGATGTTCCTTCAGGTGGAAGGGGAGGGGCTTGCAACCACACAGGGAGGCGCAGCAACCTACCAGTCTACACCTTTGTGATGAGAAGGATGAGTCAGTAGTCAGAGCAGATACCTGATGTTTGGAGGACAGGTCCCGCAAACTGCTCCAGGATCAGTGTGCAGCTGCCTGCCAGGGTGCTGGGGTGGACTGGGTAGCTGCTACTGTGCTAAGAGTTCAAATTACCCAGAACTGACTGCCATTAGCACCCAGCTCTTCCCTTGGAAGTTGAGCCTTCAACAGACTCTCAAGTTCCAAATTAGTTACATCAGACAGACTCTGGCCCTGCAGCTGTTGTCCAGGTTGGGGGCCATTCCCGGTGTCCCTGCTCCACTGTCACTGCAGAATCCAGTCAGGCACATTTAAACCTTGCATCTGTTGTTAATTGTCTTAACCTTTCAACCATTCTGTTGGTTGCCTGTAGAGCTGAATTTAGGGAGGTGATTGTGCTTGAACTTGGCATCCGACATTTGCCTGGTAAATATTGTTGGGCCAGTTTGGCTGATGGCAGGATTGCTGTGGGCTCATCAAAACCACTAGTGAAGCTATTGCAGTAGCCTGCATGTCATCCAAGAAGCTGACGTGTGACAAAATGAATTGATGATTCAGCTCCAAGGCATGTGTGGGAGCTTTGTGTTTTAGTTAGTTCTTTACACCATTTGATTTGCTCATCGTCTCAGACTTCCTGGGGTCACACATCAGAGAGGTGGTGGGAGGCAAGCTGCACAAAGTCAGGACTTACCTGACGCTCTGAGTGTTCAGCGCAGCCTGACTTGTGCTTCCCCGCTGCCCTCGATCTGTGCTCTCACTGTCCTCTCTGCGCTTTTCCAGAAGAGGCTGAGCACTGCAGCTTCGTGGCGGGCTCACTGTCCAGGCGGCGGCGCCCACTGGCCCTGCGGGAGGACGGCCCCCGCCGGCGCACACACCTGCACATCGGCCTGCCCCACGACTTCCGCCCTGTGTCCTCCATCATCGACGTGGACATCGTCCCTGAGACACACCGCCGTGTGAGGCTGTACCGGCATGGCTGCCAGAAGCCGCTGGGCTTCTACATTCGCGACGGCACAAGTGTGCGTGTGGCCCCACAGGGGCTGGAGAAGGTGCCTGGCGTCTTCATCTCCCGCATGGTGCCTGGCGGCCTCGCCGAGAGCACCGGGCTGCTGGCCGTGGATGATGAGGTCCTGGAGGTGAATGGGATCGAGGTGGCCGGGAAGACACTGGACCAGGTCACGGACATGATGATCGCCAACAGCCACAACCTCATCGTGACGGTCAAGCCCGCCAACCAGAGGAACAACGTGGTGCGGGGCAGCCGTGCCTCAGGCAGCTCCGGCCGCTCCTCGGACAGCACGGCCAGCCGCCACAGTCTGCCCGTGGCCCACGTCCTGCAAAACTTGCCCCCGGACGAGATGGAGAGCGACGAGGAGGCCGACGTGGTCCTCGAGGGCGTGCTGGAGCCCCGGCTGGCACCCAGGCCACCTCCGGGGAGCCTCGCGCGTGTCAACGGCGCGGGCCTGGCGCCCGGCCTACATAGCCCCGGGCGGGAGGGCAGCGTCCAGAGGCTTCTCAGCTCCCTCCGCTCTGACCCCCGCCACAGCCTGGCCCTGCCCCCGGGAGGGGTGGAGGAGCACGGGCCGGCGGTCACCCTGTAGGGCCAGGCACCAGACAGCTCAGTTTACCAAGGAGAAAGGAATTTCTAAAATTTTATTCCAATTTTAAAATAAGAAAAAATTGTATACTTCACTCCTCCTATTTGTTGTTTTTACTTATCCCTCCCTTTTCGTCCATAACCCTATTCTTTCTTTCAACTCATGAATAGAAAAAAACTTTACAGAGTTTCTCCATAGAACATAAAATACACACACATGCACAGTATACTAGCCCAGGTGCAGGGTCCAGCACCTTTGTGAAGTGGTAGAAATGACCTAAGTGCAGAAAATATTTCATTTTTAAATTTTAAAAACATACTTTTTAAAAATGAAGTCTTTAAATTACTTTTGTATTGGGTTGGCCAAAAATCTCATTTGGGTTTTTCTGTAAGATGCTATGAGAAAGCCCAAAGAAACTTTTTGGCCAAACTAGTAAATAGTTGTCATGTTTTCACTGTGCTTCCTGCCGACTTGCACTGATCCTGCTGATGGGCCAGAAGGCTGTGAAGACAGAATGTGGCAAGAAGGCAGAGACTGGAATTTAAGAGCAAATGCACCTAAATCTGTACTAAGCATGACTGCAGAGGACGGATTTCAGAATTTCACAGTTTGTAGTCCTGTCTCAAATAGCCAAGTGGGTGCTGAACTCCCACACCTCCCTGGGAAGAGAGAACCCATGTGACGTGGTCACGGTGGTGGTGGTGGGGGACTCGCCCTGTGGGCAAATTTGTGAGACCTTTGAAGGTGAATTTAACTTTGGAAGAGAGTGGAAGGTGCAGCTCACCATCTGTGATCAAAAGCCATTATCTACTCTGAGATAAACACCAGTCTGTTCCTGGGACTGTGACTCTGAGGGTGGTTATGATGTGTTTCCATGAGGAATGGTGGCCAAGCCACACGTCACTCAGGCCTCTGAGAGGTCTCAGCCATTCAGATGTATTCGTTCTGCATCTTTGCTTTTAAATAACAAGTCACATGAAATGTAAAGATTTTTAACACAGAGTAAATTCATTATCACTTCCCTTTGATATTTGACCAATATTTACATATTTAGTAATCTTAAAGGTTTATTCGTTTCATCCAAATTTTATATGAAGTGTATTTTTTGCTTGAACCCAGTATTGGGGAGAAAATGTTACACTTATCCTTTGAAAACTAAACTTTCACCCAAAAGAGTTTCCATGTAAATACTGGTAGATGTATTTTTGTAGGTTGCCCTTTGGGAAACTATGCAGCTGCTTCTCCTGTGGTCTAGCACCCCCTGCTGGTCAGTGGCAGAACTGACTTTATGGATGTCAGTTTGGTAACAGATGTCAGTGTATCACAATGTTTTTATTTCTCCTGAATTCATTAAGTGAAAAGAAAATTATTTTTCTCTTGGAAACTATTTATTGGACATAAATAGCTTTTACTGAGTAGCTGTGGTCTCCTGCACCTTTGTTTTTGTTATTTGTATGCCAGGATCACTGTTTTGGTCCTAAAATACAGGGAAGACCAAGGAGGCTCCCCCTCTGAGGTCTAGGACCCCCAAATTTATGGGTGCCAATGAGCATTTTGGGGCCCCAGGAGTAGGAAGTATTTCTTTTACTATGACAAGTGTTATAGAACCAAAACTCTAAGGCAAAGTTTCTATCACTAAGTTATTGCTGGTCACTGAATGTCTTCTCAAAAAACAAGGTGTGTTACCAAGAAGGAAAGTTATATTTCTTACCGTATCTTAAGTTGCTAAACAAATGTGAATAATTTTTTAAAGGAAAAAAAGGCTTATGCTGAGATTTGTGTGCTATTGTTCATAATTCTAGGAGTTACAAATTGTCCTGAGCAGCTGCTTGAGTGTATTTTTCTACCCAAGTCTATATTTCTATAATTTTCTTCTTAAAAAAAAAGAAAAAGACAAAAAAAATTATGTTGTATACATATGAAAGTTTTCTTGGTTTTTATATATCAAAGAATAAAAACTCTTTCTTTGCTTTTAATATTTTCCAGCTGGTTCTAAATATCAGAAACCATGTGTGTTAACAATCAGCAGAGATAAACTTACCCTCAGGATGAAACGCCTCTAATGTTTACCAAGTGCCTCTCGTGTGCCAGGTTTGTTCCCTTGATGCTCATACATTCTTCACAGGCAAGCAGCAGTAGCCCCATTTTACAGAGGGAAAAATGGGCTCAGACTGAAGTAGGCAGTAGGGCATTTCAAATGACAAATTGCAGTCATATTTGACAGGAGGTGGTTGTGTCTTAGGTCCAAGACCTTCTTTGGAAGTCAATATGAAACAGCTTTTCTGAGAAACTAATCGTGCAGCTTTTTGAAAATACACCCTGGTTTGAAAATTTTCCAATAACACTTATACATTTAGTACTGTCAATGATAAATACATCAAGATCCACTCATGCAGTAAATTACAAATGTCAAGGTGATGGCAGCAAGCACCAACAATTCCTGGAAGAAATAGCACATATGCTTTACCAGCATGAGGCACTGCACTACACCCTCCCTGACACACTGGGCTGCAGACAGCCCTTTCCATTGGGAGGGAACACCAGCAGCGCTTCTAGAGTGACCCCACACCTGTGAGGGGCAGCTGGGGAGGTAGGTACTGAGGCTGGACCCATGCTCTGAGTTGACTCAGGGGTGGGGTCTGAGATGCAGGGGAACATACCCGGCTGACCAGCTGGGGAGTGCAGGTCACGTGACCTAGTAGTGACGCATGTTGCCAGCCCCAGAGCCTGCAACGCCTCGGGAGAACCAGCCTTGCAGCCGACAAGGAGACCCTATCCACCAATCAGTGGCTATGTAGCGTCTCAGTTTTACAGAGCAGCCAAAGATTGGCAGTGGTGTCTTGTGGTGAGTCACAAAGATGTCTGGAAAATGCTGGTACTAAGATCCTAACTTAACATCAGGTAACCTTCAAAAAGTGTTTCCTGGTGAGCAGAAATACTATTCAGTGATTAACTTTTTCTTCCAAGACCACACCTACTCCTTTCTGCCTCTGACATCAACTTGCTACATATTTCTTATCCCAAAGACCTCCCAGGTCAACACACAAGTTCCTTTTCCATGTTTCTTCATTTATCTTATTTTCTTCAGGATCTTCATAAAAAGATAACTTTCAGGGATTGAGAACTTTGCTTTACCAGACAGTTTCCTAAGGAATGGGCTCCCCTCCAGGAAATAAGCACTGTTTTCCACATTCCCTTTCCCAGGGACCTTTGTAAGGAAACATTTCTTGAGTTGAACCCTCTTGACCCCAAGCTAGTGTGCTGGGGAAAGAGCTCTCTCCACACAAGTGTTGCTTCTAGTGGATTGTGTCAAGCACGTCCACACTTGTTTCATGGCAAACCGAGGGTCTGTGTTATTGCTCCAGAACCAAATCACAGTCTTCATACAAGCCCACCCACACGAACCGAATATAAACTGAAGCAACTACCAGGGAAACACTGCAGATTCCACACAGAATGGAATAGTACTACACACACAATGGGGTATTACTACACACACACACAATGGGGTATTACTACACACACACAAAATGGGGTATTACTACACACACACACAATGGGGTATTACTACACACACACACAATGGGGTATTACTACACACACACGCAATGGGGTATTACTACACACACAGGCAATGGGATATTACTACACACACACACAATGGGATATTACTACACACACACACAATGGGATATTACTACACACACACACAATGAGATATTACTACACACACACACAGTGGGATATTACTACACACACACACAATGAGATAATACTACACACACACAGTGGGATATTACTACACACACAAACAATGGGATATTATTACACACACACAGTGGGATATTACTACACACACACACAATGGGATATTATTACACACACACACAATGGGGTATTACTACACACACACACAATGGGATATTACTACACACACACACAATGGGATATTACTACACACACACACAATGGGGTATTACTACACACACACAGTAGGATATTACTACACACACACAGTGGGATATTATTACACACACACACAATGGGATATTACTGTATACACACACAATGGAATATTACTACACACACACAATGGGATATTACTATACATACACCCAATGGAATATTACTACAGACACAATGGAACATTATGTACACACACACGGGATATTACGACACATACAATGTAATATTACTACACACACACAGTCATAAGAAAAAAGGAGTCAATGCCATTTGCAGCAACATGGGAGGACCTAGAAAATACACTTAGTGAAATAAATCAGATGGAGAAAGACAACTACTATAATGATATTTATTTCTAGAATATAAAACTAATGAATATATATATAAAAACCAAAACAGACTCACAGATGGAAAAAACAAACTAGCGGTTACCTCTGGGGAGAGAGAAATGGGGAGGAGCATGTTAGCAGGATGGGACTAAGTTACAGAAACTACTGTGTATAAAATTCATAACCAGCAAGGATATATTTTACAACACAGGGAATTATAATCATTACTTTGTAATAATTTTTAATGGGGTATAATCTATAAAAATATGTATTCACTATGTGGTACACTTGAAACTAATGTAATATTGTAAATCTATACTTCAAAAAAAGCAGCAAGAGAAAAACAACTTATACACAAGAGAAGCTCTATAATACCATCAGCAGTATTTTCAGCAGAAACTTTGCAGGCCAGTAAGGAGTAGCACAATATATTCAAAGTGCTGAAAGAAAACATTTCCAACCAATAACACTCTCTTGGCAAAGTTACCATTCAGAACTGAGAGATAAAGAGTTTTCCAGACAAGCAAAAAGTAATGGAGTTCATCACAAGTAAACCAGCCTTACAAGAAATGTGAAAAGAATGATTTTAAGCTCTAATTAGTAAAAAGAAAATATATGAAAGTCTAATTCTCAGTGAAAAAGGTAGTAGATTGTTGTTGTTGTTCAGTCACCAAGTCATGTCCAACTCTTCAGGACCCCATGGACTGCAGCACACCAGGCTTCCATGTCCCTCACCATCTCCCAGAGTTTGCCCAAGTTCATGCATAACTCGAAATTATGAGCCATGCCATTTAGGGCCACCAAGATGGATGGGTCATGGCGAAGAGTTCTGACAAAAGATGATCCACTGGAGAAGGAAATGGGAAACCACTCCAGTGTACCAGCTGCGAGAAGCCCATGAACTGTATAAAAAGGCAAAACATGGATTTTTCACTTATAAAGCTAATATGAAGGTTAAGAAACTAAAGTAGTAAAAATAACTCTTAACTACAACAAATACAGAATAGAAAGGAATCTAAGAACACTAAAGAAAATCATCAAACCACAAGGGAGAGAGTAAGAAGAAGCAGAGAAACTATGAAACAGTCAGAAACCAAGTAACAAAATAGGAATGTATATATACCCGTCAATGATAACTTTAAATTCAAATTGGTTAGATTTTCTAATCAAAAGACAGACTGACTGGAAAAAAAAAAAAAAAAACACAGTGGCTGATGGATTAAAAAAAAAACAAGACCCATCTATATGCTATCTACACATCAGATGCAAGAACACTCATAGGCTGAAAATGAAGGGGTCGAAAAAGATGTTCCATGCAAATGGAAACCACAAGAAAGCTGCAACAGCTATACTTTAAAACAAAGTCTGTGATAAGAGACACAAGGGCATCACACAATGATAAAGGGGTCAATCCACAAGAGGATATACCATTTGTAAATATTTATGCTGGAGGAGGAAATGGCAACCCATTCCAGTATTCTTGCCTGGGAAATCCCATGGACAGAGGAGCCTGGAGGGCTACAGGTCAGACACGACTTAGCAACTAAACAACAAGAAGTACTATTTATGCACCCAACACAATGTGAAAAGAATGATTTTAAGCTCTAATTAGTAAAAAGAAAATATATGAAAGCCTCTGCGTATATAAAGAAAATACTAACAGGCCTAGTATAATTATATACATATAATTTTCATTAATGTATTCACATAAACACATATACATACAAAGGAATACTACTCAGCCATAAAAAAGAATAAACTCTTGCCATTTGTGACAACATGGATGGGCATGGACCATGGGCACGGACCTGAGGGCACCATGCTAAGTGAAGTCAGTCAGACAGACACTCTGATCTCACTTATGAGTGGGTCAATTGGATTTAATCACATTTTCCAACTGGTAACTCTGTTAGATGATGCACTCCTTGTATTTTTAAAGAACTGAGTGAACGCATCAATTTTAGAAAATTTGTAAAGTACAGAAAAACACCAAGAAGGGAGTCATGGCTCGTCTTGCACCAGGTGCAGCTTGCCCTTCTCTCGTCACGTGCACATCACAGCTGACCCTCACCGGCCCGTATGCCCGGAGCATTAAGTGAAAGCAAATACGTGAGGCCTTTGGACACCCATGTTCACAGCCACCTTGTTCATGGAAGAACGGGTAAACAGAAAATGGAAATACATACAACGGAATATCATTCAGCCTTTAAGAGGAAGGACACTCTGACACACACCACAGCATGGATGAATCTGGAGGACACTGTGCTCAGTAAAATAAGCCACTCATAAAAGGACTAGCACTGAATGATTCCATGTGAAGGAGATCCCTAGAGTAGGCAAAAATCAGAGAGAGACAAAGACTAGAATGCTGGGTTCTAGGGGCTGGGGGGAGTGAGATTTGGGAGTCAGTGTTGAATAGAGACAGCATTTCAGTTGGGGAAGATAAAAACGTTCTGGCGATTTGCCTGAGGTCCAATGGCTAAGACTGCTCCCAGTGCAGGGGACCCAGGTTTAGACCCTGGTCAGGCATCCCACATGCTGCAAGGCAAACCAAAGACCCCGTGTGCCACAACGAAGACCCAACTCAGTCAAACAAATAAAATGTTTTAAAAGTCCCATCAGCCCATAAAATGAATATTTTTTACATTGTTCTGTGGCTGAATGGTGGTGGCAGTGGCCCAACAATGTAGAACCATTTAATGCCACCAAACTGTAAACTTAAGTACAGTTAGAGTGGTAACTTTTACGTTCTGCATATTGCAACACAACGTTTAAAATTGGAGGAGAAAGGAAAGGAGTCCAAACTTCTGGTCCTAAGCCATCAAGGAATACGCTTTGGACTCTGAGCTGATTTGTTCATTTGGCTCCTTCCATCTCTTCAGGCTGCCTGGGTACAAACATCCTTTTGCACACACCCTACCCTGTTGACCTGTGGTCTGATAACCAGCAAAATGTGGAGCATGAATCACTTTGGGGTCCGGCTTGAATGGGTCTTAAAGGTCACATGACACTTTCCTGGAGTACATTAATTTCCCAACAACAAATCTAAGGATAACGCTGATCCTTCCAGATCAAGGAACAAAGAAGTAGCTGATTGAAGCGTCATTTGACTTCCCTGGTGGCTCCGACAGTAAAGCGTCTGTCTACAGTGTGAGAGACCTGGGTTCGTTCCCTGGATTGGGAAGATTCCCTAGAGAAGGAGATGGCAACCCACTCCAGGACTCTTGCCTTGAAAATCCCATGGACGGAGGGGCTTGGTGCAGGCTACTGTCCATGGGGTCACAAAGAAAGAGTCGGGCACAACTGACCGACTTCACTTTCAAGCATTCCAGGCGGAAACAGAAGGGCAGCGAGGTCGGGGGACGAGAAGTAACTTGAATGTGATGTTTCCTAACTGAATGCAGAATTCAGTACCCAAGGAAAACCATGGAATGAACCCCAGACTCCTACAACAAAGACGAGACTCATGCACCACTTATTTATTCCAACTGTTTCAAAAAAAAAAAAAAAGTGATTTTCGGACTTCCCTGGTAGCTAAAGGTTAAGAATCCGCCTGCCAGTGCAAGGGACGCGGACGGTTCCACACACCGAGGGACAACTGCGCCCACACACCACAACTGCTGAAGCCCAAGCGCCCCAGAACCTAGGCTCCCCACAAGCCCCCGATGAGAGAGAAGCCAGCGACCGCAAGGGAGAGCAGCCCCCTCACCTCATCGAGAGAAAAGCCTGCGTGCAGCAAAGGAGACACAGCGCGGCCACTAGACAAATAAATGACGTTTCACACGTGCTTGGCACAAGGCCAGCCAGCACGGCGACCAGGGCAGTACCAACACCCACCTTGGGAGAGCAGGCAAGCCAGGGGGAGGTGGTCCAGCTGCCCGGGCCGAGCGGGGCCCAGGGCCTCAGGCCGTGGGGTTTCCCGGAGCCGGAGGCGCAGGCTGGGGTTCTCCTCGCACCTGAAGGGGTGAGGCCAAGGGGGCTCCAGGCCGCGGGAGCGCGCCACTCACGAGCGCTCGGAGCTGACCGCCCGCCCTTCAGGCGCGGCGCGCTCTCCCCGGCGTCCGAAGCAGGGCCCGCCCAGTGGCAGGCCGCGGGCGGAGACACCTCAGCCCCGGCGGTGATCCGCTTGGGCGGCTGCACCGTCCAGCTCGGAAAGAGGCTCCTTCTCACCTTCCTCAGTCTCTGCAGGGTGTTTCTGCCCTTCTCAGATTGAAAAGCGCAGTTGGAGAATATGAAAGCCAATACACCTTGAGTCAGCTGGCCAGTCCCTTCCCTCCGCGGGCTCAAGGGCTAGGTGCGGCGGGCCCGGTTCCTGCTCGCGGGGCGCCCCCCACCCCCACC
>SJYQ01104532.1:122222-190948 GCA_006410935.1 Redunca redunca
TCCGCGTAGCTTCGCGGTGCTCTTGGAGCAGCCTTCCAGCCTCGCACCGCACGGCAGGGCCACACGTGCTCGGCAGGCAGTCACTCCGCGCTCCGTGTCACCCGGCCTGAGTAAAGGCACGCATCCCTCCGGGCGAGCTGGCTTATCCGCAATTAGGAAAGCCTACAGTACATCATGAGAAATGCTGGACTGGAAGAAACACAAGCTGGAATCAAGATTGCCGGGAGAAATATCAATAACCTCAGATATGCAGACAACACCACCCTTATGGCAGAAAGTGAAGAGGAGCTAAAAAGCCTCTTGATGAAAGTGAAAGAGGAGAGTGAAAAAGTTGGCTTAAAGCTCAATATTCAGAAAACGAAGATCATGGCATCCGGTCCCATCACTTCATGGGAAATAGATGGGGAAACAGTGGAAACAGTGTCAGACTTTATTTTCGGGGGCTCCAAAATCACTGCAGATGGTGACTGCAGCCATGAAATTAAAAGATGCTTACTCCTTGGAAGGAAAGTTATGACCAACCTAGACAGTATATTGAAAAGCAGAGATATTACTTTGCCAACAAAGTAATCAAGGCTATGGTTTTTCCAGTAGTCATGTATGGATGTGAGAGTTGGACTGTGAAGAAAGCTGAGCGCTGAAGAATTGATGCTTTTGAACTATGGTGTTGGAAAAGTCTCTTGAGAGTCCCTTAGACTGCAAGGAAATCCAGCCAGTCCATCCTGAAGGAGATCAGTCCCGGGTGTTCATTGGAAGGACTGATGCTGAAGCTGAAACTCCAATACTGTGGCCACCTCATGCAAAGAGTTGACTCATTGGAGAAGAGCCTGATGCTGGGAGGGATTGGGGGCAGGAGGAGAAGGGGACGACAGAGGATGAGATGGTTGGATGGCATCACCAACTCGATGGACATGAGTGAACTCCAGAAGTTGGTGATGGACAGGCAGGCCTGGTGTGCTGCAATTCATGTGGTCATAAAGAGTCAGTCACGACTGAGTGATTGAACTGACCTGACTGAAACTAACTCGAACTGACTGAACTGAAAGTAACGTTTCCTTATTACAGAACAAACCTTCAGATAAGAGGCTTGAAGACGTTCTAATAAGAGCTGATGAGTTTGTGGATATGTTAGATTATATCTTAAACACTGCTGTCATTTAAACACTAAGATATGGTCATATGTTCAAATTACCAAGATATATGGATTTTTGACTAATCTATCCAAATGTTCAGATGCCAACTGAACTTGCAACAATAACAAAAAAAGCTATTTGATCTATTTACTATCTTTTCATTTCAGGTTATGATTTTGTAACCAGCACCTGGCAAAAAATAAGCATCAGGATCTACATCTCTAGAGCAGTTCATGCTTTCAGTCTGGGGCAGTGTAACACCAGCTCACAGGTGGGCTCAGGTGAACCATACAAGGACCAGAAGCAATGTAAGCACAGACCCACATCACACACGTGAGCAAACTCCACGATCCTCCAGTGACGAGGCACTGAGCTACTGAACTCAGTGTCCAACATTAATGGCCAAGATTCTGACAACTTTTAGAAACCTCTAATACGTAATACAGTAATGAAGACCACATTTATACAAAACATCAGAGTGACTTCTTGTAGGCTCACCCTTTTCTTTTAGAGTTTAGGTTTGCAACAACTCCACATGACTGTAGTGAAAGTGCATCTCACACCCTAACTCACTGAAGTGAGGAAGACACAGACCTGCACACACTTGATGTGTGTAAAGTATTCTGAATGCTTCAGAGGGTCTCAAGTTGAAGCACTTGCTTCAACAAGCTCCATAGTTGAAGCACTTCACCTTGTTTTACTGGGACTCAGGTTGCCCTTTGCATTTTTATTACCATCTTTCTCCTCTTGGACATGTCACTCTCAATCAAGATAAGCTCTGATAGGCGGACAGATGTACACAGCACACACCCAGGAAAATCTGGACCAAAGGTACTTTACTGCTTTAAGAACAAAGGTCTATAACATCACCCCTACAACGAAATATTTATAAAAGGATGTTACTGATGCTCTTAGGTGTGCACACAGATAGTGACTCAGCCATGATAAATCACTATTAGAAGATTGTAACATTACCAAATGTAGGTAGCAGCTTAACTTTTCCAACATATATTAAATCTTAAGTCAAAGAAAATTAATCATTCCAGCACTGTCTTCCTTCACATTGTTTATCCACATGGGCAGATCCTGACCATAAGGAGTGCATGGAGAAAGATAAGACAATTCCCTAGACTTAGTTTTGAGGCAAGTAGACGCACATGCACACACACACACACACAACACACACACTTGGTAAAGCAACTGGAGATTCATTCCCTGTGGACCAAAACTCCCAAGAATAGAAGGAGAATTAAGGGAGGAGACTGGTCCCTGCCCAGACCACATATTTCTCATTCTCAAAGTCAGGAGATCTCTGTGACCACATATGAGGAAAAAAGGCTCCCCCTGGAGGTCAAAGGGGAGTGATGCTAACTAATGACAGGCTACCCACAGGTCTCTTCAGTAGAATCCATCTTGGCTAAGAGAGGCGAGTGAACACATGGGAGGATCCTCAGTTCAGTTCAATTGCTCAGTTGTGTTCGACTCTTTGCAACCCCATGGACTGCAGCACACCAGGCCCCCCTGTCCATCACCAATTCCCGGAGTTTACTCAAACTCATATCCATTGAGTTGGTGATACCATCCAACCATCTCATCCCCTGTTGTCCCCTTCTCCTGCCTTCAATCTTTCCCTGCATCAGGGTATTTTCCAGTGAGGCAGTTCTTCCCATAAGGTGGCCAAATATTGGAGTTTCAGCTTCAGCATCAGTCCTTCCAATGAATATTCAGGACTGATATCCTTTAGGATGGACTGGTTGGATCTCCTTGCAGTCCAAGGGACTCTCAAGTCTTCTCCAAGACCACAGTTCAAAAGCATCAATTCTTTGGTGCTCAGCTCTCTTTATGGTCCAACTCTCACATCCATACATGACTACTGGAAAAACCATAGCTGACTAGACAGACCTTTGTTGGCAAAGTAATGTCTCTGCTTTTTAATATGCTATCTAGATTGGTCATAACTTTCCTTCCAAGGAGTAAGCATCTTTTAATTTCATTGCTGCAATCGCCATCTGCAGTGATTTTGGAGCCCAGAAAAATAAAGTCTGACAGTTTCCCCATCTATCTGCCATGAAGTGAAGGGACCAGATGCCATGATCTTCGTTTTCTGAATGTTGAGCTTTAAGCCAGCTTTTTCACTCTCCTCTTTCACTTTCATCAAGAGGCTCCTTAGTTCCTCTTCACTTTCTGCCATAAGGGTGGTGTTGTCTGCATATCTGAGGTTATTGATATCTCTCCCAGCAATCTTGATTCCAGCTTGTGCTTCCTCCAGCCCAGTGTTTCTCATAATGTATTCTGCATATAAGTTAAATGAGCAGGGTGACAATATACAGCCTTGACGTACTCCTTTTCCTATTTGGAACCAGTCTGTTGTTCCACGTTCAGTTCTAACTGTTGCTTCCTGACCTGCATATAGGTTTCTCAAGAGGCAGGTCAGGTGGTCTGGTATTCCCATCTCTTTCAGAATTTTCCACAGTTTATTGTGATCCACACAGTCAAAGGCTTTGGCATAGTCAATAAAGCAGAAATAGATGTTTTTCTGGAACTCTCTTGCTTTTTCCATGATACAGCAAATGTTGGCACTTCGATCTCTGGCTCCTCTGCCTTTTCTAAAACTAGCTTCAACATCTGGAAGTTCATGGTTCACATATTACTGAAGCCTGGCTTGGAGAATTTTAAGCATTACTTTACTAGTGTGTGAGATGAATGCAATTGTGCGGTAGTTTGAGCATTCTTTGGCATTGCCTTTCTTTGGGATTGGAATGAAAACCGACCTTTTCCAGTCCTGTGGCCACTGCTGAGTTTTCCATATTTGCTGGCATATTGAGTGCAGCACTTTCACAGCATCATCTTTTAGGATTTGAAATAGCTCAACTGGAATTCCATCATCTCCACTAGCTTTGTTCGTAGTGATGCTTCCTAAGGCCCACTTGACTTCACATTCCGGGATGTCTGGCTCTAGGTGAGTGGTCACACCATCTTGAGTATCTGGGTCGTGAAGATCTTTTTTGTACAGTTATCTGTATTCTTGCCACCTCTTCTTAATATCTTCTGCTTCTGTTAGGTCCATATCATTTCTGTCCTTTATCGAGCCCATCTTTGCATGAAATGTTCCCTTAGTATCTCTAATCTTCTCGAAGAGATCTCTAGTCTTTCCCATTCTATTGTTTGCCTTTATTTCTTTGCATTGATCACTGAGGAAGGCTTTCTTATCTCTCCTTGCTATTCTTTGGAACTCTGCATTCAAATGGGTATATCCTTCCTTTTCTCCTTTGCTTTTCACTTCTCTTCTTTTCACAGCTATTTGTAAGGCCTCCTCAGACAGCCATTTTGCTTTTTTGCATTTCTTTTTCTTGGGGATGGTCTTGATTTCTGTCTCCTGTACAATGTCACAAACCTCCATCCATAGTTCATCAGGCACTCTGTCTATCAGATCTAATCCCTTAAATCTATCTCTCACGTCCACTGTATAGTCATAAGGGATTTGATTTAGGTCATACCTGAATGGTCTAGTGGTTTTCTCCACTTTCTTCAGTTTCAGTCTGAATTTGGTAATAAGGAGTTCATGATCTGAGCCACAGTCAGCTCCTGGTCTTGTTTTGGTTGACTGTATAGAGCTTCTCCATCTTTGGCTACAAAGAATATAATCAATCTGATTTTGGTGTCGACCATCTGGTGATGTCCATGTGTAGAGTCTTCTCTTGTGTTGCTGGAAGAGGGTGTTTGCTATGACCAGTGCATTCTCTTGGCAGAACTCTATTAGCCTTTGCCCTGCTTCATTCTGTACTCAAAAGCCAAATTTGCCGGTTACCCCAGGTGTTTCTTGACTTCCGACTTTTGCATTCCAGTCCCCTATAATGAAAAGGACATCCTTTTGGGTGTTAGTTCAATATACAGCTTTGATCCTGAAAGATACCAAATATGGATTGTGAACCAGGCAAATTAAAATGATTGGCCAAAGGACACCCAGAAGTGCCCCACAGAAGTAATTCAGACTGCCACCAGGGTACAACTCAGGGACTCTTGAGTCCACCCCTTGTCTATCCACATGTACTGTATTCTCTTCCTCCTAATAAAAACTTCACTTGCTTCACCACTTTCCATCTATGGAAACTCTTTTCTGCAAAGCCGAAGGGTCAGTGGCCTGGTCACTGACCACTGGCCTAGTGGATAGAATCTGGTGCTCTCACCACTGCGACCCAGCCTCAATTTCTGGCTGGAAACCCAAGGCCCGCTCCAACCTGTGGAAGGCCGAGGCCACCCCAAATCAGTATTACAACCAAATGATCTGGACTGAGGTGGACCTTATATTAGAAGGCAAAAGACCCAGGGTTACCCTCTAGTATATAATGTGTTCTGAACTCTTTGAATCTGTCTAGTTTAAATTGAAGTATAGTTGATTTACATGTGTTAGTTTTAGGTGTACAGCACAGTGACTAGGTTTTTTGCAGATTAATTTCCATTATAGGTTATTACAAGGTATTGAGTGTCTAATGTTTCTTTGTAGCCACTCTGTCAACACTGTGGGAGAGGAAAGTGTAGATACCAATGAATCTGTCCTTACACAGGTCACTGCATGGAAGCAGCTTGCTAATTCGGTGTTTAGGAAGTGGCAAAGACTTACTCTGTTTCTAGTGCACTGAAAATAAAACATAGTTATACTGAGGCCATTTTTTATGAAATACAGAGCAACCACCTCTCCACACATGCATTTTATAAATGGAAAAATAGGCATAGTGTGGTCAGAACCTGGTATAGATTCTCAGATGGCAGAATAAGTTTAAATAGCTCATACCCTGGACTTCTTAGCAAATTAGATTGGGAATGTCATTTAATTATATGTCGATCCTCAGACATTACAGGTATTTTGATCCTGGAAATAAGATATTTCTTTAGGACAACACTGCAGTTCTGAGAATTCCCTGGCAGTCCAGTGATTACAACTCCATGCTTTCACCACAGAGGGCGTGGGTTCAATCCCTGGTCAGGGAACTAAAATCCTGTAAGCTTTGCGGCATAGCCAAAACAAACAAATCAGAAAAAAAGAAAAACCAGTGTGCAGTTATAAAGGTATATTTAAAGATTCATTTCTAAGTGGGACTCAAATATATAAGAACTTGCAATCATAGTAAAGTTCCTAGAAAATCTAAATTGATTACTGAATAAATCTCATAATGAATTTACCAAGTTTTCCATTTTCATTTTTCTGAATTGATCCTGTGTTGTCAGTAACATCTATTTTCAGTATCCCAGCTTCCCCTTTAGTCATCAAGTCATTTAACACAGAACGTCATGTAGAAGCTAAAAAGTTGGCAATGTTAATAGCTAGGATAGGGTTAGAAAATATGGTTAGTACTGGGTGTTAATATACGTGTATTCTGCTTACTTCTAAATTAGCAACTTATTGGACCAAGATGGTCACCACCACCACCTATGAACAGAAACAAGGTCAGCAATGAAATACACGGTGATAAGGAACCACTGTGGTAACAATGAGTTCTGGTGCAGTTACTGATTTTCTAATAAGTAGAAAAGCACTCACCTCAGAGCTGAATATAATTAAAAAGACCTCTGCTAACATCCTTGGAGTCATGTGACTGGAGCTGCGAGCAGTGTGCTAGACTTGGGCTTCCCCAGCGCATTCCAAAAACTCTTGCACAGCTACCGTGCCTTCCTTCTTTGTCTACAGTTGTCTTATTGATGTAATCACTCATTATTTGAGAGCGTGTATAAAATCCAAACCAAATTTAATTTTAAAAATAACCAAAAATTACCTTTCCTGCAAAATGCATTTCTTTAAAATGATCTCATGAATTCCCTGGTGTTTTCCTAAGTCATCTTCCACAAGACAACAGCAGAGGCTAAATCTCCTGTCCTTTTTAGGACTGAAGATACTTTCCTTGCAATGAGACCTTAAATCTGTCTGCTTGGAAACTCCATCCAGAATCTGAGTGTAGTCTGTTTCCAGAATCTGAGTGTAGTCTGTTTGATATCATACTAACGTGTGTGTGTCCGTGTTGTTATTTCATAGACAATGTAGGATTTTCTGGGTCTTCAAACAGTTCTGAAAGCTGCTCCATAGGGGTTGGGGAAGCAAAACAAGTCAACTTATCTACAAAACCCTAGCAAAACTATTGTTTTCATTGATTATATAACAACACTCAAGATCGATCTATAGAGAAACATTAAGAAAAACTTTAACCATTATAGATTGCTATTAATTATTCAATTTTCTCTAGCTTAGACAAGTGGTAAATTATCTAACATCATATTAAACTTTCCATACCATGCATTGTAAACCATAAGAAACTAATTTTTGAAAAAATATATTCATTTATGACAACTAATTCTGAATTTGCATTTGATAATATGACCATGATCTTAGTTTATACATAGCAAAACACATCTATATGGCTGAAGTAGCATTAATAAAGATTAATAAAATTTTAAATGTTTTATTATTAAAAGTTTTATCTCTGAAAAGGAATTTATGTAATTTTTGTTTGTTTAAAAGTAAACAATCATTGCTCACATTTTATGGGTGGGATAAAAAAAGTGGTTTCGGAAGCACCTTAATAGCATGTGGGAAATGAATGTTACCTACTACTTAGCGGCGTTTATATATTTTACCTTTTGAAAGGTGAGCTAGGTCATCTTCGTGAATGGTGTGTTTGTTTTCCACCTGCCAACATAGTGGCCTTAGAGATCCCAGTCATAAAACAGATTTTTATTTTGCTTTTAATCTACTTTACCTGGTGACCCTCCCAGATATCTGATCCCAAATAAGCATAAAGTTTAGGCTGCTTTCATATGTCATTATCACTGGTCTTTGAGGTTGATAGTGCCGGTAAACTGACATCTTAACTGTGTATTATAAAAATCTGGTAATTTAGACTTAAACTTTCATCATTGTTGACACCTTTTACTCAGCTGGTTCATGGATCACAAATTTTAAAACTCCTGGGGTTAGAATCTGAAAGTAACTAGAACTACTGGGCACTGTTACAACTAACATGTTCTCAGGGCTCACTCATTATAAACAGTTTCCCTTTATAAAATTTTCATTGCTAAAATGATTTCTAAATTTTTAAACTTTAAAAACTAGGTAATGATTAGTAACAGTGTGATTCTGTAACTGCGCACCAGCAGGAGCGCTACAAGGTAAGGCTTTGTATTAAGGACTGCGTGTTTATGTTTACTCACCACCTACAAAAAAAGAATTGGTTTCAGGACAAAGATGACATTACATTTAAGTTTTTAAAACTTAGTTTTCTGGCAGTACCTCGTAGTTCGAATTTGTATTCCTTGGTTGATAGTTCAGCGGGAGCTCTGTTTAGTAACATGGGGAGACATTCCAAAATACTGAATGAAATAGCAAATTTGTATTTCTTTTTTGTTGTTCTAATCAAAGACTTCCCTCCTTTCACTTTTCATTCAAAAAATGTCACCTTACTGAGTTCATCACGCATTCGGAACAGTACCCGGCGCACAGGGCACCACTGCTGTCGCTGCTCTAACTATCCAGGGCAGGTGCCCTGCACCTCCACACCAAAAGGGCTACGTGCACATCCAGAGAACAGACATTTATGAGCAATAGTACTGCATCCCTTAAGTGATGTGTCACTGTGGGGAGGTGAACTGACCTCTGGGTAGGGTAACCAACTTATCCCCGCCTGCCTAGATACTACCAGTGTTGGTACTAAAAGTTCAGAGAAATCCCTCAGTCGTGAGCAGACTGCAACAGTTGGCCACACTACCTTGGAATCCATGTCTTCACCTTGAAAACACAGGCAAAATAATACCTACTCACAAGAGTACTGAGGCTTAAGTAGGGACCTATTAATACGGAACACAAGAATGGAGCACAGCAGCACTACCTGTCACCTCCCTACTCCTTCCACCTGACTAGCTCCCCGCCTCGGGCAGCTTACTTAACCTGTTTCCTTTATATGGAAAAAGGGAAAAGAACTTTCCATTTTCCTTATGTACGAATACTACCATTCACCTCATAAGTCTGTTGAGAGTTAAAATGCACTTCAGCTGCATCAACACAGAGCCAAGTAAGGAAAGCAGATCATCACCATCATGGTTAGAATACTCAGCCCATTTCCCAGCAACGGTAAACTGTTGATAAATGTTTATTATTAGAAAGGCTGTTTAAAAATAATGTATAAACCAGGTTAGTGTTTTTCGGCTCTTTTTTCTTTTCTTAGTCAGGGCTGTTGCTTCCTCAGAGAGGAAACAGAGAGCTGCACGTAAGCATCAGATATGAGGCTGCTGGAAAGGGTAACAGAGATGGGTGACCGCCAACACACCCCTGGGGACTTGGAGCAGAAGCATCAGCTCCCGCAGGCCTGGCGCACCTGCTGCTCTGAGAGCAAAGGAAGGTGGCTGAGAAGCAGCCACAGCACAGCATTCCCAGAGGCCTTACTGCAAAACTGAGTGAAGAACCACAACCACGTGGCTTCCGCAGGGACACAGACCTGGCCTGAGCCTGAGGGAGAGGACATGTCCACCCGCCCCGGGAGGCCAACTGCAGGGCTGGTGTGAGCAACAGCCCTTCCCTGGGACACACCTGCACCAGGGCTTCCAGAAGAGCACCTCTGCCCAGGATGCCAGTCCAGGGGTGATACAGCAGCCATTTTTATGGTTACCTGGTGGTAGGTGGATGACGGTCTTCTGTCCCATCAGCTTTCAGGACCAGCCTGGCTTCTTCACTGACTGCTGTATCCTGTTTGATCACACTGGTGAGGGTGAGGGGGCAGGAGTGGGCAACCCTCCGTGCCAGGTCGTCTCCACGCTCCTGTGGTGCTAACAGAGCCTGGCATCAGCACTGTCCTCGGCACAGCGTCCCAGTGTGTGCCCTCGCACCGGCCTGTGGCCCACAGCACAAGCTGGAGACTCGATTCCCACCTCCTCACTGAGGTCTCGCGGCTTGTGGCGCAGTCAGCCCCGTGAGGCCTTGCTGCCCACTAGAGCCGCAGGAGCCACGCTCTGCCCGTCCAACCTCACTCGCCTTCAGCTTCTTAAAGAAAATATTCAAGGGCCTTAGGATGAGGTGACATCAAAGCCGACCTGTTCCTCAGCTGAGTTACCAAGGCAATCTGACAAAGATTTGCAGAGCTCCATTCTGGAAGCAGCACGCTGACAGGCAGGTGGGAGAGCAGTCACCAAAAGATCAACCACAGGAGCGGTGGTGAGGGGCCTGCCCTGTTACCGGGTGGACGAAAGGCTTTCTGGGGCCTCCGGAGTTCTTCTCATTTACTATTCACTGTAACAAATGAAGTGACGAGGTTCCTGGCTGTTAAAAAATAACACATCCCAAAACCATGGTAACAGAATTCAGAAATTACACTAATATGCTACATTCTAATTTGTCTTTCACCGAATAGACTTCAAATATGTAATCTGAGGGAAGAGGGAAGGAGAAGGAAGGATTTATTACTTGAAGCAAAAACAATGGGGATATTTCCCAAAGCAGTGTCTCCAAATGTAATAGTTTTATAGTTCATGCATAGATTAAAATTTAAATATGCACCTTTTTGAAACCATGAAAATAAAAAAAGAATTGTTTTCTTTCCTTCTCAATTTCCAATCTTTTAAATGATAGCATAAAAATCCACCACCACTAAACTATTAATCTGAAGTTTAGTTTTTCATTTTCAAATAATAAACTTAGGGAATTCCCAGTGTTTAAGGGCCCACACATCCACTGCAGGGAGCAGAGGTTCAGTCCCTGGTTGGGGAACTAAGATCCCACATACTGCATAGCATAACTAATAATAATAAATTCACTCCCTTTTTACATTTACAAGAACTCCCATATGCCTTTTGAAGCTCAGTTTATATCAAATTTTGATCTGTAAGCCTAAAAAAGTGTTTAAAAACCAGTAACTAACATATAAAAAGACTCCACATCAAAAGCTGAACTACAGCTAGCAACCAAAATTCCTTCATCACAGTGGTTCTGCTCAGGGCTGTTCCTCTCTGCCAGAGGGACACAGCCTGGGGAGGGTGCAGGGGCCATGGCTGGGAGGGAAAAGGCTGGCGATGCTGCTCTGATCCTGCAATGGACAGGACAGTCAGCCCAACAGACTGACCAGGCCCCAAACGCAAACAGGGCCCCGAAGTCTCATAACTGAAGGAGGGCAGGCCAAGCCACACAGATGGCAAGCTGCGCCAGTCAGCACAGAGCTCAGCCTGGAGAAAAGCAACTCCCAGCCACCGTCACGCAAAGCAAGGAACTCCAGCCACAGCTATTTTGTGACCCTGTAATTAGTCAGCCTTTTGGAGGTGTGCTAATTTTCACAACAAAAAATATGTTATCTACTTCCATGTTTAAATTGTTTCTGAATCATCATGATGTTTTAACATTTAAAAGAATTAAACAGTTCTACTTGCAGTGGTATAACAAGTTTTAATTCAAAATAGACACTCTGAAAACAGTAAGTAAAAAAAAAAAAAAAAAACTTGAACAAGCTCTTTGAATTTACAACAGAGCACACCAACAATCACACACACGCCAGTTTCACAATTGCCTCAAAAATGTACATTACAGCAATGACATGCAAGAATTATACTTTAAAAATCCACGTGGTAGACTGCCGCATCTTCCAAGCGCGCAGCACAGGTGCCTCTGCCGTGCATCACCAGCACTGCGGCTCAAGGTCAAACAGGCTGGTCTCCATAACTGCTTCTGATGCTTTAAGTTATTTCAGATTTTGTGGAAAAAATGAGGCCTAGTTGGCCTAAGGACAGTAACACACTTGATTCCTTAGCAATAGCCCATCCCAGTAACCTGGACACCAGGCTATGGGAAAGCCCATTTTCCCAGAATGAATAAATTTACCTCCAGGAAACTGTCAGATTTAATACACCAACTAGGAGACTAGCTCCAGTCCATACATTTCACCTTGTTCCCTGAAAACCTGTGTTTAAATCTTAGTAGCCACACTCAGGGGTCAACATTTTATTCCTGAGTTAACACAGACTTTCCCGTCCACTGGTTTATGAACAGTTAGGTCAGGAGGAGAGCTTGTGTGTGTGTTTTCAGTGTTTGTTCTAAAGGCACTAAAGATTTATTGTCTTGTCTTTGAATGGAGAAGACTTATCACCATATCAAAAAGAGGGGAAAAGTCTACAGTGAGAAGTATTTTGTACCTACAGAATTACTTTATTTGTAAAATAACTTGATTTAAATACCGGTTCAGTATATTTTTAACAACTGAAAACATTTGGTTTTCTGAGTTACAATCAAAAACAACTGTTAGGATGTAAACAACTGAAAAAACGTAAATCAAAATTATAATCTAATAAGCAAATACCTTACAAGAAGAAATCAGCATAAGTTAATGCAGTGCATCCTTAAGGAACCAGACATGTCTCAGAGGCTGCTACTCACTTCTCTAAACATCTACTGTAGCGTCTGCTGCTACTTGGGAAGCTGAGGGAGAGCAGTTTTAATTTGCAGTTAATCAAGTGTTCTGAAACAAGCTGAAATTTCCTTAAATGAAAAATAGATAGATTTTGGTTTTTATCATACGATACTGACACTACTGGGAAAACAAGGCGTGCATGAATTATCAGAAGATTTAATTTACATGACAGAGGAAAAAAACAAAAAAATAATTGTTACAAAATCAAACTGCAGGAAACAAATTTGAAAGAACTATTCACTTCTTTATACAGAAGTCTTTCTGAGCACCTGAAAGAAATCTAAAGAGCAGCATAAAGACCACTGAAATTGATTAGTTCAACATACAGTGAAGAAAATAACATTTTTAAAAATCTCAATTGAAAAAACCACTAATTATCTAATACTTTAGATTTCCTAACTTCTTTTTTACAAGTTTTGTGGTTCATGCTCAAAGTTCAATCTGTGTTTAACATTTTTAAGTTCAGACATGTCAAAGCCTAAAAGTACAGAAGGCTTGTGATTTTTTATTGCTTTCATGCAAATATACCTTCTTTTTCCAAAAAATGAAGCCACATCAATTTTCCACACCCATAAGAGTGAGGATAACAATTCTATTTCCTTTTTACTGGGATATGGTCTCTTGTGGAAATAATCCCTAAGAAACTGCTTTTTGTCTTCGTAAGAACGGTCTTCGTACTTTTTAGGATTTAATGCTAAAATCTGAAGAGCATCGTCACTAATGGGCGGTCCCTCCGTCCTGCCCTCACTCCGCTGCCGTTTAACAGGTGCAGTGCTCGCTGCCTTTTCTGGGGCTGGGTCCGCGTCCGCGTCTATGATGAGGGGCCGCTCCGCGCCATCTCTCTGGTCTTCGGCCCCGGAGTGGCCATCAGGCAGCTTTCTCTTCACTGAGAAGCTGGCGTCGTGGATCACCTCGCCGTTGACTAAGAGCAGCTCGCTGTTCTCCAGGAGGCCGGGCTGGCCCTGCAGGTCGGGGCTGCTGTCCTTGGGGGCGCTGCGGCAGCGCAGCAGGTGGATGGCAATGGCTGCTAGCGTCATGTTGCCAGTGTAGACCCCGCAGCAGTGGATGCACTTGAAAGCTGGAGACTTCAGAATCGTGTGGACTGTGGGCGTGATGTGGTGCCTCTCCTTCAGATGTAGCTCGTATGCCTCCGTTGTCACAAAGGTGCCAAAGCAAAAGGGGCAGGTCAACACCTGCTTGCCAGGCCTCCCAGATGCACCCTCAGCCTGGGGCCTCACCTTGATGTACACGGGCACCAGTGACTTGGAGTGTATCCCCGCCAGGATGGCCAGGTAGACCTCCCGCTCGCCCAGCTCCTCCCTGGGCAATATGGTAATAAAGTCAAGGTGGGGAAACAGCAGGTTGCCGTTGGCGTCGATATCCAGTTGAAAACCTTTGTTACTGTAATCCATGGGCAGCTTCTTCTTCCCCAGGTGCATGGTCCGACTGTGCTCTGAGAGGCCTCTGATATCGTGGAAGGTGCACGGGCAGAACAAGCACCCCAGGCCATGCATCAGCAAGTGATGGATAAGCTCCTCCTCCGAAACCAAGCACTTACAAGACAGACACCGCACTGTCTTCTCTCTCATCCACTTTAAAAACGGCGCACATGCTGCCAGCTTCTCTGGCTCCAGTTTGTCAGCAGCTTTGGATTCACTGTGCTTATGCGCCACTTCCATATGGACCTGGTACACATTGGAAGGGAAGAGCTCGTTGCAAACGGGACAGGTTTTCCATTGCTTGGCCTGTTTGAGCACCTGATTCGCCTCCGCCACAGACGAAGAAGCCTGAACAAACATACTCTGAGTGGCATTTACCACCACGGGAGGGGAGGGCAAGCCGGCCATGGAACTGGCCATCTGGGCAGCTGTGCCTGACTGCAGGAGCTGGATGGGCATCTGGGGAGGGGCAACGGTGGCGACGCTTCCAGGGGGCACGGGCAGAGTGACAGACACTGGAGCAAGTGTGTATGTGGGAATGCCGTTCACTTGTTTCCCGGTGGGGATGAGTTGTCGAAGAATAGAGCCCGACGTCAGGAAAGTGGTGTTTGGCGAAGCACCGGGTCTAATGGTCTGATTTGCAGGCAGAATGTTGGTATTCACAGACTGATTAAGCTGCAGGACCCCAGGCCTCACTGGCTGGCCCACAGGAAGAACTCCTGACATGACCGGCTGACTGAGGTGAAGAACACCAGAGTTAATGCCCTGGTTCACAGGAAGAACGGCTGACGAGACTGTCTGGTTGGGGGGAAGGAGCCCAGGTGGGACTACCTGGCCAGGCGGGAGCACCCGCAGCGGAACCGTCAGCCCTGTGGGCAGTGCTCCCGAGGGGGCCGTCTGCCCGATGGGGAGCACCCCTGACTGAACCACCTGGCCAGCAGGGAGAACCCCAGAAGTCGCTGTCTGTCCTGAAGGGATAACCCCAGCAGGGGTCACCTGTCCTGCAGGAAGGACCCCTGACGGGACTGTCCGACTCACAGAAATCACCCCTGGCGAGACTGCCTGAAGCACTCCAGGGGTGACAGAGGGGTTGACAGGGAGGACCCCAGACCCAACGGGTCTGTTCACCGAAAGAACTCCAGGTCCAACTGGCCTGCTTATGGGCCCCACAGGCTGGCTGAGCGGCAAAACCCCCGGACGGATGGTCTGATTTATGGGGAGGACACTGGTTCCAACAGACTTATTTACAGGTCCAACCGTCTGACTCAAGGGCAACACAGGAGGGTTTGTTGCCTGATTAAGTGGCACTCCGTGAGAGAGAAAGACAGGCTGAGGCGTCGAAGGCGGCAGAGTCAGGCTGCTCTGGCCCACTGGCAGAGGACTGGAGACCAGAGTCACGTGAGGCTGGGCTACGGCTGGCGGAGAGTGGGTGACACTGCCCACAGCCCCCGCAGCCACAGTAGCCGGAGGGGCTGCACCCTGAACCGGCTGCACCATGGTCTGGCTCTGGCCGTTCTGTGGCAAGGAAATATGGAAGCAAGGAGATGAGGCTGGGATGCCCGGGGCACTGCTATTTGGCGGTACAGCCACGTGTGCAGCTGGTTTGGGAGCAATATGCATCTGCTTCAAAAGGCCAGTCTTCTTAATATGTTCTGAGATCACAGACCTAAGCTTATTCTCCAAATCCCGGTGTATATCGGATGTCAAAATATGATACATTAAAGCATCCTGGCTGCTGGCATTGGCGTTGCACTTTTTACAGTAATACCTGTCAGACGGGGGCAACTTCTCTGCACAGAGGGTGTCATCAGCTCCTGGATGCTCACCCATCTCCTCAGTTCTCAGGCCAAAGTAGGAGTTAATTAAGTAGTGAAAATGTGCAACCAGCACATGCTTCTTCATGCTGTAGTACAGTGTGTTTGAAAAGTTACATTTTAAGCACGTAAAACTTATCACATCACTCCTAGATGATTTAGCTTCACCTGAAATATTCACTGTGTAATTCTGGACTTTCCGAGCAGGTGCATGAAACATTCTGAAGTGCCTTCCAACAACTCTGGGTTGAGAGGAAAACACACAGTTTGGGCAAGGGATCACCAGCTCCTGGTCAATTTCATCTTCATGGTAACGATGTAAATGATTTTTGAATGAAGTGAGCACTTTTGTGGAGTATTTACAGAGGCTACAACAGTATGGTTTTGTTCGATATCTCTGTTAAAAAAAAAAAAGTCAAGCATAGTTTAATAAAACTACATAGTTTAATAAAAACCAGATGCTACACAATCTATAGTTAACAAGTAAACAATTTTTTTTCTTCTAACTTGCTGGATCTAGGACTGTGTTGTAACGAAAAGCACCTACAGATAACACACATCACAAAACCCTTTTCATTTCTTTCCTGAAACACTTAAAAAATGTAACAACTATTCTCAGCATTCAGGCCATACAGACAAACTGCGTTTGGCCCCAAAAACATAGCTACCTGAACCCCGTTCCCAAAGCCAGCCATTAAAATCACAAATCTCATTATTTAACCCTGTACTCTGAATCAACTGCATCAATTGAACTCAATTCTCAGCAAGAAAAAATTACTTTCTGCCTTTCTCATTCCACTTTTCTTAGTTCCAAGTTGTTTTTACTCCAAATTCTAAAACTTCTGGAATGTTCTAACATAACCAAAACTGATAATTGTTAAACCGATCACCCATCTTTCATTTCCCAGATTCCAGGAGACAAATGGACAGTGACAACCACTGAAGACAGAGGGGCTGTGGCTCACTCACTGTGAATAAGCCTGAGGTACGTTCAAGCCACAGACTGCCACTCTGGCAATGTGGTATCTCTATGTAAGGCAAATATGGGGAATTCAACAAGCCTGGGGCACAAGAACAGACAACTGTACAATAGCTGGCCAACTGAGAAGCACAATGTGTTCTGACATCCGGGAAGCCCTGCTGGTCTGACGTGAGAGCAGCAGGCAGGCACCAGATCCCAAAGCTGGAGCACCAGAAAACACTGGGCCTAGCTTCACAAGCAGGAAGGCCGGGGCGTGGACAGGTTAGACAACGGGGCAGAGGTCTTCCCGCTCTGCAGCTGTTTCCCGATGACGCAGTGGCCGCTGGCCACCCCCGTCCTTCCCAGACATGTGCCCGGAGACCACTCTCTCTCACACACATACAAATTCCCCTCCTGTGGGTTTTGTCACTCTCTCTGCTAGTCATGCAGTCTTCCTCTTGGGTCACTGATCAGAGAAAGCACCCAAACACATTCAACAACATGTCACTACTGCCTTTTCAGCAATTAAGAAATCCCAGGTTCTGGCACTTCCAGGAGAATCTATAAAAAACCTAGGGGATAGCCAACCACACATCACATTTTAAAAAATATGTTCACCAATTCGGACACACTTTTTCCTATTTTAATGTCTCTGAAATCTGGAAACACCTTACAAGTGACAGTTTAATGCTATACTTTAGTTTCATTTGTGGTTCATTTAAAATGGAGCATCTTATACTCCACAAATACTGTATTGAATAACCAGATACAGCAGTGAAAGAGTCAACAGAACTAACAACTTGTTACTATCTGTTAGTACTGAACAGATCTTTGGATCAAGGAAAGAGTTCTTAAATAAGACATCATAAATACAAGCCATAATAGAAAATACATGCCTCCTGAGAAATCTGTATGCTGATCAAAAAGCAACAGTTAGAACCGGACATGAAACAACAGACTGGTTCAAAATTGGGAAAGGAGTACATCAAGGCTGTATACTGTCACCCTACTTCTTTAACTTCGATGCAGAGTACATCATGCAAAATACCAGGTTGGAGGAAGCATAAGCTGGAATCAAGGTTGCCAGGAGAAATATCAATAACCTCAGATATTCAGGTGGCACCACCCTAATGGCAGAAAGCAAACAGGAACTAAACAGCCTCTTGATGAAAGTCAAAAAGGAGTGTAAAAGCTGGCTTAAAAACTTAACATTCAAAAAACGAAGATCATGGCATCTGGTCCCATCGCTTCATGGCAGATAGATGGGGGGAAAAAATGCAACAGTGACAGACTTTTATTTTCTTGGGCTCCAAAATCACTGCTGATGTTGACTGTAGCCATGAAATTAAAACACACTTGCTCCTTGGAAGAAAATCTACGACAAACCTAGATACCATATTAAAAAGCAGAGACATAACTTTGCCAACAAAGATCCATCTAGTTATGGTTTCTCCAGTAGCCATGTATGGCTGTGAGAGTTGGACCATAAAGAAGGCTGAGCATCAAAGAACTGATGCTTTCAACTGTAATGCAGGAGAAGACTGTTCAGAGTCCCTTGGACTACAAGGAAATCAAACCAGTCAATCGTAAAGGAAATCAACCCTGAATATTCATTAGAAGGATTGATACTGAAGCTGAAGCTCCAAAACTTTGGCCACCTGATGCAAAGAGCCAACTCACTGGAAAAGACTCCAATGCTGGGAAAGACTGAGAGAAGGAACAGAAGGGGATGACAGAGGATGAGATTGTTGGATGGTGTCGTCAACTCAATGGACATAAGTTAGAGCAAACTTTGGGAGATGGTGGAAGGACAGGGAAGCCTGGTGTGCTGCAGTCCATGGGATTGCAAAGAGTCAGACATGACTAAGTGAATGAACAACAGTAGAAAAAAATTATAAACAGGATTTTATCAAGTTAGAAATCTTCTCTTTGAAAGATACTTTAAAAGATAAAAAGACAAACCACAGGCTAGAGAACAATATTTACAAACCACATATCTAATAAAGGACTTGTGTCCATAAAACACACTGTGGACATGTTCAAGTCTCGGTAAGAAAATATATGACCCAATTTTTAGAAAACTGGCAAAACATTTAAGAGTCGAATACTTTAAAGAGGGTATCCAGACGCCAAAGAAACACACATAAAGATGCTCAACAGTGTTAGTCACTAGGGAGAGGCATATTAAAACCAGAGAAGACACCACTACAAGCCTATTAAAATGGAGAATAAGCAGTTAAATCCAAAAGCACAAAAACCCTGACAGAGTCCAGTGAGGACCCACAGCAGCCGGGACACCCGCCACTGGTGGGAAAGCAACATGGTACAGGCACTTTGGAAAACAGTTCAGCAGTTTGTTACAGAGATGGCAACCCAGCAAGCTCACACCTGGCTATTACCCAAGAGAAGTGAAAGCAAATGTTTAGAGAAAAACCTTTGACTTTGTATGTCAAAGTTCTAGGAAAGTGATCAATCAGAAATAACTGGAGTGTGAGAGCTTGGTTCACTGTAACAGAAAAATAACCAAGGAGAGAAGCAGAAAGAAGCAGAGTCAGGCATCCTGGGCACTGCAGGATGCCTTGTCTCTGAGATCATCCCTGTCTCCCCATCTGCCTAAGGCCACATCTTCAGGTCCCATCACAGCTGGGCTTCATTTCCAACATAACACGAGCATCTCCATCCCAACCCCAGATATCCAGCACATCTCATTTCTCTGCAGCATGAGCCACTTAATCCAGCCAAGTAGCACATTCCTGCTGCAGTGGCCGAAAAACTGTCTTTGTTCAAAAATCCTATTTCCCAGACACAAATTCAAGAAGGCTATCTACGAATGCAAAGCAAGGTACTAAAACTAGCAGGTAACACAGCCTCTACCACGCCAGGTAACAGTGATTTATTTTTCCTGAATATGGTACCTATTTAACATATTCAATCTCCACTATTTCGTATTGTTAAACTTTTTGTGCCCATTCACACAAACAAAAACATAAACTCCCTAAGGAAAAGAACCCTAACTTTCACCTCACTCAGAAAGTTGTAGCAGGAATTCAAAAAATGTTTCTTGATGAAGAGCATATAATTATACATTATATTGCATGTTACATATAATCTTTTAGGAATTCAACTGAGAAAAATCAGAGAGGCCTAAGAAAATATTCACGAAGCCAAGGTATTCAAAACAAGGCATATTTGAAAAGCCATGAGCTGTTCTGAGCAGAATAGCCAAATCAGAGCGATTTCAAGGAATCTTGTGTCTGTTGGTAGAGAGGCGAATGTCGGGTCAAGGAAGGGAAGAGACACAAAACAGGCAGAAAGCAGGACTCAAGAGGACAAGGTAGCAACAGAAATGTTTACAAATAAAATTCTGACAGAAAAACGACTGACGAGTTACAGAAAGCTTTTTAAAACCAGAATTCTTAAGGGCAACGCTATTTGGACAAATGGGCGGGGGAGGCAATGAGCGGAGGCTGGTCCCATTGGGGCGAGCTGCCTGGAGTCGAAGAGGTGCTAACCCAGCGGCTGGGCAGCAGGAAGGTTTCCCAGAGGAAACACTTTACAACAGAGAATTCAGCAGTATGTCACATAGTTTAGCTGGAATCTGCTTAACTATGAGGTTTCAAATTTATTATAAATTGTGTTCACCGATTCAAACTCCATATTTTTAATTTTTGAAACCACAATGTATGCTCATACTTGAAGTCATTTCTTTTTACTCAGAATAGTTACATAACTCAGAAGCCCTTCCTACATCAGAGGCATATAATAATAATATAATAATTTCACTGTATCACTTCATCAACTTTATATGCAGAGATCTCTCACAGCATTAACAATCCTGCATTATAAAACATTTAACTTTTTCTGCTTCCCTAAATGTTTACATTATACCCTCCTCCTCCCTTTCATTCATTTGCAACCCCAAAACACATGATGTTCCTCAAAACTAAACCAACACTTACCCCACGTTCTGAGGAAACATGAAAACTGGAAATAAAAATACATACCACTTTCTTTCCAGAAGGTTCCCACAGAGAAATATCTCCCCATGATGTGTTATAAAAGTACTTCTCTCCTGGGTCAAAGCCTTTAAGGTCCTTTTAGAAAGGGAGAAAAACAGAGATTACTATGTAATTTCAGAAGATAAAGTAAGAACCCAATGGGATTCTTCGGCACTTAAGAAATCTACATGCAAGGGGCTTCCCCGGTGGACCAGCGGTCACAAGCCCCAGCACTCCCCGTGCAGGGACCATCGGCTCAAGCCCTGGTCGGGGAGATGCGACCCCTGTGCTGCACAGGGTGGAGAAAGGGAGGGAGGGAAAGATAGAAAGAAGGGAAATCTACGTGGGAAGACTGAAATGAAAAATATACCCCATGGCAAACTGTGACAGAGTTCCCATCAAGCTGGAAACCTGGGGAAAATGCTGAAATAATCCAAGTTAATACTATAGCTTCTGTACTTCAGCAGCTGCCTTTCAATTTATGTCAAGTCCTTAGAGTTTATACTTAGTACACGTATCTTCTGAGTTTCATGGTGTCTTAAATTCAACACATTTTTTTCTTCCTTTCCCACACTTCCTTGTTTGCGCTTCATTAAACTGTCCTATTACAGATTTCCCTCCTGGCCACACTTGCTGGGGTGCTGGATTCTTTCCATGTCTTCAGTCTTCCATAAACTCAAAAACATACATAAATATATATATATGTAGTTTTTAAAATACAGTCTTATAAGAAATAAACAGATGAGATTTCCCACAAATAATTTCTGAAAGAGAAAAACCACATGAGCAAATACCGTCTTCCCAGTGTGAGCCCCATGGAGAAGCACGTCTGGGATGGGATGACATGAGCACTCCAAGTGTTGGTAAGAAGTCAGACGGTGAATACGTAAGGCTTCACCAGCATGCAGTCTGTCTGAAACAACTCAAGCTCACCACTGTGTACAAAAGCAGCCACAGACAGTACGTAAACACAGACAAGCAAAGCTGTATTTCAAGAAGTTTATTTACAAAATAGACAGCAAGCCAGACTTGGCCCAGTTTGCCTACCTCTAGTCTAAACACTCAAGTAAGAAGTACAGAATGTCAGACTGAGTTAAAAACCACAATCCAATTATATGTTGACTGACTGGTTCAAAATCAGGAAAGGAATACAAGGCGGCATACTGTCGCCCTGCTTATTTAACTTCTTTGCAGAGTACATCATCCAAAATGTCAGGCTAGATGAATTCACAAACTGGAATCAAGACTGCTGGGATTCATCAACCTCAGATATGTAGATGATACCACTCTAGTGGCAGAAAGTGAAGAAGAACTGAAGAGCCTTTTGATGAGAGTGAAAAAGGAGGGTAAAAAAGCTGGCTTGACACTAAACATTCGAAAAACTAAGATCATGATATCCAGTCCCATCGCTTCATGGCAACTAGAAGGTGAAAAAGTGGAAGCAGTGACAGATTTTACTTTCTTTGGCTCCAAAATCCCTGCAGACGGTGACCACAGCCATGAAATTAAAAGATGCCTACTCCTTGGAAGAAAATCTACAACAAACCTAGACAATGTATTAAAAAGCAGACATCATCTTGCCAGCAAAGGTCCACTGCGTGAAAGCTATGGTTTTTCTAGCAGTCATGTACAGATGTCAGAGTTGGACCATAAAGGCTGAGCACCAAAGACCTGCTTTCAAATTGTGGTGTTGGAGAAGATGATTGAGAGTCCCTTGGACAGCAAGGAGATCAAACCAGTCCTAAAGGAAACCATTTCCTAAAGGAAATCAACCCTGAATATGGAAGGACTGTTGCTGAAGCTCCAATACTTTGGCCAAGTGATACAAAGGGCAGACGCATTGCAAAAGACCCTGATGCTAGGAAAGACTGAGGCAAAAGATGAAGTGGGTGGCAAAGGAGGAGATGGTTAGACAGCATCACCAACAAGAATTTGAGCAAACTCCAGGAGATAGTGGAGGACAGAGGAGCCTGGCATGTTACAGTCCATGAGGTCGCAAAGAGTGGAACACAACTTAAGAGACTGAACAACAGCAACAATTATATGCTGTCTACAAAAATTTCACTTCAAATACAACACCACAGAGAGGTCAAAGATAAAAAGAAGGAAATCCATGTCATGTGACCACTACTCCAAAAAAAGCTGATATAAATCAGCAATGTCAAAAAGAGAGGGGAGGACTTTTTCCGGTGGCAAGTGGTAAGAATCCGCCTGCCAATGCAAGGGACACCAGTCCAATCCCTGGTCCAGGAAGATTCCACCTGCCGGGGTGCAACCAAGCCCACAACCTGCAACTGCTGAAGCCCTTGCAATGAGAAGCCAGCACCCTGCAATGAAGAAGCCCCCACTCGCCACAACTAGAGAAAGCCTGCACAAAGCACCGAAAACCCAGTGCAGCCAAAAAATAAACAGAGATGCCACTATGGTTCCTACAGATGAGAAAATAATACGAACACCATAATGCCAATAAATTCGACAAATTAAACTGACAAGGACAAATCTCTTAAAAGAACATAAGAAAAAGCTCACTCAGGAAAATCAGATAACTTGATAGCCTGATGTCTAGTGTAGAAATTGACTTCATAACTAAAGCCCTTCCCACAAAGGAAACTCCAACTCCAGACAGCTTCACTGGGAATTCTACTAAACATGGTATTATCAATTCTACATAGACTCTTCCAGAAAATAAAAAGGAAGAAACAACTCCCAATTCAATTCACAAGGCTGGCCAAGACTTGACAAAGATGTAACAGAAAATGAAAACTACAGACCGTACCCTTCAAGAACACAGATGAAAAATCCTTAACAAAATGTTTGCAAATCAATCCACATACTAAAAAGGACCAAGTGGAATTTATCCCAGGGATAGAGGTTGGTTTAACAATATTTTTTCTTAAGAAATTAAAACCATGTAATTCACTAAACTAAAAAAAGAAAATTATATTAATATAGAAAAGTCATCTGACAAAATTCAACCATCAGTCGATAATTTCTGCTCTAAGCAAAGTAAGAATCAGGAACTTTCTCAACCTGAAAAGGGGATCTCCCAAAAACATGTAGCAACAACTATGCTGCATGGTAACATAAAGAACACTCTTACATCTATTTTAGGTTTCATTTCAAAAATTTTTTGAAAACCAACACTATCGAAAGTTAGTAAGGATGTGGAGCACGGGAAACCCTCCCACACTGCTGACAGGAGTGTGAAATCACACAACTACTTTGGATAATACCAAATCTAGGTATTTATCCAAGAAATATCAAAACAGCTGTCCACAAAACACACTTTTATAGGAATATTTGAAAAAAAAGTGCTAGCTGCTTAGCTGTGTCCGGCTCTTTGTGACCCCACCAGGCTCCTCTGTCCATGGTATTCTCCAGGCAATACTGGGGTGGGCAGCCATTCCCTTCTCCAGGGGATCTTCCCGACCCAGGATCAAAACCACATCACCTGCTTTGCAGGCAGACTCTCTACCATCTGAGCCACCAGGGAAGCTCTATAAGAATATTTGTAAGAACCTTACTCATAATAACCCCAAACCAGAAACAGCCTAGGTGTTCACATTAGAAGAATCAACAACTACTCACAGAATGGTATCCTCCTCAGCAACAAAAACGACCAGCTACAGAGAAACAACACAGAAGAATCTTCCCCAGGAGCACCTATTATTTCACTCATGTAACACATCAGACAGGCAAATCTCATCCACAGTGAAAATTTTCAGCATGTTGGTAACCAGTGGGGTGGGGTGGGGTCTGACTTCCACACCGGGTCCTGTGCCCTGACAGGGGCTTGTACTGTATGAGTCATGGCATTTCCAAACCCATCAACTGGAGACGGCTACAGTGCATCTCACAAACATATAAATCCCCCTCCCACTAAAAGCTGTAAAGAAATACTAAACTTGTGATATGATACACCTATGCTGAAAGAGTTTAAGGGCAAATTTATCAATGCCTGAAACTTAGAAATGCATCAAAGTATAAGATAGAAGGACTTCCCTGGTGGTCCAATGGCTAACACTCTGCACTCCCAGTGCATGGGGCCTGGGTTCAATTCCTGGTCAGGGAACTAGATCCCACATGCTGAAACTAAAGATCTCACATGTTGCAACTAAGGCCCAGTGCAGCCAAACATAATTTTTTTTAATAAGGTTGAAGGATGAGTGTATATACATATGCATGTTAATTTTATAGAATTCAGGTGGGAGGTACATGGGTTTTCATGGTACAATCCTTTCAGTACTTCTGTAGGCTTCAATTTTTCATAAGAAAATACTGGAAAAGGAAGAAGTAAGCAGTAATGTTCTATTGCAGGAGATAAGAAGGGTTTAAGGGAAGAAGTGCTTTCCATTGTTAGATGCAGGAAAAAAAGAGCTAGTATGGGCTTTCCTGGTGGCTCAGTGGTAAAAGAATCTGCCTGCCAAGCAAAAGACACAGGTTCAATCCCTGGGTTGGGACTATCCCCTGGAGGAGGAAATGGCAACCCACTCCAGTGTTCTTGCCTGGGAAATACCATGGACAAAGGAGCCTGGTGGGCGACAGTCCATGGGGTTAGAAAAGAGTCAGATTCAATTTGTGACTAAAGAACAAGAAAACCCAATTATTAGGAAATAAACTGATTAACTATTTTAATATTTTTTGTAGATTAAGATATAGGAACATAGTGTTAACACATTAAAAAATCTGTTTATACATATAATGATCTCAGAAGATTGTCACAGGAGTGGGTTTAGTGCACCCTTTTTTGAAGCTTCCCTAATTCAGATGCAACAACCTCAAATTTGCAAACACTGGTTTAAATGTTCCGCCCTGATCTATTACTTGATGCACAGAAATTAAGCACGGGAGCTGCCTCAGAAATGGCAGCTCTGCGTAGAGCAGCAGAAAGCAACACAATGTGGTGCAGTGCAGCAAGAGCAGGAGCAGCCAAACTTCCAGGCCAAAGGCAGGCTGCCCCAGGGCTTCCAAACGCAGGGGCGGGGCCACGGAGAGCTCCAGGGAGGGCAGCGCAACAGAAGACTGAGAGGAAAGGCTTGCAAAGTGACAGTCCGCAAGTCACAAAGGCAACTATGACCATGGATCCAAGTTTCTACCAGATGGTCAACCTTAACTGCTTCTAGCTCATGTTGCTCAATAAATCTGACAGATACTTTAACCAAGGGACCTTTTATTTCTAAATCCCCTTTTCCTACCACTTCTTTAAAGATTTCCGGCCTCCGTGTGGCAGTATTTGTATCTGATAGTTCCTAATTGCGAAAACACAGGATGACAAAAGCTGCTAGGAACAGTAAGTTTTTAATTTTTTAAATTTATTTATTTTTGGCTGCACTTGGTCTTCGTGGCTGCACGCAGGCTTTCTCTAGCTGTGGCGAGCAGAGCCTACTCTCCAGCTGTGGTGCACTGGCTTCTCTGGATGCAGAGCATGGGCTCCAGGGCCCGGGAGCTTCAGTAGCTGCAGCACTTGCAGCCCGCCGGCTCTAAAACACAGGCTCAGTGGCCGTGGTGCACAGGCCAAGCTGCCCCACACCATGTGGAATCCACCTGGACCAGGAACTGAACCCATGACCCCTGCACTGGCAGGTGGACTCTCAACCACTGGACCATCGGAGAAGTCCAGAACATTAAATAAATTTGGATACTATTAATCACCTCAGTATCCATGAACATTTGATATATAACAGTAATTTAATGGAAGAGACGGGAAGAACATCTAATGTCTCTTCCACTTTCCTGGTCCCACCAGTTAGTGGGTGGGTGGGTGAGTGGGTGGGTGTGGGGGTGTGGGGGTGTGGGTGTGTGGGTGTGTGTGTGTGTGTGTGTGTGTGTGTGTTTAAACTGAACAACCGGTACGAGTCTCCTCAGCACTTTAATAAGATTCAGGACTGGCCCTGCCTAACTAGGGTCACCAAGCGCCAGGATGACTGGGCCTGATCTCTGTCGTGGGTCCAGCACATTCAAGATATGCCACATGCTCTCCTAGCACAAGTTCTGAAAAGAAAAGTTGTTTTAAGGTTTTACATGAGGAAATGTGAGTAAAATAATGAAGATAATTGATGTGACTATTTTACAGCATTAAAATGTAACTCTGGGGAAGCTCACATGATATGAGTCTCAGTGTCACGTCCTGGTGTTCACAACCGAACAGTTTGCTGGCTGCACACCAAAATTAAAACAACCTGAGAACTGAACAAAGATACGAAAAGAGATAATCAAAGAAACCAAAAGTTGTTTCTTTGAAAAGATCAACAAAATTTACAAATGTTTAGCAAGACTGACAGAAAAAAGAGAAGATAAAAATAAGTAAAACCAGAAATGAAAGTGGGTGTTTTACAACTGACCTTACAGAAATAAAAGGATTAGATGAAAATACTAGCAACAACTGTATACAAACAAAATAGATAAACTAAATGAAATAGACAAACTCCTAAAAACACACTAATTATCCAAACTTATTCAAGAAATAGAAAATTTCAACAGACCTATAACAAGTAGAGTTTGAATCAAAAGGCATAATCAAAAATATCAAAACAAAGAAAAGGGCCAGATGGCTTCATTGATTAATTCTACCAAATATTTAAAGAATAATTAACACCAGTTCTTCTCAAACTCTTCTCCCCACAAGAGAAGAGGAGGTAATACTTCCTAATTCATTTTACATGGCCAGCATTATCCTAATAACAGAGCTAAACAAAGACATCACAAGAAAAGAAAATTAAGGGGCCCTGGGTTTGATCCCTGGTCAGGGAAGTAAGATCTCATATGCTGTGCAAGGCAGCAGCAAAAAAAAAAAAAAGAAAAAGAAAAGAAAATTACAAATATTCTTTATGAATAAAAATGAAAACTCCTTAACGGATACTAATGAACAAAACCCTACAGTGATTACAGATTATACACTATGACCAAGTGGGATTTATATCAGGAATGCCAGCAGAGGAAGCCTAAGAAAACCCATCAGTGTAATATACCAAACGTAACAGAACAAAGGGGAGAAAAACCCACACAACTACCTCAAGTGGCAGAGAAAGCATCTGACAAAATCCAACATCCTTTCATGATTAAGAAAACACTCAGAAAAGTAGAATAGAACTTTCTCAACATGACAAAAGGCACTGATGGACACCATGATACCCAACAGTGAGACCGAAAGCGTTCCCCCAACACTGAGAACAAGACAAGGACGCCTGCTTTCACCACTGCTGTTCAGTGCTGTCCTGGAGCCCTAGCCAGAGCTCTTAGACAAGAAAAACAAATAAAAGGTATCCACAATGAAAGGGAAGAAGTATAACTTTCTATTCACAGGGGATACGATCCTATTAAGAATCCAAAGTGGGGCTTCCCTTGTGGCTGAGTAGTAAAGAATCTTCCTGCCAATGTAAGAGACATGGGTTCAATCCCTGATCCAGGAAGACCCCACATGCCGAGGAGCAAATAAGCCCGTGTGCCGCAACTACCAAGCCTGTGCTCCAGAGCCCGGGAGCCGCAAATACTGTGCCATGTGCTACAGCTACCGAAGCACCAGCACCCTGGAGGCCGTGCTCTGCAACAAGATAAGACACCACAATGAGAAGCCTGCGTGCCACAACTAGAGAGTAGTCCCCTCTCTCTGAAACTAGAGAAAATCTGTGTGCAACAGTGAAGACCCAGCACAGCCAAAAAAAAGAATCCAAAATAAGCTACCAGAGGTAATAATAAATTCTGTAAAAATGCCAGGTACAAAATGAACATGCATAAGTTAGTTGTTTTTCTATACACCTGTAATGAAAAATCTGAAAAGGAAATTAAGATAACAGTTTCATTTACAATACCATCTAAAATAATAAAATGCCTAGGTATAAATATAACCAAGGAGGTGAAAGTCTTGAAGACTGAAAACTACAAAACATTATTGAAAGACATTAAAGACCTAAATAAATAGAAACACATCCTTTATTCATGGGTAGGAATACTGCCAAGATGTCAATACTATCCAGCGTGATCTACAATACAATCCCAATCAAAATTCCGATAGTCTGGCAGAAACAGAAACTCCAATCCTTAAGTTCATATGGAATTGAAAGGGGCCCCTAACAGCCTAAACAATATTGGGGGAAAGAAAAAACAAAGAAGTTGAACAACTCATACTTTCCAAATTCAAAACTTAACACAAAACTATGGCAATCAAAACACTGTAATACTAGTGTAAGGACAAACATACAGATGAATGAAAGAGAACTGACAGTTCAGAAATAAATCCATGTAGCTATGGCCAAATCATTTTCTACAAAGCTACCAAATCCACTCAATGGGGGAAAATTAGTGAAATCAATGGCTCCGGAACAACTGGATTTCCACATGCAAAAGAACAAAGGTGGACCCTTGCATCACACCACATACAACATTAACACAGATCAACAACCTAAACAAAAAGAACTACAACCATCATACTCTTAGAAGAAAACACAGAACATCTTAACTTGAATCTGGCAATGGCTTCTCAGATACAACACAGAAAGCACTGCAAACACACAAACAGGACTCCATCAAAACATAAAACTTTTGTGCATCAAAAGATATTATCAAGAAAGTAAAAAGAGAATGGGAGAAAACATCTACAAATCATACCTAATAAGGGTTTAATATCTAGAATATATTAAAAACTACACCTCAACAACAAAAGGACAAACAATATGATTTAAAAATGAACAAGACTTGAAAGCAAATCTCCAAAGATATACAAATGGCCAATAAGGACATGAAGAAGTGCTCAACATCACTAGTGGCCACAGTGGCGAGCGAGGGAGGGAGAGAAAGAGGATGAGAGAAAAAGAACAAACAGCAAGGCTGTGGCTAAACTGGACCCCCCTCATGCATGGCTGGTGGGAACTCGAAAGGGTACAGCCACTTTGGAAAGTTAGGTGGGTCCTCATAAAAGCTAAACACTTATTACATGATCCAGCAAAAAAGTGAAAATAGGGCCTCAAACAGACACATGTGAGCCAAAGTTCACTACAGCATTATTCACAATAGCCAAAAGACAAAATCAACCCGAGTATCTATCAACAGATAAAACTGACAAAATGCAGTATGTCGTTATATAACGGACTGCTACTTAGCCATAAAAAGGACTAACATTTTGACACATGCCACAACATGAACCTCAAAAACATTTAAGTAAAATAAGTGAGTCACAAAAGATCCAATATTACATGCTTCACTCACATGAAATATCTTTAATAAACAAATCTATGGAGACATATAGTAAATTACAGGTTATCAGGGGCTGAGGTGGGAGCATGGGGAACTATTACTTAATACTTAGAGTTTCTGTTTGAGATGTGTATAACAACTACATGATGGAATCTAGGTGCAAAACAGTGTGAATGTAATTAATGGTACTGAATTGTACACTTAAAAATGGCTAAATGGGCAATTCCCTGGTGGTCCAGTGATTAGGACTCGGAGATTTCAACACTACAGCCAGGGTTCAGTCCCTGGTCAGAGAAATAAGATCCCATGAGTCACACAGCAATGGCGATTTCATGTTATATCCTACCTTTATAAAAAATTTATAAGTACACTTAGAAGATTTAAAGGGGAAAAGAGATTAAAATAGTTCATTACTTATCTTATACTGATTACATACTGAAATAATATTTGTAACATAGAGGCTAAATAAATTATTAAATTAAAAAAATAAAGAACTGGAAAAGTCTTTGACAACACCAAAGAGGCACTGCAACCAATGCAGGTGCACAGGGTCATGGGTTCAGAAAGGTCAGTGCAGGGTTGAGTCCCTGCTGTCACCATTTTTGAAGTGTTGATAATTTTAACTCTGAATTTGTTTTATGACATGAAGTCTGACAGGACAATGAAGCGCATGCCAGGGGCTTGAAGCTTCAGCTCACACACGGCCCCACCGCCACTGTTTCTGGGACAGAGCCTGTCCCTGCTCTCGGCCCCCATACCCTCCAGACTCCCCTCTCCCACAACCACTCTGAGACTCTCACCCACCACCTGGGGCAACAGCTGAACTGTCAAGAGGTCCACATTCCACAGTTGCCCTGCTGAGAGCCAGGTTCAGACTTGGGGAGAGGAGGCGGCAAGGTGGTTACCAGCCTCACCCTGGGCTGGCAGCACCACAGCGTTTGGCAGATAACTTGGCGCCTAGGGCCCACTCTGAATCCAAGTACCAGAAGCATCCTGGCTCTGAAGCTGAAATCACGTGGGAGCCATCATCTGCCTGGGACAGCACACTTGTGGGGCCTGCTTATGGCCCCACATTTTCATTTTGCACAGGGCCCTTCAAAGTATGTAGCTAGCCTTTAATATAACTGATCAAATGTTGTTAACTTTTTAAGAAACTCTTCAAGACACTCTAAGGAGTTGCAGGGTTTAGATCTACTTTTAGAAGAGGAGATAAGGTTCATGGAAGAGCCTGTTTTCCCTCAGGTTTACTTTCTTCAGCCAGGTTTCTGACAAGAACTATACAGCCTATGATTTGAGGTCCTAACTCTTAGGATGAAAGGAGTCGCATACACTTTGGAACTCCAAGAAGGCAGAGTGAATTCTCACTATGAAGTCTGAAATGCTGGATAAGGAAACAGAAAGGACCTTGACAGGTGTCAGACAAATGCCCTCCTGTTTCATTTGGTCAGTGTTGGTTTTCATCACTTTTAACCAAGAACTCTAAATATTACAATGGATTAAGAGTAAGTACATTTGACATTAAAAAGTTCTTAAAGTGGGATTCAGTGAAAAGAAAACACAAAGCTAGCACATGGTTAGAGCATTTCCTGTCTCTAAAAATCTGAAAAGATATTAATATAACAATGTTTACCATGGAGATTCTAGGGTAACAGCGTACAAGCAAGTTATTTTTTTCTCTATGTTTCTATGCATATTTTCTAATTTTTCTATAATGAACTTTTATATTGCTTGAGTTTTCAGAAAGTCTGCAGAATGTAAGACCAACTACAAATTAATAAAAACAAAATTTTCCCCCAAAAGAATTAGTAAAATTTAACCCAATAGTTAATTAACTAAAAATACTGATATGCCATTCAAACGTCTTACTTTTCTTTTGTGAAATATACATAGATCTGTGTCAGCATAGTCTTGGAAAGGAAAAGTTAACAGTCTTGAACAAATTGAGATGAGTCAACAATCTTAGACTGACTAAGGAAGCAAGTTAGTGAGGAATGTCCAGTTTTATGCAATGTCAAAATCAAAGGACTCCAGGATGAAAAATTTTAGTTGCTACTGACATTTTATCTAAAAAAAACACTAAGTTTGTAACAGAATTCCATTTCAAAAGTGAATTCCCATTAAAAGAGACTAAAGAGAGATGACAACCAAAGGCAATACCTGACCTGAGAGACACAGACAAACACACAGCATCAGGTATTACGAGAGGTTTGTAGAAAAACAGAGCAGGTAAGATAATGAAGTGGAAAGAGCAGAATTTTAGGGGGAAGATTCTTCTGGGGCAGCAACGTTTGACAAGCGAACTACTTGAGGTCTTTTCTTCAGAAAGTTTACTTTAGAGCAAAAATCAATTCTGACCATTAATGAGAATCCTGATAATTATTAGTCTTTCAGCCCCTTTTTATAAATAAAATCAATCTGGTTCAAAGTCTGAGATTTAAAAATTAAGAAACTGAACTCTTCCTGGGCCAATAATATCTTGAATCAAATTATTTGCAACTCTGAAAAATTCAAAACAGACGCAGTCCCTATTTTCAATAGGTATGAATTAAACACGCACAGAATGGCTATAAAGCTACATGCTGCTGCTGTTAAGTCACTTCAGTCGTGTCCGACTCTGTGCGACCCCATAGACAGCCCACCAGGTTCCCCCATCCCTGGGATTCTCCAGGTAAGGACACTGGAGTGGGTTGCCACTTCCTTCTCCAATGCATGAAAGTGATAAATGAAAGTGAAGTCGCTCAGTCATGTCCGACTCCTAGCGACCCCATGTACTGCAGCCTACCAGGCTCCTCCGTCCATGGGATTTTCCAGGCAAGAGTACTGGCGTGGGGTGCCATTGCCTTCTCTGATAAAATTACATAGCAAACTTTATTTAACAATTTTTATTTCTTTATGCCGGCCATATATTCTCAAGTTATAAAATTATATGAGAACACAATTCATCATAAAGAATGTGACTGTGACTTTAATTTTTAAAGTTTTGTAAGACTGCATGTGTTAAATTCACAAATCAAAAAAGACAAAAGAAAACAAACAACCCTACCGTACAAGTTTGCATCCCCATCTGGGATTACTCTAATACTGGAAGAAAAGTTATGACCAACCTAGATACCATACTCAAAAGCAGAGACATTACTTTGCCGACTAAGGTCCGTCTAGTCAAGGCTATGGTTTTTCCAGTGGTCATGTATGGATGTGGGAGTTGGACTGTGAAGAAAGCTGAGCGCCGAAGAATTGATCCTTTTGAACTGTGGTGTTGGAGAAGACTCTTGAGTGTCTGGACTGCAAGGAGATCCAACCAGTCCATTCTGAAGGAGATCAACCCTGATTTCTTTGGAAGGAATGATGCTAAAGCTGGAACTCCAGTACTTTGGCCACCTCATGCGAAGAGTTGACTCATTGGAAAAGACTCTGATGCTGGGAGGGATTGGGGGCAGGAGGAGAAGGGGACGACCGAGGATGAGATGGCTGGATGGTATCACTGACTCGATGGATGGGAGTCTGAGTGAACTCCGGGAGTTGGTGATGGACAGGGAGGCCTGGCGTGCTGCGATTCATGGGGTGGCCAAGAGTCAGACACGACTGAGCGACTGAACTGAATACTGAAAAACTGATTTAGTCTTTTTCTGTTAAAAAAATTTAAGTAATTCAACATATTCCCCTCAAAAAATCAAAAAAAATATATGCTGCAACTAATGGCTGTATATTGTCACCCTGCTTATTTAACTTCTATGCAGAGTACATCATGAGAAACACTGGGCTGGATGAAGCACAAGCTGGAATCAAGATTGCCGGGAGAAATATCAATAACCTCAGATATGCAGATGACACCACCCTTATGGCAGAAAGTGAAGAAGAACTAAAGAGCCTCTTGATGAAAGTGAAAGAGGAGAGTGAAAAAGCTGGCTTAAAGCTCAACATTCAGAAAACGAAGATCATGGCATCCGGTCCCATCACTTCATGGCAAATAGATGGGTAAACAGTGGCTGACTTTATTTTTCTGGGTTCCAAAATCACTGCAGATGGTGATTGCAACCATGAAATTAAAAAATGCTTACTCCTTGAAAGAAAAGTTATGACCAGCCTAGACAGCATATTCAAAAGCAGATATTACTTTGTCAACAAAAGTCCGTCTAGTCAAGGCTATGGTTTTTCCAGTGGTCATGTATGGATGTGAGAGTTGAACTGTGAAGAAAGCTGAGCACCAAAGAATTGATGCTTTTGAACTGTGGTGTTGGAGAAGACTCTTGAGAGTCCCTTGGACTGCAAGGAGATCCAATCAGCCCATCCTAAAGGAGATCAGTCCTGGCTGTTCATTGGAAGGACTGATGCTAAAGCTGAAACTCCAATACTTTGGCCACCTGATATGAAGAGCTGACTCATTTAAAAAGACCCTGATGCTGGGAAAGATTGAGGGCAGGAGGAGAAGGGGACAACAGAGGATGAGATGGTTAGATGGCATCACCGACTCAATGGACATGGGTTTGGGTGGACTCCGGGAGTTGGTGATGGACCGGAAGGCCTGGCGTGCTGCGGTTCATGGGGTCGCAAAGAGTCGGACACGACTGAGCGACTGAACTGAATGACTGTAAAGTCCCTCCTAAAAGTAACTAAAAACTAGAGCCTAAAGCAGTCACTTTAAACCATAAAGACATAAATAAGAAGGAATGCTGTTCCTGGGCCTCATTTTAAGAGGCAGCACTTCCCACCTTGAGGCATCTGACCTTTTCCAAGTCCTGTTCAGAGTCCCATTCAAAGAGTCCCCCTCAGCCCAGGGCCTCCACAGTCCCTGTCTTCTCTTCATCCATTACTCGTGTCCTCTTACCTTCAGCAGCTCCTTGCAGCTGTCAAGCCCAATGTCCACAAGAATGCTTTTCACCTTTTTCCGTACCTTCCTGATGTTGTCAAGATTCTCAACGGGAATTTGAAACATTTTTGAAATTTTCCTTTAAAGAAAAGAAAACAAAATTATAGTAAGTGTATACACACACACACACACACCCCCACACGGCGCCAGTGGCAAAGAACCCGCCTGCCAATGCAGGAGACATAAGAGACATGGGTTCGTTCCCTGGGTCAGGAAGATCCCCTGAAGGAGGGCATGGCAGCCCACTCCAGTATTCTTCTCTGGAGAAACCCATGGACAGAGGAGCCTGGTGGGCTGTAGTCCATAGGGTCGAAAAGAGCCGGACACAACTGAAGCAACTTAGCATGCATCCATATATACACACATACACATGTATGTGCATAAAATTTTTAACAGGGTAGGTAAAGAAAGCAGAGTAATTTTCAACAAATTATTCTGGGACAATTAGATTTCCACAATCAAAGAATAAGTTGGATTCTTTCCTATTAGTATACACAAAAATTCATTCAAAATGAGTCCTATACATCCATGTATAAGTGAAAACTTTAAAACTCTCAGAAGATAACACAGGCATAAATTTTCATGACATTGGATTTGGCAACAGGTTCTCAGATATGATATCATAAAGCACTAGAAACAACAGAAAAAGTAGCCAAGTTGGACTTCATCAAAATGAAAAACATATATGCTTCAAAGAAAACCATCAAAAAAATGAAAAGACAATCCACAACATGGGAGAAAACATTTGTAAATCTTATTTCTGATAAGGAACTTATATCCAGAATATATTAAAAAAAAAACTCTGATAACAATAATTAAAGGACAAATATGCCAACTTAAAAACAGGAAAAGGATCTGGATATTTCTACAAAGACAATATTCAAATGGCCACTAAGCACTTAAGAATATGCTAAACAACATTAGCTATGGGGAAAAGCAAATAGAAACCATCATGAGATAACACGTCACACCAACTAGAATGGCTGTCAGCCTTAAAAGAAGGAGCAGTGACAGTGCTGGCATGGATGTGAAGCAATCGGATCCCCCGCACTGCTGGCAGTAACGGCAGAAAAGTGGTGCAGCTGGTTTGGGAAAGTCCAGCAGGTCCACAAAGGATTAAACATGTAAGTCCCATATGAACAAGCAATACCACCTGAGAGAAATAAAAAACCTGCATCCAAACAAAACACTGCACAAGAATGTTCACAGCACCATTACTCACAAGTCAAAAACTAAAAAAGCGTAAATGTCCATCAACTGATAGATAAAATGTGGTGTATCTGAAGAATGGAGTATTATTTGGCCATAAAACGTAAAGTACTGTTGCATGTTACACTGATAACCCTTGGGAAATATTATTCTAAGTGAAAGGCATCAGACACAAAGGACCACATATTATATGATTCAATTGACAGGAAATGTCCAGAACAGACAAAATTTACAGAGACAAAAAGGAGAACATTGGTTGCTTAGGGCTGAGGAGAATGTAAGGTGATGTGGACAAGGTTTCTTTCTGGAACAGTGAAAATATTCTAAAATCGACTGTGGTGATGTTATGCACAACTCTGTGAATGTACTAAATAAAAAGCACTGACTGTACACTTTAAGCAGATGAACTGTACGGAATGTAAATTACATCTCAGTAATGCTGCTTTTGGGCTTTTCTAGGAGATCAGTTGGTAAAGAACTTGCCTACAACGCAGGAGACCCAGGTTTGATTCCTGAGTTGGGAAGATCCCCTGGAGAAGGAAATGGCACCCCACTCCAGTATTCTTGCCTGGAGAATCTCATGGACAGAGGAGCCTGGTGGGCTACAATCCATAGGGTTGCAAGAGTTGGACACATCTTAGTAACTAAACCACCACCCACTCTGCTTTTAAAATATCTGAAAAGGCATAAAATTAAAATAAATCCTGTGGTAGCTGACCAGGATAAAAGGTACAGCTGTGACCTTATTATCTGTGATAAATACGGATTCTAAAAATATATATTTGTTAATGTGTATGTGTATATTGCACAGCTCAGGCCACTGGAAGAGCCTGGAAGTAGTTACACACCAGTAGCAGACCACGCCTTGGGTTCAAATCTTCCTTTCTAAATATCACTTTCCCTTAAAAGGAAGCAGGGCTCCTTGGAAAAATGGCTAATTTCAGGGCTGGAGCACAGAAGAGACAAAATGATCCCAGAATGTCTTCTGCCAGAAAATAAAGGAGTTGCTCAGAAAACGGGGAGACATATCAAAAGTACTCAAAAGAAGTCAGCTTGAAGAAGTTTCCACAAGCCAAATATGGGACAGTGCGGGTACCAAATAAATGACAGTAACAGATTATAACCTGCGGCCATGAAGTTTCCAAAGATAATGTCACCATATCTCCCATCCACATGCTTTCCTCAGAACACATCCGTGACATTCCTCCTAAGCAGCAGGGGCACCTACACTCCCACTCCCTGAACCTGGGCAGAACTCAGCAGCTCCCTCAACCAATAAAGCATGGCTGTGTGAACGCCCAGGCTAGACCACAAAACGCCGCACACTTTCCTTGCCCTCTGGGCACCATTACTCTTGGACTCTCAACTCCTTATTGCAAGAAGCTCAACTAGCCCACATGGAAAGGTTCCACACCAACCACTGGACCTGAGAGTGAAGACGCTCTTACAGCCTGCAGCTGTCCACGCACCCCGAGTCTGAGTTTTCTCAGGTGAGGCCCCAGACAGTGTGGAACATAAACGAGCCATCTCCCCCTGCTCCCACCTGAAGAATTACTGAATTTTTATATAAAATATTTCATTCCACAAAGTTTTAGGGTGGTTTGGTATTCAGAAAGTTATCAAAATATAACCCACTAGAACATAAGTTCAAGATAACAAAAATAATTAAATTTAAAGTTTAGTCAACAACAGGGTATTTTATATCATTTCCAAGCATCTCCCCACAAAATACTCATTAATAACCAAGGGGAAAAGAGTAATTCACAGAAGTCCGGAAGACATCCAATTAAGAGACAAAATTCCCTGTAAACTTCAGAAGTATCCAGATGATACAAGAGCACTATTCATAATAGCCAAACTGTGGAAAAAATCCAAGCATCCATCAAATGGTGAACAGATGAGCAAAACATGACATACTCATACCACAAAACACTACAATAAATATCACTACGCACTGATGCACACAACAGCATGAAAATCAGTATCTCAGAAACATGATGCTAAGTGAAAGAACACAGATGCCAAGTCCTCATACTGTCTGACTCCATTTATATGAAACATCCAAGAGAAATCTACAGAGATAGAAGGTAGATTAGTGGTCAGCTGTGGTAACTGCACATGGATAGGTTTTTGGGGAAAGTGCTGGAAATGTTCTAATACTAGATTGTGTTGTTAGTTGCACAATTCTATAAATTTACTAAAAATCAACTAATTATACTTCTTAAAGAGATGGGAACACCAGACTACTTTACCTGTCTGCTGAGAAGTCTATATGCAGGACAAGAAGCAACAGTCAGAACTGGACATGAAAAAATGTACTGGTTCTTGGGAAAGGAGTACAACAAGGCCGTGTATCGTCACCCTGTTTATATAACTTATATGCAGAGTTGTTGTTTTTCAGTCCCTAAGTCATGTATGACTCTTTGCAACCCCATGGTCTGCAGCACACCAGGCTTTCCTGTCCTTCACTATCTCACAGAGTTTATTCAAACTCATGTCCATTAAATCAGTGATGCCATCCAACCATCTCATCCTCTGTCATCCCCTTCTCCTCTTGCCCTCAATCTCAATCAAACAACCCAGCACCAAGGTTGTTTCCAATGAGTCGGCTCTTCAAATGAGGAGGCCCAAGTACTGGAGCTTCAACTTTCAGCAGCAATCCTTCCAACGAACAGAATACATCATGGGAAATGCCAGGCTGGATGACTCACAAGCCGGAATCCAGATTGCTGGGAGAAATATCACAACTTCAGATATGCAGATGATACCATTCTAATGACAGAAAGGGAAGAGCAACTAAAGAGCCTCCTGTTGAGAGTGAAAGCAGAAGAGTGAAAAAGCTGGCTTAAAACTCAATGTTCAAAAAACTAAGACCATGGCATCTGGTCCCATCACTTCTTGGTAAATAGATGGGGGAAAAGTGGAAATAGCAGCAGATTTTATTTTCTTGGGCTCCAAAATCACCATGGACAGTGACTGAAGCCACGAAATTAAGACACTTGCTCCTTAGAAGGACAGCTATGACAAACCTAGACAGCATTAAAAAGCAGAGACATCACTTGCCGACAAAGGTCCATAGTCAAGGCTATGGTTTTTCCAGGAGTCGTGTATGGATGTGAGAGTTGAACCATAAAGACAGCTAAGCACCGAAGAATTGATGCTTTTGAACTCTAGGAAAAGACTGTTGAAAGTCCTTGGACAGCAAGGAGATCAAACCAGTCAATCTTAAAGGAAATCGACACTGAATTGGAAGGACTGATGTTGAAGTTGAAACTCCAATGCTTTGGCCACCTGATGTGAAGAGTTGACTCACTGGAAAAGACCCTGATGCTGGGAAAGACTGAAGGCAGGAGAAAGGGACGACAGAGGCTGAGATGGGTTGGATGGCATCACTGACTCAATGGACATGAGTTTGAGCAAACTCTGGGACATAGTGTAGGACAGGGAAGCCTGGTGTGCTGCAGACCATGAGGTCACAAAGAGCTGGACACTACTTAGTAACTGAACAATACTTAGAAAAAGAACATGCAAGAAAAAACTAAGCAACTGTTTCAGAGTGTGAGAGACTAAAGAAAATTAAATACAATGTGTAATTCTAACTAGATTCTTTACTATAAATGATGTTTCTGGCTGGCAAAACTTCAATGTGGGCTGAGGATCAGATGGTAACAATGCATTGATTTTCTGATTCTGATGGTTGTGTTCTGGGTATGTAGAATGTCCTTACTGTAGGAAATGGACAATATTGGAGTCATTTGGCATCTTTTCTGGCAACTTAGTTTCCAACAATTCAGGGGAAGTTCTTTGTACTACCTGGGCAACTTTCTATAAATCTGAAACTATTTCAAAAAAGGTTTTAATGCACAAACTATAAAAGCTACGAACAAAAATCAATTAAATTTGAGTTAAAGAAATGTCAGGTAAAATAATGCCAATTTTCAAATTATCAAAACAGTAACTTAAAGATTGATAATATCCACTGGTAGTGGCATCACCGACCTGATGATGGACAGAGAAGCTTGATGTGCTACAGTCCATGGGGTCACAAAGTGTCAGACATGACTGAGCGACTGAACTGAACTGAAATGAACTGACTGGTAGTGAGGGTAAGCAGAAAAACGTTAATTTCTCCATGTTTACACATCGACTGGCAGTATCTCCCAAGATTTTTAAACAACTTCTCTGGTTGGAAATTCCACTTCTAAACCCTTTTACAACTCCTCCTCCCTCAAGGATAAGCTTGGAACCCCTTCTAAAAACTCCCAAAATGGCCAGTTTATACTTATTTCATTGCATTCACCTCACTACATCGTAATTATTTCCTTATATACCTATTTTCCCTTTTGAACTAAACATCTTCAGGGCAGGAATCATGTTTCTCTGCACATCTGGGCCTATCACAGAGGTTCAAAATGGACAGGCTATTATAGAGGATTGGTGAGTTGGAGTTCAAGACATTCTAAGTAAATAGATAAGCATCAAAAAAATCACTGAGGTAAAGGAGTATCTGAATGTATTTGGCAAAAGGTAAGTAAACCTGAAAACATGGACCAGAATAAAATGAGACATGACAGGGCCATTAGGGCTAACAGTTGGAAGAACTTTTCCTGGGTAATAAGAAAATGTGAAGTATCGAGAAGCCAATTTGGAATGGGTACATTTTTCAGACAAGTTATCTATGTAAAAATTATACTTCAGGTTCAGTAGAAAGCGAGTTTGAAGGATCATTTAGCATTTTAGAACCAGAAGATACAAAAATCATAGCAAGTAAAGTTTTAAAATAATAAAATTATTAACAATAAAATGCACTGACTGGGTTCTAGGCTTCAAAAACGTAACCTGAAAGGCAAGTTGTCAAGAACCTTGCAGGAGCATTCTTAAAAATTAAGCACAGCATCACTTTCAAGCCCAGACTGGCTTCTCTGGCCAGAGCAGCCTCAACAGAGACTTCCCTTCACCTTTTCCACTCACTCCACCAGACGTGCTGGTCTGTCCTCCTTAGAGTTCCCGGAGTGCTTCTTTCCCAAAAGCTGGCTGATAAATAGGACTGCCCAAGGTTAAGACCATCATCCACCTATATCTACAACAAAGAAGCTAAATGTATTGCTTCCAAAGAAATCTGGCCTCACATAAGAAGTGCTGATCTTATCACAGTTGAGAAACAGTAGTACAGGGATTGGCCACATTTCACAGGACGGTTCCCAAGCTGCTCCTGACAGGCCATCTCTCAGGAGGAAGGCACTGAAGAGGCTTCCAGTGATCAGGCAAGTTTTAAAGGGCTCTGCAGGTACTTGTTCAAGGCTTGGGAGAAAGGCCAAAGTCTTCATGAACCTGCAGAATAGGAGCTTTTTATTCTCAACTGTACACGCTCCCATCCCCTCATCATTGTTACTGTGGTTCCCTCCCTCAAAACAAGTACACAGGTCCATTCTTAATTTTAAAAAAGAGTTTCCTGTTTATAGCATTTACTGTTTTAGGGAAACCAAGTAAACATAATAACATAAAACAGGTAAATCACAGAAGTTCTGTCAGGATCCTTGGTCTACTGTTGCCAACCACTTTGGGGGAAAAAAGCTGACTTTTACCATAATTTATCCATTCTCTAAGAGATGCAAGATTCTACACAAAAGCCCGGGTGGATTAATTAACTGGAAAAGAAGTTGCTTAATGCTTCCATATATCTATAGATCCTTTACTGATGCTATTCTCTATATATTCTTAGTACTCAATTAAATCTGTATTTTCACCATTAGGAAACAGCAGGCTAATGCAGCTGTACTATCTACCAAGTTCAGTTCCCAGTAAATTATTCTTTTCTTTTGTATTTGACGATTATTTTCAGCTGTGCTTGGTGCTTGCTGCTGCACACATGCTTTCTCTAGTTGCAAGGAGTGGCGCTTCTCTTGGTGCAGAACACGGGCTCTAAACCCGCAGGCTTCAGTAGTTGCAGCATGAGGGCTCAACAGCTGCACCATGCAGGTTCAGCAGTTGTGGCTCATGGGCATATTAGCCGCACAGTAGCTTCTGGAATCTTCCTGGATCAGGGATCGAACCCGTGTTCCCTGCATTGGCAGGCAGATTCTTATCTACTCTATCATCAGGAAAGTCCCACAGTAAATTACCTTTAATTTTGCAGTGCGTGGTAGGCATGAACTTACCAAAAATCGCATTAAAGTGCAAAAGAAAATCGGAGAAGGCAATGGCACCCCACTCCAGTACTCTTGCCTGGAACATCCCAGGGACGGGGAAGCCTTGGGGGAGTGACGTCTATGGGGTCGCACAGAGCCGGACACAACTGAAGCGACTTAGCAGCAGCAGCAAAAGAAAATATTATTTTCCAAAGAGGCACTTAAAGGGTTTTTGTTGCTTTTTAGTATCACGATCATTTAAGAATATCCCATTATCAAAAATACACTGTAAAAAAAAGTCATTCTGGTAATAAACTAATTTTTTAAGTCATAGAACTTTCTTGTAAGTTCCTGTGAAATCTAAGTTCTGAGATGATTTCACTTGCAAAACAATCCAGAACAATGATCTCACAAGCAAGACTCTGGAGCTACACTGCCTGAGTTCAAGTAAACTCCACAGTTTACTACTAGTTGTGTGATCTTTAGCAAGTTACTTAATTCCAGGGACTGTTTCTTCTGTAAAACAGGGACTGCACAACCGACTCAGAAGTAGTTTTGAGGAAGAAAATTCATTTAACACAATAAAAGCACTTAGAACATAAGACTGTGAGTTTGCTATTATCTAACTCCAAAAACTTAAAATGCAACATCCAAAAAACTAGGATCATGGCATCCAGTGGAAGCAGTCACAGATTTTATTTTCTTCAGCTCCAAAATCACTGCTGACAGTGACTGCAGCCATGAAATTAAAAGACGCTTGCTCCTTGGAAAGAAAGCTATGACAAACCTAGGCAGTATTAAAAAGTAAAGACATCACTTTGCCGACAAAGGTCTGCACAGTCAAAGCTACTGCTTTTCCAGTAGTCATGTACGGATGTGAGAGCTGGACCATAAAGAAAGCTGAGCACCTACGAATTGATGCTTTTGAATTGTGGTGCTGGAGAAGACTCTTTAGAGTCCCGTGGACTGAGAGATCAAACCAGTCCATCCTAAAGGAAATCAACCCTGAATATGCACCAGAAGGACTGATACTGAAGCTCCAATACTTTACCCACCTGATGTGGCCTCACTGGAAAAAACGCTGATGCCACAGAAAGACTGACTGCAAAAGAAGAGGGTGGCAGAGAGTGAGATGGTTATACAGATAGCATCACTGACTCAATGGACTGAATCTGAGCAATCTCTGGGAGATAGTGGAGGACAGAGGAGACTGGAATCCTGCAGTCCTGGTGGGGGGGTGTGGGGTGGTGGTGTTGGCAGTCAGACATGACAATGACTGAACAAGCTCCAAAAAATATAAGTCAAATGCTAAAACTACTCGAATACAAGGTTTTGTTGTTTCAAGTAAGTTGTACAACACATGATATTTATACAATACATGAAAGCAAGAATTAAAGGTATGGGTTCAAATACAGGAAGATTCCTTCTCTGACAGGTGCCTTCAGCAAGTCATGATTCAGTGTCCTCCTTGTAAGACACTGCCAACAGGTCTGTGATAACCAGAGTGGCAGCCACAGCAGAATATTGGGGTGTGACCACTCAAAGTGACTACAACCATAAATTCACCAGAAACATATTGCAAACTTGGATCAAATTAAAAAGGTGTCCCAGATATCTTCAGATAGATATCTTTCCTGGTAGCTCACACAGTAAAGAATCTGGGTTCCATCCCTGGATCAGGACGATCCCCTGGAGAAGGGAATGGCTACCCACTCCAGCATTCTTGCCTGGAGTATTCCATGGACAGATGAGCCTGGTGGACTAAAGTCCATGGCGTCACAGAGTCGGACACGACTTTCACTCACTCACTACGGGAGAGGAAGGTAGAGTGGTTAGAAGTGTGTGTGTGTGTGTATGTGTGTGTGTGTNGTGTGTGTGTGTGTGTGTGTGTGTGTGTGTATAAAGGTAAAGTGGTTAGAACTGTGTGTGTGTGTGTGTGTGTGTGTGTGTGTAAAGGTAGAGTGGTTAGAATTGTGTGTGTGTGTGTGCGCGCGCGCGCGCGCGTTGCTCAGTCATGTCTGACTTTTTGCGACCCCATGGACTACAGCCAACCACGCTTCTGTGTGTGTGTGTGTGTGTGTGTGTGTGTGTGTGTGTGTGTGTGTGTTGCTCAGTCGTGTCTGACTTTTTGCGACCCCATGGACTACAGCCCACCACGCTTCTCTGTCCATGGAATTCATCAGGTAATACGGGAGTAAGTTGCCATTTCCTTCCCCATCCTCTCCGACAAAAATCTTCAATTCCTAACCCTAAAACCAGCTCTCACATCCTTACCACTGCTCAGACGAGTAGGCCTGTCTCCTCCCAACTCCAGTCCCCCGCCAGTCTAGCACCAGTATCCTTACGACACACAGATCGGTCACTTCCATGTCTAAAGACCACTGTCTCAACAAACTCCCAATTACAACTAGAATATCAAAGTTCGTTCATAACATGGCTACCTACCAGTAACAAGTTACACATATTTGTAAACATGTATGTCTAAACAAATTACACATACATTACTTAACTTCCAACCAAAGCTGAACACGCGCTTTCCTCAACTCGCACTTTTTACGTGGTCCTCTCTCCCAGAGCGCTCCTCCCGACTCCCTGTCCCACGTGCGTGCTGAGCCCTGTGGGGCTCGCCGGTGCCCTCAAGCACTTGCCCATCTGCATCATAAATCACCACACACAAGAGTCCTCCAGGTCTCAAGAGGCTGCCATTACCCATTCCATTCAATTATAAAGAGTTTTAAGAGCATTCCAGCAAGCCTCCCTTTCAAATTCAAAGAAAATACTTTAAACATTTAATTATTTAGCAACTGTTCAGTTAGAACTAGCGGCTACTATTTTCGACATTCCCAAGCCAAGAGTCAGGAGAAATTCTGCGCGCTCTACGTATGCGCGGTGAGCGGCGGTATGTGAAAAGTTCAACTGTAATGTCAACATCTGCACGTCATCAGTATTCACACTGAGAACTCCAGGGTGAAGGAATTGGGGCTCCTCTCAGCTGTGCGCTCCTCAAGAAAAAACCCGCCACAACGCAGGCAGCTGAGCGCGCTTCTGCCTGTCCCGCGTCCGCGCTCGCTCCGGGCGGCCCTGCGGCTCCCAGCCCGCCCCCCTTCCCGGCCCTCCCGGGCCGCCGCCCTGTCCCCGCGTTCCCCTCGCCCAGATGCCGTCCCCCGCCCCGCCTCCCGGGCCCCATCCCCGCCCCCCTCGACCCCGGCCCCACGTGACGCGGAGGGACGACGGGCGCCCTTCGGGCCGGGAGCCCCGCGCTGGCAGAACGTCGCGGGATTCGAGAGGCGGCCACGGGCCGCCGGGTGTGGGCGGGGTGGGGCGGGGCTGCTGCCGGGACTTCGCAGGCCGGGCCAGGGGCGTCGCCGCGGGCCGGGCCGAGGTTACCTACCGCTGGGCGCCCGCAGCGCCGCCGCGTCCCTCGCACGTCTGGCCGCGCCCGCTGGGGCCCCGCACCCGCCCGCCTCCGCCCCGCGCGGCGGGACCCCCGCTCGGCGCGCGCCACCCCGCGCGACCCCGTCCCCTCCTCCCAGCTCGGCCAGAAAGAGAAAATGGCGCTCGATTGGCCTCCGGAAGTGACGCGTACCCTCATTTGCATGCCGATGCAGTCAACCAATGGGAGAAGAGCATGCATGGGACCCCCCCACTGGGCACTGTCCCAAAGGCCCCTTTGGGCCCCTGCCTTGAGCTGAACTGGAGGTTCAGCAATGGGAATGGGGTTTTGTGTTGAAGCCCCCTCCCCTGACCCCACTCTTGCTACAGTGAACTGGCCTGCTAGCCTCTCACCATATCTACAAACTCTCGTGAGAGTTTGAGGTGATGGCGTCACTAGAGGGGCGGGGCCCGTGCGTCGTTCCTCACGTGACCAATCACGTGGGTTCCCTAGAGCTTTGTCTTCATTTGCATGAGATGGGGTGGAGCTAGTGGAAGTAGCAGGAATAGGTGGCCCCGCCCACATCTCAGAGCCAATGGGAAACCAGCTGTGAGGGGAATCCTGCCCTATCATTGGAGGATAGAACTTGAACTATCAGAACTTTGACAAGGATGCTCTTGGTACATCTTGGTGAACTGACTGGATAGGGTCTCCTGACCGTAATTATATCCTAAGGAAATTAATTTCACACTTTTTCTTGAGAATTCGGATTTTTAAGTTAGAGCTACTACGTGCTGTGTAGGAAAAAAGTTAATTGCATACATTTATAAAAATTCTTAAATGGCTTAAAAGTTCACTTTTGCCCAGCTTTGTAAAAAAAAAAATGTGAAGGGATAATATATTTCTCAAAATGAATGTACCATAACGTGAATGGAGCTTTCAAAATGCCTATGGGTCTTCAACTGTTGAGTAAAGTGCCCAAAGGGTAAGAATAGAACCGCATTGCCCTCAGGGAACTTGAAGTTTAACGGGGAGGCCTGCTGTGTAGGCAAACAACTATTTTAATTTATCGCTTCTCAGTGACTACTCCAGCCCTTTCGCCCTTCATTGAAGCTGCCAAGCCGTTACCTGCCCCTCCTCAACTTACTTTTCAGCACAAGACCATGTCTACTTCTTCCAGAACACCAAGACCATCAGAAATGGTCTCTATCTATCTCCTCTGGCCCCACGTGCGCACCTTTTCCTCAGCACCATCCTGATCAGAGTATGTGTCGGTTCACGCTCAGGACCAATCCCTTCATTCCTGGGCCTTGTTTGCCCTGCCCAGCACCTCATTGCCCAGCCATTCAATTCAGTTCAGTTCAGTCACTCAGTTGTATCCAACTCTTTGCGACCCCATGAATCGCAGCATGCCAGGCCTCCCTGTCCATCACCAACTCCCGAAGCCTACTCAAACTCATATCCATTGAGTCAGTGATGCCATCCAACCTTCTTATCGCCTGTCGTCCCCTTTGCCTCCCACCTTCAATCTTTCCCAGCATCAGGGTCTTTTCAAATGAGTCAGTTCTTCACATCAGGTGACCAAAGTGTTGGAGTTTCAGCTTCAACAGTCCTTCCAATGAGTATTCAGGACTGATTCCATCCTTTAGGATGGGCTGGTTGGATCTCCTTGCAGTCCAAGGGACTCTCAAGGGTATTCTCCAACACCACAGTTCAAAAGCATCAATTCTTCGGCACTCAGCTTTCTTTAAAGTCCAACTCTCACATCCATGCATGACTAGTGGAAAAACCATAGCCTTAACTAGACGGACCTTTGTTGGCATTCCTCTTCCCTAATTTCAGCTTCTCTCTATGGGTAACTTCTGCTGTTTATCCCAATGACTAAAAACATAAGAGGCACTAAGTAAATGTATGAATTAATTTTAAAATATTCTTGAGTGCTGGGTTGATATTACTCAACCACAATTTGCTTTTTTCTCTACAAGAATCCGAGCCATAATTGAAGGAGAATTTGCTCTTTATAGTTATTTATGAATTATGATTTAATTTTATAATAAATCACAGCAGTAAATGGGTATGATGTCCCTATACATCTTTCTTGAAGAAATGGGTGGGATGAAAAGTTACAGCCTTCCGGTTACTCTTGACCCAGACCACGCGGCTCCAGTGGGAGGATCCTATCACATTTCTCTAAATGTCTTGCTGCTTCCACTCCTCACCGTGTGCTCTCTTGCGCCACCCTCACTGGCATCTAAGAGTGGCAAATTACAGGTATCCCTTGACCACCAGGGCTTCCCTGGTGGCTCAGCTGAGAAAGAATCTTCCTGCAATGTGGGAGACCTGGGTTCAATCCCTGGGTTGGGAAGATCCTCTGGAGAAGGTAAAGGCTACCCACTCCAGTATTCTGGTCTGGAGAATTCCATGGACTGTATAGTCCATGGGGTCACAAAGAGTCAGACATGACTGAATGACTTTGGCCACCAGTGTCTTCCTAACTGTTAAAGAACAGATTTTAGTCCTCATCTTCCCTTTCCTGAAGCCCTTCCCTCACATGACCTCTAATCTTCTCCACCCTACCTAATTAGTCCTCACACCTTTACTAGCTTCCCCTTCTCAGCACATCCTTTAACATTTGCCCCATAATTCCTCGTCCAGGTTCATCACCACATCCTGTGTGCCAGGCATTGTTCCAGGTACTGGAACCCCCAACCCTTTCATTCATCACTCTCCGTCCTCTCCCTTGTTAATCTCAACGGCAGATTCAAACTTCGTTATTTTGATTCCAGTGTATCCACCTCTGTCCTGAGTTCTGGCTGCCAACGGGGTAGCTCCACTTGGGTGTCCCACCCACACCACAGAGTCCAGGTGCTCAAGGCTGAGCGATCACCCCTCCTCCACAGTCCCTCCAACAGTAAGCAGTGTGCTTACCTAGCCTTCATTTTTCCCGTTTCCAGTTCTCTAACTTTTACTTCCTAATGCTCCTCTCCTGTAGCCCTCCTACCACGTGTGTCTCTCCTGGTGGGAACACCTGCACAGCTCAGGTCAGCTCAGGAGTCTCTGGGAAGCCTTCCAGTCAGCCATCCTAGAGATCTAGCGAAAGCAAGTCTGACCCTGTTGCTTCCCTTCTTCCCTTCAGCCATTCCGACAGCTGCTCAGCTTGAACACAAGCTTTCCAGTGCTGACCATCCCCAGCCCATCTCCCGCTCACACAAACACTGCACAGTATTTGTTCATGGGATTCCGTCCTCTTCCACAACCTGAACTGATTTCTATTCCATTACCATTCAAGGCTGAGTTCTGCTGGCTTCTCTTCCAAGATCTCCCTGACCACCAGCACTGCACACGTACCTGTGGCAAGATGTGATGGGTTCCTCTTGATATTCACAGAACACTGCACTAACTGTGTGATCGTCATTTGCTAATGTATCTGTCTCTCTCAAGGAGTGCTATACCAACAAAGGCCATGTCTCCTGGTCATCACAGTATCCCTGATGCCTGCTGCTGCTAAGTCACTTCAGTCGTGTCCGACTCTGTGCGACCCCATACACGGCAGCCCACTAGGCTCCTCCGTCCCTGGGATTCTCCAGGCAAGAACACTGGAGTGGGTTGCCATTTCCTTCTCCAATGCATGATGGTGAAAAGTGAAAGAGAAGTCACTCAGTCATATCCGACCCTCAGCGACCCCACGGACTGCAGCCTTCCAGGCTCCTCCGTCCATGAGATTTTCCAGGCAAGAGTACTGGAGTGGGGTGCCATTGCCTTCTCCATCCCTGATGCCTAGGTTACTTTAATACACTTTATAATAATATTTTGATAAACATAATAAACTTTAATAAATGCTGAAATAATTCATTTTTCTCCCAACACCTTATAAAAATTTTTGAACATACTGAATAGTTGAAATAAATGTACAGTGAACACCATCACCTAGATCTTACAATTAACAATTTTGCTGTATTTGCTATATCACCCAGTTATCCAGCTATTCATCTTTTTCATTCATTTTTTTATTGAAGCGTAGTTGATTTACGTTTGTAAAGCAAAGCTGATTTATAATTTACAAGGAATCGCTGCTTTATAGTGAAGTGTTAAACACATATAGACATTCTTTTTTACATACTTTTCCATTATGGTTTATCATAGGGTATTGAATATAGTTCTCTGTGCTATACAGTAGGACTTTGTTGTTTATCCATCCTATATATAATAGTTTATATCTGCTAGTTCCAAACTCCCAGTTCCTCCCTCCCCTACCCCCACCCCCTGGACAGCCACAATTCTGTTCTCTGTGAGTTCGTTTATGTTTTCTAAATAAGTTCATTTGTGCCATATTTTAGATTCTACATATAAGTGATAACACATGGTATTTGTCTCTTTCTGACTTACTTCACTTAATATAACCTCTAGTTGCATCCATGTTGCTGCAAATGGCATTATTTCATTCTTTTTTATGGCTAAGTAGTTTTCCATTTCATATATGTACCACATCTTCTTTATCCATTCATTAGTCGATGGACATTTATGTTGTTTCCATGTTATTGTGAATCAACTTTTCATCTCTTGTACCATGTTTTTTTTTTTTATGCACTCAAAGGAAATTGCAGTTTTGGTCTACTATGTCCCTAAACACTTCAGCATGCATGGATATGTTACAAATGACATTTAAAACTACAATCAACAGCTTTCATGTTGAAAGGACTGTCCCTCCCCATGACAGAGGAATGAGCAATATGACCCAGAGGGACTCAGTCATCAAATCATTCAAAATCAGAAGTTAAACCTGAGGGCGTATATGCTGGACATGTCACAGCACAAGCAAGTTTGTTCTGCTTCTTCTCAATCTACTTGGTTTCAGTACAAGTACCAGATGCTTTGCTTTTAGTTGTTCAGTTGGGTCTAAATATCCTGTGCTGGACTTTTTCTATACTCTCATCTGGTTCCTTCTATAATCAGCATCAGCTTTTGTAAAAATAATTGTCCACCACAAAAAGAGCAATCTGGGTGACTACATAGCCCCAGAGCCTGACATGTCAGCCCACAGGGGGAGACCTTTGGGAGGGTGCTGCCTTGAGGGTCCCAGCTTCCAGATAAAAGTGACACATCATATGTGTGTGTGTGTGTGTGTTTTCCTCTGGACAGACCCAGACCCACATCAGGGGACACACCTTTGCAAGCAGAGTGGGATGGATTTCCAAGTCACATAGGCAACTATACCTGGCAATGCACAAAGAGACAACTGTACACATGCCCATCTAAATAAAATACATCTCTAAGGTTCATCCAAATCCACTGACATTTCTATGGAAAGATATTCTTTGGGAATACCTTAGATGTGATCTTGCCTTTCTCACCTTTGTTTTACATTTATTTGTGTCTGCTAGACACCGAGGAGACAGTAATGAGCAGAAAACAGAAGAAATTCAATCCCTGCTTTCATAGAGGTTAGAGAACCATGAGGGAGATTGTCATTAATGAAATAAGAACACAGTCAAAGTTTCATTAAAACCTGAGCAAACACTCCTAAAGAAGTAGACTCTCTAAGCATCCACGTCCCAGAGACCTGATCTGGAGGCGCATTCTTGACAGAGTGGCAACCTTAAGTCAGAAGGATAAGTCGGCACGAGTGGGTCAAGGCAGCAAGTGGTCGTGAGGGGAGACGACTGCCGGCAGTGGGAACAGCCCTGTGAAGTCCTTCCCTTCACTGTACTTCCAGTCTGTCCTCCAACCGGTTCTTTCTGCTTCTCAAGTTCCCCAGAATTATGTCTCACAAGCTGTTTTAATCAAATTAATCCTGCCTTAATGGAGAAATAGCAAAACATTGGGAATTTCTGATCTCCCAGTGGTATTTTTAAGTTTTTTATTAGAAGAGAGATATAAGTATTTTTAGGAGGAAAAAGTCATCATTTAAAAATTGGTTTACACATACTTATTCCCAAACTGAAAAATGAATCATCATAAAAGGTAGTGAAGGGGAAGAAGAATTAATATATAATTTTCAAGAAGCATAGAGATGTTACTGTCTCATCTCACAGATTAGGAAACAGCAGCTCAGAGAAATTAAGTAGGTATCTGAATTCACACCCTCAGCTGCATGCAGAGACAGGCCTTCCAACTCTTCATTCTTGGTCTTCCCATTTTTCTGCCCAAGTGCCCACAGGTATCGATAATCAACGGTGAACATCTGAACCCGAGAGGCAAGCACAGTGTAACCTCACCCCCTCCCACCTGAGCCAGCAAGCTGCACTGAAGGCTTCTAAACCTCTTTTCTGGTCATCTTCTTCCTCCATGTCTAATTTAGCTTCACTTTCTGGGTTTTGCACAAGTTCAGAGCCATCAACAGCCGACACTGGGACTTCATCTACCACGCTATTTCTCCGTGTTCTCCCCACTGTGATTGAAACAGCTTTTAGGACTGGACATGCCTCTCCACTGCTGCCTTTGTCACTGTCTTTTCTTTCATGAAGCGCTGGTTCCAAACAGCTGAAACTGGAGGTGATTTTTGTTCATTTACATATCAGGACATATTCTGAGTTTCTTTTAAAGAGCCATGGGGGAAAATGATTTCTGAACTGTTTAGAGGAAAAGTTTATGTTTACATTTTAAAATAAAACCTCAGTGAAGCTCACTTTGAGAACTCACTCTGTACCCCAACAAAGCGGATGGCTCTCCAGGGGACATACTCAGTTTCTCAAGTGCTCTGCCGAGCACCCTGGCAGGTGCAAATGAAATAGCAGGCAGTTAAGAAAGCTTTGAAGGTAGACATTTACAAAAATTCAAACTATATATTTTATATAGAAAACAACAGTATAGTACCTAATTCAGAATTTCTCCTTTATCAAAATTGTCAGTTAATAAATTTCACTCTTTTCCTGTAAAGGCAGAATGCTCATCATTCTTCTAATAGGCACAAGGCTTAAAACTTAGCCTTTAAGATAAAAGCAATTTCCTCATATCTATCTCCAACATTAAGTGTGTCACACACAAGCCTGTCTGCACAATACAGTATAATGTTTACATGTGCTCTCTATTCATTTCTTTTTGCTTCCTTAGTGATTTCCTCTTAGCCTACTCTTTGGGGTTTTACTGTCCTTTATCTAACTCAAATTGTAAAGTCAGAAGTCAAATTTTTGTCTGGCCCTGCCCTGCTACACTGCTAATGCTCAGAAATCATAAATGGGAACCAACACTGTCTGCCCAGTGGATGGTCTACGTTTGCATTAACTCTTGGCCATCCTGGGGTACAGCTGCACCCCCAGCGGTAGCTGCAGGAGGTGAGGATCAGCTACCACGGAACCCTGTTTTGATGTTCTGATAATACTGACCTCCAGCTTTCAGAGGGGTCTCCGTGGTCCCAGGAGCCATAGCCACTGTCAACAGCAGTCCCTTGTTCCCTGCCCCTCCCTCCAAGCCCAGAAAGATGCCCACCAGGGCCCCTCTGTGGGCTCCCCCATTAAAATAACCAGCAACCCAGTTTAAAAATAGGCAGAGGACCTCAACAGACATTTTTCCAGAGAAGACACACACATAACCAACAGGCACCTGAGAAGATGCTCAGTGTCTCTAGTCATGAGAGAAATGCAAACTGAACCGAGATGTCACCTCAGCACCTGTCAGAACGGCTACTGTCAAAAAGACAGCAACAACTGTTGGCGAGGATGTGAAGAAAAGGGACCTCTCATGGACTGCTGGTCGGAACGTAAATTGGTGCAGCCTATATGGAAATTCTTTCTAAAATTGAAAACAGAACCACTATAAGATCCAGCAGTCTCTCTGGTGGAATTCAGAAGGAGAGTTGAGTGGAGGACTCCTGGCTTGTGGTTCTCAGACCGAGAGAAGGCAAACGGGTGTTTTGTTTGCAATCGTCAGTTCAGAAGAGACCACTCCACCCGGTCCTTCGGCGCGTTCCCTCCCAGGGCGAAAGATCCGGTCCCTTCAAAGTCGCTCAGGAGTCTGGCCCGAGCACCAGTGACTGGGTTCACACCTGCCAGGTTCTAGCAGGCGGTCCGGTCCCGCAACGCGGGAAACTATTTTCTAGATTTTCTTTTAAACAAGGAAACTTGCTTCCATGTTCTGCTTTACAAGCTTGCAGAAGAACGTTGAGCGGTTTTCTCGCCGACAGTCGGTGGAGCGAGCGGGACCCGGCCTGGCGGGAACTGCGACCTGGCGGGAGGGACACCGAGAGAAGGCTCCCCGCCCGCTGCCCGCCGCCCCCGGTCCCCGTCAGACGCGCCTCTTCCCGACGCCGCCCCGCCCCGCCCCCCAACCCTCTCCAGGCTGAAGGGGAGCTCTGCTCCCGGCTCAAAGCGTCTGGAGGTGTTTCCCGAGACCTGGAGACCCGCGTTCCCCGCGACACCGCCGGGTCTGCGCAGGGCCCTCCAAGGAGCCTGCGCGCGGCCTGGGGAGGGGGAAGCCGGGGTCGTCCGCGCCGCGTGTCCAGCGCACCGGGCGGGGCCGGCAGCGGCTCCCACTGGGCCCGGGGAGCCGGCACACAACCCCGCGCCCGCGCGAGCTCCAGGCCGGCGCTGCAGGTGGAAAGAGAGGGATGAGGGGTTGGGGCGAAGCTCTCCCCCNATGCAGATAATAACACTCTATTGGCAGCAAGTGAAGAGCAACTAAAGAGCCTCTTGATGAGGGTGAAAAAAGACAGTGAAAAAGCTTGCTTAAAACTCAACATTCAAAAAAACAAAAAAAGACCATGGTAGCCAGTTCCATCACTTCATGGCAAATAGAAGGGGGAAAAGTGAGAGATGTTATTTTCCTGGCCTCCAAAATCTTTGTGGTGATTGCAGCCATGAAATTAAGACACTTGCTCCTTGAAAGGAAAGTTATGACAAACCTAGACAGCATAATAAAGAGCAGAGACATCACTTTGCCAACAAAGTTTCAGAGTCAAAGCTATGGTTTTTCCAGTAGTCAAGTAAGGATGTGAGAGTTGGACCATAAAGAAGCTGAGAGCTGAAGAACTGATGCTTTCAAATTGTGGTGCTAGATTCTTAAAGTCCCTTGGACAGCAAGGAGCTCAAACCAGTCGATCCTAAAGGAAATCAACCCTGAATGTTCACCAGGACTGATTCTGAACCCTCAATACTTTGGCCACCAGATGCAAAGAGCTGACTCATTGGAAAGGACCCTGATGCTAAGAAAGATTGAACGCAGGAGGAGAAAAGAGTGGCAGAGGTTGAGATGGTTAGATAGCATCACTGACTCAATGTATATGAATTTGAGCAAACTCTGGGAGATAGTGGAGGACAGAGGAGACTAGTGTGCTGCAATCCATGGGGTTGCAAGAGCTGGACATGACTTAGCAACTGAAAAAACAAAATGTCCAACTTCATATTTTTTTTTTGTTTTGGTCATGGCACTTGCTTAGTTCCCTGAAGAGGGATTGAACCCTTGCTCCCTGCATTGGAAGTATGGAGTCTTAACCACAGGACTGCCAAAAAAATCCCCCACTTTCATACTTTTGGATGTGGTATCTAGCTTTCCCGGCATCATTTACTGAGACTTCCCTTTTTCCATTGTTTCCTTTGTCCACTAAACGATCTTGGCACCTTTGTCAAAAACCATCTGGCCGTTTATGTGATGGTTCATTTCTGGGCTATTCTATTCCATTAGTCTATATGTCTGTCTTAAAGTCAACACCCTTACTGTTGTTTTTGCATTAAGTTTTCAAACTGGAAAATGAAAGTCATCCAGTTTAATTCCTTTTTCAGGATTGTGCTGACTGCTCAGAATCTCTTGAGATTCCTTATGAAATATAGTATGAGCTTGACAATTCTAGAGAAAAAAAAATTCAAGATTTTGACAGACTGCACTGATCTGTAGAGTGCTTTGAGTAATACTTATGTTTTCATAAGTCTTCCAATCAGTTAACTTCTTTCAGCATGTTTTGTAGTTTTCATTGTACAAGTCTTTCTCATTTATGCTTAACTCCTAAGTATTTCTTTTTTGGCAGTATTGTAAATATTATTGTAATATCAGGTCTTGGGTTTGTTTTTTTTTTTTTGGCCATACCATATGGCTTGTGGGATCTTAATTCTCCAACCATGGATTGAACCTAGGCACCAGCAGCAAAAGTGCAGAGTCCTAACTACTAGACTGTCAGGGAATAGCCTGTAATCACTTTCAGATCACTCATTGCTCATGTATAGAAATGTGACTGCTTTTTGTGTGCTGACTTAATCTTGCTACTTTGCAGGGCTCATTTATTAGATCTAACAGCTTTTCTTTGGTGTGGTATCTTTAAGATAGTCTATGTATAACACCATTATCATCTGCAAACAGACCATTTACTTTTCCCTTTCTAATTTGTAGGCCTTTTCCCTGCCTAATTACTCTGGCTGGAACTTTCAGGACTATATTGAATAGAAATGGTTCAAACAGGCAGGCATCTTGGTCTTGCTGCTGACCTTAGATGTAAAGCTTTTGGTCTTTCACCACTGGGTACTGTTTGCTACGGATATTCTCATATAGATTTTATATTAAGGCAGTCTCTTTCCATTCCTATTTTGTTGAGTGTTTTTTCATGACAGGTGTTGAATTTTATTTTTGTTTTGCATCATTTGAGATCATGTGGTTTTTCCGATCACTGTTGATGTAGCATGTAACACTGATGACTTTCATTGTGTTGAACTTCTGCATTTCAGGGATATATCCCACTTGGTCATGGTGTTTAATCCTCTTGATATGCTGCTGAATCCTGTTTGCTAGTATTCTGTTGATGATTTTCACATCAATGCTCATAAAGGATACTGGATTTCACTTTTCTTTCTTTGTCGTGTGTGTGTGGCTTTAGTGTTGGAGTTATACTGGCCTTCTAGGATAATTTGATAAGTGTTCTCTCCTCATTCTGGGGGGAAGAATTATTAGCATACTATTATGAGGTCTGTTACGTGGACAGCCCTGCCAGGCTTTGACAGTTACATCTAGAATTCAGGCAGGATTTCACAAGGACTTTCCTCAGTTCTCAGTGGTTCTTCCTCCACTTTTGCTTTTCTGGTCACTAAAACACCCACACCCCACTGCTGGTGGCTTGTGACCAAGATTCAAGTGTATCTGATGTAATCTGCTTTGAAGACCAGTAGTTGAGCACGGGAGCCGGATGGGGACAGTGACTCCTCCTGAGCCTCCTTGGTCCCAGTAACGTGTGACACAGGCATCCAGCCCGCAAGCCAGTTTGTAAGTTGTGGGCCTGAGCAGGGACCGACATCAGGAGCTCAACATCTGGAAATGGAAGGACCAGTCTACACAACACGAACGCCAACACCACACCAACCACGATGACATGTTTGGTTGCTCTTCATGCAGCCTCACCCCACCCAGAACACGTGTCACCTACAGGGGCCTCTCCCCACTGCACTTCAATGACTCATGTCTGCAGAACCCGCATCAAGGGCTTCTCCAAAGCCAGTTCATGGACCATCTGCAGAGTGGAGACAGAGGGGTTTTATGTTCGGGGCTGAGTGAAGAGACTTTATTGAACATTTCAGAGTTCCTTCCGTACATATTCTTTGCAGAGCAGCTTACTTTAACAAGCTGGATCTAATAATGTCACAGTTCATGTTGAGAGGTGCTCTGCATAAGTCAGTTTGAAAATGAAAACAATGCGGCAGAGACCTGCATTCTATAACTGGGAACTGATATGCAGAGCTAAGTGAAATAGTGTAGGGTGCAAGTTTTTCCTTCAGCTACTGAAAACTCTTGAGGTCTTCAAACACTGGGGAAGACTACCTGCACGCACTTCAGAGGGTAAAGTAAAACACTGAATGGCTAACTCAAGAGCTGCTGCTCACACAGCATGTTCAGCGAAGCTCCTGGTTAGACAGAGCTGAGTTTTCTAGGGAAAGTGGAGTCCAGGCTGCTGCTGCTGGAATGCTACTAGAGGAGTCCGTGGGCACCCGGAGCTGCCACCCCTGGGGAATGTGACAGCACCTCCCTTCTGCCCTCTGCACCTGGGGCTCAGAATCAGTCCTGACACCGTACATGGCTGTTCTAGGAGGGAAGACAGCAAGACTCCTCTCACTAAGACTCAGGGCCCAGCGGCAGGAAGGCTACCAAGAGCCTTGCACTGAGACACTGCACTGAGTGTCAGCTGGGTGGGCTACAAAGGGAAGGGGTGTGTGTGTGCATGTGTGTGCTCTCACACTGAGCTGTGTGTGTGTCTGAGTGTATATGAGTCTGTATGAGAGTTGGGAGGACTACAAAGGGAAGGTGTAGAGATGTGTGTGTGCGCGTGCATGTTCTCACACTGAGACACTGTGCTGAGTGTGTGTCTGAATGTGTGTGAGTATGAGAGATGGGAGGACTACAAAGGGAAGGTGCCCTGAGGTCTAGGGAAGCTTGCTGCCATCTCGCTGGTCGTGGCCAGTTTGGGGCTGTCTCTGCTGCAGGGCAGGCCTTCCTCCCAACGGAAGCTACAGCAGAAGACACAGCTTTCGTTCAATACGAAGGCTACAGCAGCACCATGAACTTTCAGGTAGAACTGAGACGGCATTTCTCCAGCCTCCAAGGGCATGTGTGTGAGCTCTGGTTCCAGCCTGGCAAGACAGGAGCGCCAGAAACACCCCAGAGGCACCCCCAATCCTTTGAGGCGGGCGCTCCCACATGCGCCATACCACCCGTCAGTGCAGGTCCCATGCACATCCTCACACTGGACAGTCCTCCTTCCGCACATCTCTGGTCTGGACAAGAGGCTGTGTGAGCACCCACGATCCTAAGGAAACACCCACGCAGGTACCCGCACCCCTCTAGGGCACCACACACACCAGCCGCACAGCCATGTGCCCAGAACAGGTACCCATGTGGCTGGCCGGTGTCCCAGGCAGGACACTTGCTGGCCCTCCAGCGGGGGCCACATCCCTGCCGGGCACTGCACCTCGTCCCAGGTGCCAACAGGGAATGGAGCATCCAGGCCATGCCACTGCTGCTGGGATACGGGCAACCTTCCCAAGAGATGTTACAAGAAGGGGGATCACACATCCTGAAAGCCGCGCTACAAACGTCTCTGCTGTGTCTCAGCAGGAATCCTTCTCCAATCGTCTGAACTGGGTTGGTAGCATTTTCAGTACTTCAAGGCTGACACCTGGTGAGTCGAGAAGCCCCAAGTTTAGGACACTTTCTCTGTGTCAGACTCAGATGGTTATTTCCTAACGAGGCTCATCTAACACACGCACTCTCTTTGGAAGTCACAGCACAGCATCTCACATTCAGAAGAACTCGTCAGCAACTCAGGGCCAGGACTGACATCTCCATCAAAAGGCACTAATATGGCGCTAACCTGACTGTGGAGAGGACAGCTGTTTACAGTACAAGGCGAACGAAGCAGGCAAAGCAGCGCCTCTGTGAACAGAGGCCACCTGTGCATCCCAGGACCCAAGTGTCCATGTGTCTGCTCGTCCAGGAAGACCAGGGGAGCACGGCAGCCACGGATCTGGGGGCTGTGGAGAAACCAGTGAGTGAGCAAACGTGCACACGTGGATCCCAAATAAGGAAGCCTGACCGCTCGCCATACACCAAGAGGGTTTTACACCCTTCCCACAGGCCTCCCCTGCAACACCACACAAAGGGTGCAGACGGCACTCGCAGTGTGCACACGCCCAGAGCCAGGTCACGATGCACTGCCTTCTGGTCCTTTCTCTCCACGTCAGTTCCTGCTCTGCTTCTTGGAGCGCCACTCGTACCCTGGGGCGCACTCCTCAGAGGCCCCTCGATCATCCAGGGGCTTGTCACTCCCCACCCTGCAGATAGTTCTTGGGAGAGAGGTCATCGTCCACATGGGGCTTAGCCTTCCTCCTCCTCATCTGCTTTGTCAGGTCAGCCACGTGCTCTGGCCATAGGGGGCCCGTGCTCCCATGCCCTTGCTCTCTCCTCCTCTTGTACTCCAGGATCTGCTTGTTGAGTGCCTCATGGTCAATCCCACACAGGTTCAAGTGTTTAGCAGGGCCCAGGGTATCACTTGGCGAAGCTGCGTCCAGGGCCTTGGGGTCACTGGGGGAGAAGGGGAGTTGTCACACCGGGCACAAATATCACATAGCATACAAACACTCCATCAGCCCCCTGCCCACACACCGTGCTGCCACCTCTCCAGTGGAGCTATGGAGCCAGCACAAAGCGGGCTTTGGTCCAGCAGTCTCCAGTCTAGCACTTCTTGACCAGCACTCCTGGAGCCTGTATGTGGCTCAGGCCCCCATGCTCCTGATGCAGACATTCTGGGCTGACATCAAGTGTCAATGCTTCCCCACTTAAACATGGCTAATGCACTAGGCTAGTTAAACAGAATCCTGAGGAGCTGGTCTTTAGTTACCTGATGAACCAAAAGAGAAAACAAGTCCATTCCGAGGGCAAAACCAGAGCAATCCTCTCAAAACCCCAATCTGGCCACAGCACGCCCCTCACTCTCAGATCTGGAAGGGCTCCACACCCACAGGCGCTCCGCCTGCCTCGCCCAGGTCTGCTCCTCACTGAGCTGGAACTGGAGACTCACTGCCACTCGAGGCTTCTGCCCTAGCTCAGGGGTCCAAGTGTTGCCCCCCACCCTCTGGCAGGCTGGCTCCTGCAGGCCCTGGCCCCCAAGGCCCTGACGGTGCCCAAGTGATGCTCACATAGATGATCTAAGGACACAGGCTAGACAGAGCGGAGCTGCTCCCTCACCTGGAATCCTCACATCACCTTCTCAAGAGGCCTACCTTGATGTTTACTGCTTCCTAGCAAAATGCAGGCTCCAAAGACACTGCCATCCACTCACAGCATTCCCCAAGCATTGGAGCAGGCCTGCTGGGAGCAGGCATTCGACATAATGCACGAGGGGACGGGGAGGGTGAGCTGCAACCACCAGCACTCAGCGTCCAGGCCCCAGCACTCCCAGTGGGCCCGGAGGCCCTCCTGACGGCCTCCCCAAGGTGCTGGGTAATTGGCCAGGCTGCCACTGTGGCCTGCCATGGGCCAACCTTGGGTTGGGCCTCAGGTCAAGATCCTAGGGCATAAACCAGGGCCCACCCCCCCCTACACTGGGCTGGGGGCGGGCAGGACTGTGCAGCAGTTGTGGAAACCAGCACGTCCATAGCTGCGTGTGCCTACATCAGAAACACACATCCACGTGTTACCACCTGAAGTCACTTTGCACAAAGTCTTCTTTTTCACCCCGGGGTCCAAAATCAGCAATTGCCAGCAGCCGATCAATCTGAAATGGAACAGACAGTGGGTTACTGAAGAGCTGTGCTTCTCCACTGCCTGTGCCTGAGCGGGGCACCAGCGGACTGCAAGTGTCAGGCCACCCAGAGCCCCGGCCGCCTCAGGGCCCGGCTGCGTGACAGGGCTCCCTCCCTGACGTTGCCCATGCCCGCGATCTTAGTTATACTTGTTCTGATAATGAACCGAGTCTTCTCAAAAGACTATACTTAAAGCATGTAAATGTTAGTCAAATTTACAAAGGAACCAGTTAAATATTAGTTGAATTACTGACACTGGTTTCTAATGAGGTTCTGTAAAATGCTTCGATTTTGCCACAGAATTTGCTGAGGCAAATGTGGCTATGTGGGAGTCACAAAGCCCGGCATTTGACTCTAGCTCTGCGCAGTGTGCGGGGCCAAGGCTGGAGATGTACTCTGCTCCTCAGCAGGGCCCAGCGAGGCCCCCGACCTTCACCTGCCTGCTCTGATGCCGCCAGGTACTCCCACCCGGGCTGGGCACTGAGGCCTGATCTCCCACTTCAGTGCGAGCCCAGCCAGCCTGACCCACAACAGGGTCCCGACATCCACGTGAAGTCATCACCAACAAGTGACGCTATCAAAACCACAAGGTGAGAAGAGGCAGAACCGGCCACGAGTCAGTCCACAAAAAACCCAGGAACAGGATGATGATGCTACATCGAGGACAAACAGGCCTCCTCTAGTTAAAACTGGGAGTTAACTCACATTCCTGATAGCCAATGGTGCTGAGCACCTGAGTGTGCACACTGGTACTAGCAGCAGTAATGAGCACCCCTGAGTGTGAGCACTGGCAGGACCACCAGTGCAGAGCACCCCTGAGAGTTAGCATTAGTAGTGCCACTGGTGCTGAGCACCCCTGAGTGTGCCCACTGGCAGAACCACCAGTGCTGGGCAACCCAGTAGTTTTGCTGAACTATCTAGATTTCAGTTTAGACATAGCTGATTACCCAGCCTCTTTCAAACATCCAGACCTGTGACCTGAAGACTGCATTCTATCCTGAGAAAGCAAAGTAAGCTGTTCAAACTGGAGCAGTAGCAACTACTTGCAACTTTTGTTGCAACCAATATTAGAAATAAACTGACTGACAGAAGACTCCAAGTTTCATCCAGAACTAATTTCAAATTTCTGTGCCTATCCAAGCTGCTTACCAACGGATGATTTTAAATCTTAAAAGTGTACAGAGTCTGAAAAATTCTGCTCTGACTTAGCCAGGGGAAGCAGTGACCATGCCCTCGACGATCACCTTCCCAAATCAGAAACCCACTCTGGTCCAGCCTTTACTCCTAACTACAGTGAGACAGAGTGCAGGACAATGCGGCCAGCCATGGCCTGACCCTCCCTTGGAGGCTCCACGTGCAGGACCCGCCATCACTATGAGGCTCGTGTCCGACCCTTCAGCACTTCCCTTAGGCACATGTGGTAGGACAGACAGGCCTGAAGTGGACAAAGGGCCCCCCTAGAGACACACAAGCATACAGGTGGGAGCATATACCCTCCCTCCAGTGACTTTTCTGGAAAGGAACCTACACAGCCAGGGAGCACCTTACAACTATGAAATCTTCCTCCACAGAGAGTGAGACGAGTCACAGTTCAGTGAGAGCAGGGAGTCCACCCTCCGGGACAGGCTGGGCTCCTCCCACAGCCCTGCATGGGGACTCCTGCTGGGGTCTGCACACCACAGCCGAAACCCCACCTGGGCTGACAAGCGGCTCTGGATCTTCACTCCTGCTCCCCTTCTAGCAAGGAAACCACACACCCACGAGGCTATTATCCAAATAATGTTTCCAGTATAGGTTGTATGATGAGAAATGAGACAGCAATGTACACCTGGATCTTTGTCCTCTGTGGCCCTATGCACTTCCTAGTCTTACACTGAACACCAAATCCTCCTGCAGTGCCGCAGGCTTCTTCCGTGAACCTGTGAAGGTGTAAGACACCTTAATAACCCAGGAACTACCACCAGATGAAAAATGCATGTACGTTAATAGGTTCTTAACCTCTAAAACCTGTACTTAAAACAAGGAAAACAACTATGAAACAATGACAGTTCCAGGACAGAACGTAAGTGTGTCAGTTGACGGTGTAAAGTAACCACAGACAGACTGAAAACCAGGGAAGCGAGAGGAGGCAGCACGCTCAGGGGGCAGCTCTGACTGTGTCACATTTATAAACCGAGAGACAGAGTTGCAGTTTTTGAGTGTGATACTCAAACTACAACTACGGGGTTGTAGTTTTGACAGTGATACTGACGAGCATCAAAAAATTAAAGCTATGCAATGTGGCTTCCTCTGGGGAACCAGGCTGAGGACAGAGGCCCAGGAGCCCTACTTTTCATTTGTACCTTTCCAAATATTACCTTTTAAAATCTGTACACAGTATTCTTTTGAATATTTAAAACTTAAATGTAAAGCTTTACGCATACAAAAGTTGACACAGTAAAGAGGCAATTATGTAAAAGCCTTACCTCCATCACAGCTGCGTATTTTTTGTCCTGAACAAACACTATAGGCGGCACATTCCTCAGGGTCTGCTGGGACATCAGAAGATGCCTGGGGAGAAAGTAAGGTTTGAGTAGCTGAGGTGACATCTGGCGGAGGGGTGCCAGAAACAGAAATGTCATCTCACAAAGAGGTGAGACATGAGTTTTGTTCATCACAGTATTCAAAGATGAAGTGTCTTCCTTAGCCAACTGCCACATTTCAACAGGGGTATAAAACTTGGGATGGCCTGCCGGGCATCACCGCCAGCATCCTGTCCCTCCATTCACGGCATCAGCAGCAGCGCCACAGAAGGGTGGCCGCCAGCCACCACCCACCCACCCCCACCAGACGCCAGACACAGAAAACACTGCTGGGACACACAAGCACAGCTGCTCAGCAACAGAGCTGGCATCCAGTCACGCAGAGCCCTTTACACTGAAGCCTGGCGGTCCAAAGAGGTGGGAAACGTTCTGTTCGACTGACTTCTGATTGCTGCTTCTGCTTAGTCGTTTCAGTCATGTCCGACTGTGTGCGACCCCATGGACTGTAGCCCACCAGGCCCCTCTGTCCATGGGATTCTCCAGGCAAGAATACTGGAGTGGGTTGCCATGCTCTCCTCCAGGGGATCATCCCGACTCAGGGACAGAACCCGTGTCTCCTACGTTACAGTTGATTCTTTACCACTGAGCCACCAAAAGCTAATCAGAAAACGATGCTGATATCTCAACACTTGTTGGAAATCTCTCGTTTTCTTGTTTCTGTGAAACGTAAAAGCTGAGAGTGACTGACCACTCTTTGACGCCTGGCTTCAGAGACCACGACTCTGTGAGGGATGCAGGGCGGCTGAAGCAAGAACACCAGAGCCGCAGGACCCTGCTCGCAGCATCTACCCACTCGCCTTCTAGAAAGGAAGCATGGGGCTTCCCTGAAGTCCAGGGGTCAAGAACCCGGGGACGCAGGTTCAATCCCTGGTCCAGGAAGAGCCCACACCCATGGGGCAACTAAGCCCGTGAGCACCAACTAAGGAGCCTGTGCTCTGGAGCCCGTGCTCTGGAGCCCGTGCTCTGCGACGAGAGAGTTGCCCCCGCTCCCCACGGCTGGAGAAAGCCCGTGTGCAGCATCGAAGACCCAGAGCAGCCAAAAATAAATAAAACTTTAAGCAGAAAAATGAAAGCCTGCCGTACACTGGAGGCAGGAGGCCCAGGGAGAAAGGAGAGAAGGATGGAGAAAGCCCAGTTCTGAGGTTTTCCACGTTTTAAAGACTGAGGAGAAAACTGAGTAACTTTTTTCCTACCACCCAGCTCAGTGGTTCTCACAAATTTTGGTCTCAGAACCCCGTTTATACTCTTAACAATTACAGATGACAGCAAAGACCTTTTGTTTATGTGGGTTACATCAATCAATACTTAACACATTAGAAAGTGAAGCTGAAAAATGTAAAAATATGTATTCATTAATTCATTTAAAGTAACAGCTGTATTTTAAATGAGATTAAAAAGAGTGACACTGCTTACATGGTTTCAAATTTCTTTAAAACCCGGCATAATGGAAGTCAGCTAGATTCTCACCTCTGTATCTGCATTCAATCTGTCCTACTATTTTGCTTAAAAAAGAAGAGGGAAATGTAAGCTCGCAGATCAGAAACTGAAAAAGGAAGAGTATGTGAACAGCCCTTCAGAAAGGTGTCGACGTTCTCTGATGCTACACAGAATCTCAACAAAAGTAGTTTATTTAAGGCTGCAATGTGGAATCTGAAACCAGATGGATGGACAAGTCACTCTCTGTACATTAAAATCCTGTGATCCTCTTACCCTCTGAATTGACCTCTCCCCATTGTTGATTCTGTAACATCATACACTGGTATTTTTCAGAATGATGATGTACTTTACAATACATCATCTCCAATCTCATCAATAGGGTCTTATGAACTGCAAAGCTGTCAAACTCACGGTAGTGGGTACAGGCTTTCTAAAATTCTCATTTTCGCTAAAAGCTTACATTTTATCACTGGTCAAACATGGTCAGTTGTTTTCTTGAAGTCACAGGTTCAGTTTACTCACTTTGGAGAAAATGTCTGTCAAATACCTACATCTTAATAACCATAGTTGGTTCACTTGTTCTTCCAAGTGAAAAATGTGTATTCCGGGTCACAATCAGCAACCACAATGTTTTTCCAAGACAGCCACCAGGGCTGCACACTTTCTACCACAGATACTAAAAAGATATGCTGAAGGGTCAGAGTTAATAAAGGGAGTAACTTCTGCTTATTCACCAGGGGTATTCTTAATGAAGCTGGCAGCTGATTACTGTGAGTATATGCTGACGCCACAGTGACGACCAGGACATCCTCAGTGCAAATGTCCACACAGTGAGAAAGGAAAACCACACCTCACCATGAAAACAGCTCTAACCTCATGAACATCCCCCCACAAAGGACCTTGGGGGTCCCTGGGGAACCAGGCCCCACTTAGAGACCTGGCTTGTGGCTTATATGAAGATGTGAATTCTGCTCTGAAATTCAAGAAAACACTTCCCAAATTTTCCTTAAAAGCAAAAGTGGTGAACACACCAGCCAGCAGGCAGGGTCAGGCAGGCAGCTCACCTCATGTGTGCAGCGCTCCTCTGCAGGACGGCCTCTGTGTGTGCATTCTGAGTCTCAGAGAGGGTTGCCCTCCAGAAGACGCGGCAGGCAGAGAAGTCTGAAGTCAGAGAGACCTGAGTCCCCCACCCCCACTCCAAATCACTGTCAGTTCACCTGGGCTCTCGTGGACAGAAGGTGTCAGGAGATAGGCACTAACCCAAGGGCAGTCCTGGCTTCGCCCCCAGCACCAGCGCCCAGCACCAGGGCCCCAGGCCCCTGCCGCCCCCCGCGCCCTGACCTGACTCCAGTCCCCGCCCCACCCCAGAAGCGCCTCAGTGCCCTGTGCCCTCCCTGGGTAAACCTACTCCACTCTGAGGGTGAAGCCGGCAGGAGCCAGCTCCCTGTCCTTACCCCGAGGGGAAGGCACGCGGGCCACCACTCGTCTGACCCAGGTCTTCCTCTGATGGCCCGCCTCACCCCGGGCAGAGCACCAGGCACTGTCTGCGCCTGACCCCACGCCTTCCTCCTGACACCTCAAGGCACACACCGAGGCTCCCTCCTGCCTCTCCCAAGCACACGAAGCACCTGACGGGGTGCGAGGTCCCGTGGCTACCTTGCAGAGCTCCACGTTCAGGTCGCACAACTCCTGGCTCACTTCAGGGGTGCACAGCAAGTCTGTGAGCGCTTTGTAGAGGAGGCCGTTCAGGGCCCGCAGGCGTACCTGGTCTTCCTTCCGGGTTCTCCGAGAGGTGCCCTTTGTCAGGAACTCCAACTGGGATGACTTGTGGGTCTCCATCAAGAAGAAAGGCCAACATTACACAAAGGCCAACAGGACACCTATACGCGAACCTTACTGACGAGGGTCACCCTCAGCCACCTTAGCTTTCATGAGGATATAGTTCATTTTACAGACCTGGACCTGTCTAGATTTCACCTAGCATCCCTTCAAAATTAAAAGTATGGCCAAGTACATATATTTTTCCAAAAAAATTCTTAGTGAAATGTAATCCACATACCATAAAATTCTCCCTCTTAAAAAGTACAATTCAGTGGTTTCCAGTATCAGTTCAGTTGCTCAGTTGTGTCCGACTCTGCAGCCCCCATGGACTGCAGCACGCCAAGCTTCCCTGTCCACTACCAACTCCTCAAGCTTACTCAAACATTGAGTCAGTGATGTCATCCAACCACCTCATCCACTCGTCCCTTCTGCTCCTGCCTTCAGTCTTTCCCAGCATCAGGGTCTTTTCCAATAAATCAGTTCTTCACATCACGTGCCCAAAGTATTGGAGCGTCAGCTTTAGTCCTTTCAATTAATACTCAGGACTGATTTCCTTTAGGATGGACTGGTTTAATCTCCTTGCAGTCCAAGGGACTCTCAAGAGTCTTCTCCAACACCACAGTTCAAAAGCATAAATTCTTCGCCCCTCAGCTTTCTTTATAGTCCAATTCTCACATCCATACACGACTACTGGAAAAACCATAGCTTTGACTAGACTGACCTTTGTCAGCAAAGTAATGTCTCCGCTTTTTAATATGCTGTCTAGGTTTGTCATAGCTTTTCTTCCAAGGAGCAAGCGTCTTTTAATTTCATGGCTGCAGTCACCATCGGCAGTGCTTTTGGAGCCCAAGAAAATAAAGTCTGCCACTGTTTCCTTTGTTTCCCCATTTATCTGCCATAAAGTGATGGGACCAGCTGCCGTGATCTTTTTTTGAATGTTGAGTTTTAAGCCAGCTTTTTCACTCTCCTCTTTCAGTTTCATCAAAAGGCTCTTTAGTTCCTCTTTGCTTTCTGCCATAAGGGTGGTTTCATCTGCCTATCTGAGGTTATTGATATTTCTCCCAGAAATCTTGATTCCAGTTTGTGCTTCATCCAGCCTGGCATTTCGCATGATGTACTCTGCATATAAGGTAAATAAGCAAGGTGACAATATACAGCCTTGATGTACTCCTTTCCCAATTTGGAACCAGTTTGTTATTCCATGTCCGGTTCTAACCGCTGCTTCTTGACATGCATGCAGATTTCTCAGGAGGCAGGTAAGGTGGTCCCATCTCTTTAAGAATTTTTCAGAGTTTGTTGTGATCCACACAGCCAAAGGCTTTAGTGTACTCAGTGAAGCAGTAGGTTTCTAGTATACAGTGTATTTTTTTCTAAAAGGGACCATTCGTTACATACACTTCCAGGATACATATACAATGTATTTCAGAGATACTGCAGGTTCCTTCCAGACTATTACAATAAAGCAGATATCACAGTACAGTGAGTCACACAAATTTCTGGATTCCTGATGCATATAAGTTATGTCTGCGCTACAGTGTAGTCTATTAAGTGTGCAGTAACAATATATCTAAAGACAACATACACGCCTTAACTGAAAACACTTTATTGCTAAAACATGCTGACACTGACCTGCCAAAGCAGGGATACCACAGACCTCAATCCGTAAAAAACACAGGAACAAACACAACACAAGGAGTGCCTGCATACCTACACATATCTGTGTTACACACACACAGCCTGAATGGATGTCACCATGTTAGAATCTGATAACAGATACGACATTCTGGAAAACTGTGCTGTGATTTTTTTAAAGGTCAAATCCCCACGTTGGCAGGGTATGCAGGCTCACTCCTCCAGTACTGATGCGGACGGACCACAGGCTGGAGTGCTGCCCAAGGCAGGGCCCCTGCCCTCTGAGATACCAAAATGCTCGTCACTGCTCCTCCTACTTACCAAGTGAGAGCCCAAGGAAGGACCTTCATACCAGAACTTCTTCCTGTGGGAGAAAGTGAGAACTCTTCTGGATACAATGGCAAATTGGGGTAAGAAACAGTTACAAATGCTAACCGCCAGGACATGGAAACAACCTAGATGTCCATCAGCAGATGAATGGATAAGAAAGCTGTGGTACATATAC